>PVJD01000018.1:600000-1021527 GCA_004026545.1 Mormoops blainvillei | reverse complement strand
CACACACACACTGACAAAAACACACCCTCCCACACATACACTGACACACACACACAGCCCTCTCACACACACACACCGACACACACAGGCTGCCCCCTGTGCTCTGCCCTCCAGGCTCCTCACCTGGCAATAAGCTCGTGGGTTGCTCAGGGCTTTCTGGGCCCCTGTCAGATTCCACTTTCCAGAAGCAGCTGCGGGGCCTCTTCTCAAAGCCCAGAGTCCAAGCTGCCTTTGCTTCCTGGCCCCAACTGGGGGCCCTTTATCTAGCTGTGCAACCAGAAGCCCTGTCCTGGAGACTCTCAGAGAGTCTCCGAAATCTGTTTTCTGTGCCCGCGGCCCTAACGAAGGTTCGCGCTGTTGAAAGCTGAAGGGCCCCTTCTCTGCCGGTGCTCTCCCTGCTGAGCTGCTGAGCACCCAGGGCCCGGAGCGCGGGGAGGGCGGGGGGCAGGAATCCGGGGACGGCAGTCTGTGTCCGTGTTTCCCAGCCTGACCCCCCCACAGAGCTCTTGTCCTAGTTCAGACTCTCAACTCAAAACGGAGCCCAACTACAATGAGGTGATAACACTTTCAGAATTACACACATCAGTATTTCACAGCTGAACACGGGCTTGAGGTTACGCCACGGCTTTCTCTTAACCCGGGCGATTGGTGGGAGCTTCGGCCTGTGGCTCAGCAGCGTAGCATCCTGGCTCCCTCCGCGGCCTCTTATACAAGGTCAGAGGTGAGACACGGGCGGATCGGCACCGACATAAATGCATCTAAACCTGAGGGGTACGGCGATTATTTGGGCGTCATCGGCACCCATCACCAGGTCAGACTGTCACTCAGGGAGCACAGAGCATAGAGCTCTGAGCTTGCTCAGAGGTCCTGGGGGATGGGGGTGGGGGTTGAGCGGATGGCAGTGAGGGGAGCCCGGCCATGGTCAAGCCCAAGGTAAGAGGGAGGGTCACAGGTGCACAGGAAGGAGAGGATTTTAAGAAGAAAGTTTAAATCATTTAGAGCAGAGGAGTGAAGAAAAACCTCATGTGACGATTTGACAAGATGTCACTGGCATGCGGTCTCCGTGGGGAGGTAGAAAGAACCATGAATGGGGGGGCTCAGGAAGTGGGTGCATCGAGGGCACAAGAGGGACCATTTGTCATTTCTAGTTTCTAAACTTCAGAGAGACTTGGGAGGACTTACAGGCAGAGGGGAGAGAACCCAGAGAGAATGAGGGCTGCAACTAGAGATGAGACACGAATGGGGGTGGGACTGGAGGTCACAGAGGATGTGGCCAAGAGCCTGCTGTCCACTCAACTGGGCCCGGCAAAGTCTTCCTGGTGTCATTCATTCATTCATTCATTCATCAGGCATTTATTACATACCTGTCACATGCATTTTAGGCATGCATTTTTTTTTTAGTGTCAAGATCTCAACTCCATAGAAGTTCATACCTTAGTCATTAGACTTTAGGGGAAAAGTGGACAGAAAACCAATCAAAAAGCTGTGTGATCATATCTATAAAAAAGGGGAAAAAGAATGTGCTGTGGAAGCACAGAGGAGAAGCAACCGATGCTGATGGTGGATTACAAACCAATTCGCCCAGGAGGCAAAGTCTGAACTGAGAACCGCAGGGTGAGTTTCAAATGTCCTTTGGACCTGGAGGTGGGCGTCTGGATGTGTGCGCAGGGCCCAAGCTGTGTGATTGATTGGTCTGTGAGAAGTCAGCGTCTGTGTCAGGCGGTGATTCATCCTTCCCCACGTCTCCAAATGCAATATCCGTCTGGACATTACTTAAATTTTTTTTTAAAAAGGGGCTATAACCAAGAACAATTGAAAGAAGGTAAAAGAAGGAGAAAATGAATGATTGTACCCCTGAGAAGAGAGCTTACAGAACTGTTGTTTTCAGGTGAAGTAAGAAACCTGGTCTATTTACACTTTCAAACTGAGCTGACACCCTCGCTGCCTTAGGCGGCGGCGGGCGGGCCAGTGGAGCGCCTCTCCAAGCGCCTCTGCCTTCAAAAGTCTCACTTCGCTGAAAAGCCTCCGTCAATCTTCCGCTGTTCCTTCAATGCCATCTTGTTACCGGCAGCCTGCAGTAGCTCTCCTAAATCTGTTTCTAGCAGAACTTACCCTCACTGTCACTTTTAGTGCCCTCACTAACTCACTGTGTGTATGTGTTTGTGTTAAGACACTCTCCCCTGTGGCCGTTAAATGCATTGGCTGGCTCACGCGTGGGCTGGTATGTGGGTGGAAGCATCTTAAAGAACCAGGCGTTAAACGTGTATTAATTAGAGATTCCAGTGTTATTGCTTTGAATGTCAAATTGTAAACATTTCCTTTCCAGTGACCCAATGCGACTTAATTTTTTGAAAAACAGCCTCCAAAGGATGAGAGCGGTGAAGCCAGTGTCGACCCCAGTGCGGGGCTGTGAGCCGTTTCCCCGATGACGTCTTCCTCCCATCCCCCAACTTACCTGTTCTTAGCTCACGGTCACTGCCAGCCGTTAGCCGGTCAGAAGACTCAGGGTATTTGAGCATCAGTCACTTCGTATTGGCCAGAATGTGGGCAGGACAGTGATGTTCGGGGGTCTAACTCTTGCCCTCCTTACCCCCCATCTCCGGTGCACCCGGATCTCAGGTTTACTGTGCGTGCGCTTCGCGGAAGCTGCTTACGGAAGCATCGTAGAGCCGTGGCGAGCGCCTTCGCGCTCCTGTTCTTAGTGGCGACGTGAGACCCTGGAACCCGACCTTCTAAAAACGACTCAGGGAATTCGGATGAGGGCAGTCTGCCCCCATCCTCTGTGGAAACGGCGCCAGCTGCTTCTTACTTCTCCGGGAGGCACCCTTGTGCGGGCCTTCCAACCCAGGAGGCCATCTCCGCTGGGTTCGGGGTGTCTCACGTCCAGGCTCCACCAACTCATTCCTGAAGTTGGAAAGGAAATGGATACCTGCTTGTAAAGGCCGCCCGTCAGCACCTTGCAGACCCTCGCCAGCCCAGCGCGGCTCCGCGACTGCGGTCACAGTGTCGCCTCGGGCTCGGAGGAAAGGGGGCAGGTTCCCTCGGGAAGAGGGGGAGATGCCGTGGGCTTGACAGGGCTTGTTGAAAAGACAGTTGAGACATCGTTAAGGACTGCGAGCAGCGTAGCTCTGCATGGTTTACCGAGAGCGCACTTCTAGAGAGGCGCGGACCTCTAGTCATGAGGGGAGATGAACTAAACAGCAGAATCACCATCTAGGAAACTATGTTAAATGGAATTCAAAAAGCACATAGAGTCTTGGAAATCTCTTCATGTTCTTAATCTCAAAAATGCTTTTTTCAGTTGCAGGGAAGGAAGGTCATGATGCCTTGAAGAGGGAAAGCAGAGGCTCAGGGAGTTCACATCCTGTGGGAGGGAAGCCTTTATAAGTAGAGGCTCTTCAGCGCATCCTTGAAACCAGCATGAGTGAATGTAATGGAAGAACGACACAGTACTGATTCTGGAATGACGGTCACAAAACTCAGAATCTCTTCCTCATGTTTTGAATTTAAAAGTCACAGAAAATGTTTTTCTCTTCAATGAGCATCTCTCTGACAAGAAACCTTTGAAGAAAACTTAGAATGTAAAATATTAAAAAGTGTGAATAACACAGTGTCAGTGGGGCCCGGTGGCGGAGAGCTGATTAAGGCTCATCAGGAAGCTCCCCTAAACGGGGGACATTTGGGCAGACAGATAGATACTTAATGCCATATCTGGAGAAAGCAGACTGAGTTAGTTCACAGATGACAGGGTGCACGGAAGCAAATGCCTGTTCAAACAGCAGCTGAGAGCCCCTGCTAACACTGTCCTCCTGGGCTGGGTGTCAGAAAGGCGTCAACAGAGACTCATAGGTTGCATTTATTTTCATAGCGTCCTTCTTAGAGAAATCATTTCTGGTTTCTCAGTCTATGGTATACATAAAGAATGCTTTATAGAACTCTGGTTGGTGTGACTCCGTGGATTGAGCGCCGACCTGTGAACCAAGGGGCTGCTGGTAAGTTCCCAGTCAGGGCATGTGCCTGGGTTGCCGGCCAGGTCCCCAGTTGGGGTTGTGCAAGAGGTAGCCCATGGATGTTTCCCTCTCTTCCCTGCTCTCTAAAATAAATAAAATCTTTTTTAAAAAAGAATACTTTGTAGAGAAGGGGATACCTCAAAATTGGAGCTCCTCTACTTAGGTGATCCTGGATTTCTGAAAGAGAGAAAGAACCATTAAAATTTTCATGTTTTTATAAAACTGAGTTTATTAAGCACGTGTCATGTTCAAGATTAGGATGCAATTGCCAACAAAACAAGACTTTGTTTTATTCACACTTTGTTCTCCAGTGCCTGGAACAGTGCCTGGAATATACTAATCATCTGATAAATATTTGAGCACTCGAGTTAATTGGTGAACACTGAGCTATGCTTTGCAGGAAGGAAGAGCTCAGTGACATGTAGCTCTTACTCCCTACTGTGACCCAGGGAAACCACTGCTCTTCTCTGCAGGAACTGGAATGGTTGACGGTGGGTTGCTTTTGAGAAATGTACATAAGGAAGATAGTCAATAATATTGCAATAACTACGTGTGGGGCCAGGTAAGTACTTGAAACATCAGGGAGAGGGGCCACTTTGTTAAGTATACGATTGTCTAACCACTCTGCCGTACAACAGAAACTAATACAGAGTAATATTACAGCTAAACTGTAATTAAAATTTTTTAAAAGTGTGCTCATGTGTTAAGACAGCAGTGCAGCTTCTGCTGTGCCCTTGGCTCACCCGCAGGCAAGCCCCTTCCCATTCCCTGTCACTCTCCCGCTCAGCA
The DNA here is from genome assembly GCA_004026545.1 of Mormoops blainvillei. Classification (NCBI taxonomy): domain Eukaryota; kingdom Metazoa; phylum Chordata; class Mammalia; order Chiroptera; family Mormoopidae; genus Mormoops; species Mormoops blainvillei. The sequence goes on along the minus strand of PVJD01000018.1, from coordinate 1,016,728 downwards.
GCACCTGACCCTGCTTACCGGGGACCGACCACAAGTGCAATCAGGGATGTGCTCCCTGGAGAGGCTCAAATAGGCACCGCATGTTCATAAGCACATTTTCAAACCTTGTTAAATTCAAAAGTAAGAATCGACATGAGGAAAGATACACAGATAACAAAACTTCCTCCCATTGACATAGACAATGATATCGCTCTGTAGGCGTTTATATTGGGTAAACCAATTTCTCATCTCATAAGAAACCATGCACTCATGTATCGAGCGATCACACTTTGCTGTGCAAATGGCCACCGGTGCAGTGAGAGTGCGGATCTTTGGGAAGCCTTCACCCATGGTGTCGCCAAAAGCCATTGTGATGTAACGCTTAGCAGAAGTGAACAGGTGGTGCTTGAATGCTCACTGATACCCCTGCTGCAACTGGCCTGTCTTTAAGTTATATTCCGAAAAGTGAGCACGTGCTTGTTTTTATGGGGTTTCTCGTCAGCATTCCCTCCAGATTTCACGAGTTCTTCTGCATCTGTAAGACGTGTGTGTTTTCGGTGATGGTGGGAACCCGGGGTGCAGGGAAGGGAAATGACTCTCAGGATGATAAGCAGCCTCATCTTCCTTCATCTTGGAGCCGACATCACTTGGCATTAGCCGAGGCCACGCAGATCGAATGGTTCAGAGGGGGAAGAGCTGTTTTAAACATCTTTAGTAAAGTATATGTAACATAAAATGTGTCATCTTAACCACTTTAAGGGCACAGCTCAGTGACATTAAGTACATTCACACTGTTGTACAACCAGCACCGTCATCCGTCTCCAGAACCTTTGCATTCGGCAAAATGGAAACTCTGCTGATTAAACAACCATCTCCCATTTCCCTCTCTTTCTGGCCCCTGGCACCTGCCATCCCACTTGCTGTCTCTATGGGTTTGACTTCTCTAGGTGCCTCATGTAACTGGGACGGTACAGTGCTCATCCATTTGGACTGGCTTCCTTCACTGAACATAATGATTTCAAGGTTCATGTGTGTCATATCAGGTATCAGAACTTCCTTCCATTTTAAGACTGAATAAAAGTCCACTTATGTGAGGACCACACTGTGTTTACTTACTTACCCAGTGAGGGATGTTTGGGCTGGTTCCACCCCTTGGCCGCTGTGAATGATGCTGCTCCGAACGTGACTGTGCAAACACCAGCCCGAGTCCCTGCACCCTCCCGGAAGCAGCCTTGCTGCCTCACACCGCGAATCTGCTTTTAATTTCTTGAGGACCCGCCATCCTGGTTGGCCCGGTGTCAGGAGCCATGTCTGACAAGCAGCTCTGCATAGTTTCTACTTTGTTCTCAGAAGAAGGCGCTGACTGGTCCTTGGCCACTCAGTGTCACCGGTGATACTTCCACTGGCTTGGCCCGGAGCAGAGCGTCGCAGTTTTCCGTTCCTGGCCTGAAGGACTCTTACTTTTCAAAGGCAAGATTAAAGGTGGTTTCTAGGTTGCTGTGGAGAATGCTAGTTTCAAGGTACTATCCTTCATAAAAGGATTGAAAATGACTGAGGGTAAAATTTACTTTGCTCTGGTATTGCAACACAGTTGATGAAAATACTGAACAATTACTGAATGCCTGCTCTGAAACTGGACTCATACATGTGGAAAGTGAAATTTGCATTGTGTTTTAAAGATGATCTTTTATATGCACTTGTTTTATTTATTTTCTTTTTTATTTTATTACATTTTATTGATTATGCTATTACCGTTGTCCCATTTTCCCCCTCAGGACTCCCACACCTGGTACTCCCACTCCCTCAGGTGATCCACCCACCATTGTTCTTGTCCCTGGGTCATGCGCAGGTTCTTTGGCTGCTCCATTTCCTATACTGCACTTCACGTCCCCATGGCTGCTCTGTAACTGCCTATTTGCACTTCTTAATCCCCTCGCCTTTACACCCATTCCCCCAGAACTCCTCCCACTTGGTAACCATCAAAATGCTCCCTGTATCCATGATTCTGTCTCTGTTCTGTTTGCTTAGTTTGTTTTTCAATTCAGTCATGATAGATACGTAGTTATTGCCACGTTCTTGTTCATAGTTTTGATCTTTTTCTTGAATAAGTCCCTTTAACATTTCACGTAATAGTGGTTTGGTGATGATCAACTCCTTCAGCTTTTTCTTATCTGGGAAGCTCTTTATCTGCCCTTCCAATCTAAATGATAGCTTTGCTGGGTAGAGCAGTCTTGGTTGTAGGTCCCTGCTTTTCATGACTTTCAATATTTCTTGCCAGTCCTTTCTAGCCTGCAAAGTTTCTTTTGAGAAATTAGCAGATAGTCTTATGAAAATTCCCCTGTAGGTAACTAACTTCTCTCTTGCTGCTTTTAAGATTCTCTCTTTAACCTTTAGCATTTTAATTATGATGTGTCTTGGCATGGGCCTCTTTGCAACCAACTTGTTTGGGACTCTCTGTGCTTCCTGGACTTGCATGTCTACTTTCTTCACCAAATTAAGGACGTTTTCTTTCATTATTTTTCAAATAGATTTCCAATTTCTTGCTCTTTTTCTTCTCTGTTTGGCACCCCTATGATTCAAATGTTAGATCTCATGAAGTTACCCCAGAGGCTGCTTACACTGTTCCCATTTTTTTCAGATTGTTTTTTCTTCCTGTTGTTCTGATTGGTTATTTTTTACTTCCTTATGTTCCAAATCATTGATTTGATTCTTGGTTTCATCCACTCTCCTGTTGTTTCCCTGTAAGTTGTTCTTCATTTCAATTCATGTGTCCTTCGTTTCTGGTCTGGATCTTCTTTATGCTGCTGAGGTCCTCACCAAGTTCCTTGAGCATCCTTATAACCAGTGTTTTGAACTCTGCATCTGATAGATTGCCTATCTCCATTTTGTTTAGTTCTTTTTCTGGAGTTTTGATCTATTCTTTCATTTAGGCCATGTTTCTTTTCTCCTCCTTTTAGCGGCCTCCCTGTGTTTGTTTCTATGTATTATGTTGAGCTGCTATGACTCCCTGTCTTGGTTGTGTGGACTAATGTAGTAGGTGTCTTGTAGGGTCCAGTGGCACAGCCTCCTCTATCACCCAAGCTGGGTACTCAAGATGCACCCTCCACGTGGGCTGAGTACACCCTCATCTTGTAATTGAGCCGTGATTGCTGATGACAGGTCAATGGGAAAGATTTACCCAGGCCAGTCAGCTGCAAGGACTGTTTGTGACCACTGGTCCTCAACTTCTGCCCTATATGGAGAATCAGCTGTGAGGGGACAGGGCACTGCTGCTCTCACATAGTTTGTAGCTGTCCACTGGGTGCGCAGGCTCTGGGGTTTCCCAGGTGGTGCAGGCCAAGGTCATCCACCACCTGTGTTCTGCCCAGGGCCACCCTACATGCGCTGTAAAGCAATCTGAGATGCTGCTACTTGTGCTGGGCATCGAGACCCCCAGGCAAAGCCAAGCTGTGAGTCTAGGCGGGCTGCTGCTGTGCCTGCACGCAGCCCTTAGCAAGAGGTACAGGGCCTAGGTGCTCACTGCTGCTGGCTGTTGCTTGTTTGGGAGGATTTAGGAAGCTGTGAAGCATGAGCCAAGATCAGCCATTCATATGGAAAAGTAGCTTGGATGGGCTTATAAGTCAGGTGGGACAGAGTCTCAGGGGATCTTCAGGATGGGGCAATCAGTGTTAGCAAGGTTGATGGAGTCTCAGTTATGGTACCAGCCTCCTGACTCTGTGGCTCTGTGGGGGGAGGGATCAGAAAAGAGACAATGGCCTCTGCCCACCCCCCTGTGCCCCAGCTCTTGTCTTGGTGCCAGGCACTTCAGTTTCTCCCTGTATGCCACTGGCGACTTTCAAGCTGCTGCCCTGGTGCTAGAGCTCAGAGGAAGTGAATGTAAGTCTGTGTGTGTGTTCTTATTTTTATTTTTTATTTTTTGAGACTCACTTATTTTTTTAAATCTTTTAAAGATTTTATTTATTTATTTATTTTAGAGAGGGAAAGGGAGGGAGAAAGAGAGAGAGAAGCATCAGTGTGTGGTTGCCTCTTGCCGGCCCCCTACTGAGGACCTGGCCTGCAACCCAGGCATGTGGCCTGACTGGGAATTGAACTGGCAACCCGTTGGTTTGCAGTCCAGCACTGAATCCACTGAGCCACACCAGCCAGGGCATATTTTTATTTTTTTAAATATTTTATTTATTTTTTAAGTATATTTTATCAATTATGCTATTACAGTTGTTCCATTTTTCTCTCCCTTTTATTTTCCTCCACTCTTCACCCCTCTCCCACCAGCATCCCCACTGCCCCTGCTTCCCTGTGCTTAGTTCATGTCAGTGGGTCGCACGTATAAGTTCTTTGGTTTCTCCATTTCCTATATTATTCTTAACCCACCCCCCAACTATTTTGTACCTACCATTTATGCTTCTTATTCCCCATACCTTTTCCCCCATTGTCCCCTCCCCCTCCCCACTGATAACCCTCCATGTGATCTCCACTTCTGTGATTCTGTTTCTGTTTTAGTTGTTTGCTTAGTTTGTTTTTGTTTTTGTTTTTAGGTTGTTGTTGATATTGTATGTGGGTTCTTTAAGAAGAACTGCTTGGGACTCCAAAAATTTCTTCTACTGACTCAATCCCTGCTGGTGTTTGCAACCAGAAGTTGTGAGGACTTATCTTCCTGGCACTGGAACCCTGGGCTGGGAGGCCTGGTGTGGGGTTGGGACTCCTTGCTACTGAGATACCCCTCCTAAATTTTTATCCACCGCATGTGGATGTGGGACCATCCCATTCCACATCTCCACCCCTCCTACCAACCTAGATGCATGTGGTTTCCTCAATTCCATAGTTGTCAGACTTCCATTTAACTTGATTTCTGATGGATCTGAGTGATGATTCTTCTATGTTTTAGTTGTAACTTTGATGTGTTTTTGCGAGGATGAAGGCTGTGTTACCAAGTACTTGTTTTATTTTTATTCCTATAAATGGCATGAGTACAAATAAAGTTATAACTCAAAAAAATTGAAACCATATAATATAATGTATATCATGTTTACCTGAAAAGTTCTACATTAATATAAGATCAAAGAGGCCATAATAAGCAGGTTAATTTTCAGATATATATGAACAAAAAAGGTGTGTTCTGATTATCATTCTAAAGTCTTCTTTGATCCATAAGTTATTCACATGCAATTTTTGATTTTTAAAAAACTTCTGTTGTTTTTAACTTCATGTTATGAACTTCTAAATTAACTGCATTTAATCAGACAAAATAATTCTAAGAAATTTGCTGAGATTTGTTGTATGCCCTGAAACATTGTTAAATTCTCAGTGGACAGTTTTTGATATATTTCTTCAATCCAGAGCTTGTGGAAAGCAGTTTCTTGTCATTTGGCAAGTAACACACTTTTTTCCTGTGGGTCTAGAAATTGTGAGCTTCGGACTTCTGTGGTGATCTGATCTCCCACCCCTCACATTCTGAGTGTCTGAAATTTTGTCTGCTTCTCTCTAAGTGGTTGTGTGACAACAAACACTTGAACCCGACACTTCTGCTGCTGTCATGTGGCCCAGGGGAGCAAAGCTTCAGGGCTAACGTGCCACTCTATCCAGCTCTTTCTTCTGTTTTGACTCCAGTTTTGTCTACTTAGATTCTTAGAAGTTCAACTATGCTCTAAAAAGATATTTGTCAAAATATATTCATCATCCTGATATTTTATAATAGGAAATGTTATCGGAGCGCATATCCTACCATGTTTCAAGAAATGGAAGATTCTTATCTGCCTCATCATTTATTGAAAACCATTGCTTACGGCTTTTACCATTATTTTATCTAGAGAAAAAAAAATCGTATAATATATGGCTTATGATAATGTTACTCCATTTGGCTTTATGCTACCTAATTTCATGTTGTTTAATCTCCATGATAACTCTAGGATATACACATTGCCCTCATAAATTTTTTATTTGAGAAAAAACAAGAATTTGCCCCAATTCCCATAAGTGGAAAATGCAGAGCAGGTCCCATGTAGATTACATTGCTTTGCTTTCCAAAGTGCCTCGTGCCTTTTCATTTCAGTTTTTCCCACAAACATTTGTGTTTCCATGACATGTGAGGTGTCATTTATTGTATTTGTGTAACTGTTCTAGGTGCTGGGGGATAAAGACACATTAGAGACAGTCATGACTGTAAAAGAATGAGAATGACACAGAACTTCAAATCAATTTGGTAAATGCTCAAAAGTAGGCACAGATCTGAGAACGAGATTCTAATGTGCTCAGTGCTCTCACAGCCAATGGTCATATGTTTTGGAGTTTATATTTTTGAGTCATGATTTAATTTTATTTTTAAATATTTTGTTTATGAAACCCAACATGGATCAGTTCTGCAAAACAAAGTACTTAAGGCTGCAGTCACTCGGTTTTTCATCAAGCGAGTGATTTGAATTTTAATACCAATAAAGTGTTAGTTTATGATAATATCCCAAATCTACCTTTGATGGCTTTCTAAAATAGGAATACAGTACAGATTATCAAGCGGAATATAAAATAGACTCATATACTTTGGTAGGGTGTTGGAAAACAATGTGCCATAGACTAAACTACCTGAGGTTTTGCTAAAACAGCAATGACAACGGGATTTTTAGGAACTTCTTTGCTACACATTACTAGGATCGTGATGGGATGATCAAATCCTCATCAGACTTTGCCCCTCTGTAAGCCACGGCTAGGCTATAGCTGTCTTTTCCAGACATGTTATTAAAGAAAATAGAGAATCCCAGTTCCCCCTACGACCGAGGGTATTCTCCCCACGATGTTGCTGGTGGTTGGACGTTTGTCCTCACACAGGGTTAGCAGTCATGTGTCTAGGCCTAAGAGCTGATTGGGGAGTGTCTGGGTTGGAGAGATGAGAACCAAGGATTGAACTCTGTGCATTTCCTTGAGGAAAGAAAGGCAGAAGAAGAGGAGCCTGAGAAAAAAGGTCGAGAGTGGTCATCAAAGTGGAGGAAAACCGGGGCTGGTACCTTGGAAGCCTAAGACAGAGGGAATGGTCAAGAGCATCAAAGCAGAAGGTTAGCTTTTGATGAGATTGGGGGCAGAGAGAAGGGGAGTGGGAACCAGTGCAGGAGAGGTGTTTGCGGGGTCAAGAGGAGGAGACGCAGTCATTAGAGGAGTGGGGCCATGACCCGAGGGCTCATAATTAACATCCACTGACAATAAAAGTCTTGAGTTTTGATTTCCAAAGACACCTGTTTACCTGCGCCATAGTACGTAAATTTAGAATGAACTTGAGACCTCAGGTTCCAACTAGGCACACACCCTTAACATATGTCCCCTTTCTTTACTTAATTCTATTTGTATTTTACTGCATGGCTACTAGAATTGGACGTGTATGTTTTAGTATGTTCAACATAAAGACATCTTATAGCCTTGACGGGACCCTACTTAACAGTCTGCTTATCTCAAGCTACTTAAAAGACCATTTTCTAAAAACAAATCCAAATTATTTGGGGTAGGGGAAAAAAAAAGTGATGTGTTTTGCAATCTCCAGATTTTTCCCTGTTACATTGTAAAAATTAAATAAATTAAATTCTGTAATTTTCTTTCTTAAAAAAAAAAACTTTTGGCATCTCTTGATTCTCCTCTGCAGATATGTAAGACAGAGTATGTGAATAACCATGTATACTGTCCATATTTTGCATTCTTTCTAGAAGAATCTTCTAGCTCACCATTTAAACTTTCTCTAGGTCAGTTCTGCTATTCAGTTGGTCTGTTGCATTTTTAAAAATTTCAACCATCATATATTTAATTTTTAAAAATGTTTTTTATACTTGCTTCCTCTCATTTTGAATGAAGTTTGTCTTGATTCTCTCAGAGGACACAAATTAAGTGCATTTTGATACATTCTTCTGTTACTCTATTAACTCTGGCTCTTCAAGTTTCAGTTCTCCACTTCATTGGCTTTGAGGCCTCTCCTGCAGGCACCTGGTTTCCTAAAATATTTGGGCACACTGGGCAGACTGCTTCTTTTTCTTCTGGGCAACCCTGTTCCCTTGGCACTGAGTGTAGGTTCTGATGACAGGAGTCTCTCTCTTGTACTTAGTTGTGGAGGGGGCTGAGGCTGTGACCTCCAAGGTGGGGTTATGGGTTGCCCCATAACATCCGGCCCCAGGACACACCGGATGACCCCCCCTGCAGCAGGACAACTGCATCCTTGCTTCAGAGAACCTTTCTACGTCCCAAGTCACTCAGGAGACTCATTTGCTTCTCCCTCTAGTCCCAGTGCTGAGGCCACTGCTTCTCTCGGTGGACTGGGGTTTCCCTGCAGGGTGGTCCTGGGGGCAGTCGAGCTGTGCACGGGGGGTACAGCTGCCACCTACCGTTCAAGATAAAGGAAGGGCAGAGTGAGGTTGGGTTCCTTCTCCAAATACAGTTCTTGAAAAAGTTTACTGGCTTTGTCTCAGGACCCACCGTGGTGTCTGTGACTACGTACCTGAGCTAAAGCTTCTCTGGGGCTGTGCTCATTGGGGAATCTTCTCTTGAGTCAGTTGGGACTGTGGTGTCTTCTGTATGTTTACCAGTCAGTTCTTATCTGCTTTTTGCATCATAGGAATTTCTCCAAATTACTTTTTTTTTTTTTAATGAGTGGATTTGTTGTTTTTCAGCATGCATTTATTCTTCTAAGAAAGTAAATGTACTGTCGCATCCTGGGATTTGTGGTTGGAAGCAAAGTAGATGATGGGCTCTGGGTATTCTCCAGTGGAGGCTGACACCCACTTAATTGGAAGAGAAAAATCAGGTTTGAGTTCTTTTTATTAAGTGTTTGGAATTCAATTAAACCATTTGCACCAGTAACAATAACTGCTAATTTGCATTTAGTTGGGCTGTGTACCGCACGAACTTTGTTAGGCAGGCTTATTATTCCCAGTTTGGAGACAAGTGCTGAAAAAATAAACCTCTAAAGTCACTGAAGGGTGTCATGGGGGCAATAAAAAGTAGAAGGCGAAGTGGGACTTTGGGAAAGAAATTAAGACATTGTAAGAAAACCAAGTGAGACTTTTGGGTAAGAGTTGAGCAATTTTTGCCTTTTTTACACAATATATTTAGAAAGAGATAGAATGCACTGAAGGATAATGAGAAGAATTTTCTCTGGGGTAATTTTTGCAGACTAATGAAGGAAATGGCAGGACTTAACTGAGGGAGACTAGATGACAGGCATTCCAACCCCAGGGACACCCAGTATCGGCCAAGGGCATGGTCCACTCCCTCAGCCTGGGTGATAGTCATTTTGCATTGGAAAGGCTATTGCAGGAGATGTCCTTGGGAAAAAAATTACAGATGTCGTGCTGCTCTGCTCAGTTTCTCCTGTTTGTGATCCTAGTTCAAACTCAACACTCTGAGATCTTATATTAAGTATCACAAATGTACATTATTTGGTCAGATCGCTGGTGGCTCAAAGTTGACTGGGCCAAGATAGATCCAGGCTCAGCTTCCGCCTCCTCTTCCGTGGCTTCCCCTTTTGCCATCCCTTACTGCTGTTGAAAGGTGGCCGAGAAAACGGGCTGGGCGGGTTTGCTTCATGTACACAGTGCACCATCACAGAGCAGGGAAACGGGCCCGAGGCGGCGCGGAGAGACTTCTCGCCACGCCTCTTCCCAGCGACCCAGGGCAGGGTGAGAGCGGCTGGTCTCTGAAAAGGCGACAGAGGGCACCTGTCTGTCACAGCTGCATCAGGTGTCATTCATACTCAACATTTCAAGAAGCCTAGGTAAGATTTAGGTCCAAGTGACTCTCAGAGGGGCACCTGTCTACTTTTAACGGAGACCTTGTGGAAAAGCAGAGGCTCCTCCCGGGAGATGGGTATGGAAATGTGGCCGGGAAGGGGCGTGGCATTAGATTTAGATAAGACGGACTGAAAAGGACAGAAGGTTTTAAGTAAGGAGTCCACAAGGGATATTAAAAACATATCGCTCAGTTAAATCCGCCGTGTTGGGCATTTGTCGGTGTGCAGACTGACGTCGGGAGCAAATGCTTCATAAACAGGGTCAGCTGTTTTGGTGTCGACTTCGGTGAACTCGGTGGGCTGAACAAACCATCGCAGCTGCTGGGAGAATGTGTTGGCAGGCCCTAACAGTTACATTTTTTTCTTCAACTTTGTACTTTAAAATAATATTATATTTACAGAAGAATCGCAGAGAGAGCACAGAGTGTTCTCAAGGGCCCTTCACCAGCTCGCTCTCGGGTCACGTCTTACTCACCGACGGACACTTACCCGCACTGAGAACTCGGCCATGGTGCGGTGCTACCAACTGGGCCTCACCTTCACTCAGCTTCTCCTTTTTTTCCACTTCCGACCCGTCTCTGCTCCTGCTCCGTGGCAATTTCTCGGCCTTCCTTTGTCTTTCCTGACCTGGGCAGTTGGAAAAGCGCCTCGCACTGGTGTGTCTGACGTCCTTCTCTTGGTTGGACTGAGGTTATGAACTGTTGTCTTTTTGGTGCTAAATAACCCCCTTCCTGTTTTCTGGCTTGTGCTAACTAGCAAGCAGCAAGGTTTTATCTTTCCCTCATTGTAATTCTGAAGAATACGAACTTTATCTTTTAAGTTACTGCCTCCTAGGATTCATTTTATTTTTCTTTAATATCAAAATCGATGAGAACATCTTTTCTGTGGGCACAGCACGGTAAATTTTGCTAGTGTAGAGGTCAGAAATGAAGCGGCCCAGTCGTTCGGGGAAAGCCCACAGCTCCCTGCTGTCGGACAGACAGGGTGTGTTGTCACACTGTCAGTGACTACTGGGCAGTCAGGATGACAGGGCAGGTGCTTTACAATAAGGAAGATGTTGCTCTCCTTGCCTAGACGTGATTTTTCAAACTTTGAAGATTGTCAGTAAACCACCTGGTTATTCGCTCTAAAAATTTTCAGAATAAAATATAATTTAAAGAGAAGCCAATCATTAAACTCAAATATCTCTCAACCTGAAGGGCAAGACAGAGTTTCTTTCCAGTGAGATCTAATTGAGTTAAATTGAAATGCTGTTTCCCAATGTTCCCGGCTCTTGATTCAGCATCTTGAATGCAAATGGCTTACAGTGATGAAAGGGAAATAGGCAATAAGTTTTGGCGGTTGAGGGAGACATAAACTGAACATGGACCGCAGCTCAGCGCAGTGCTCAGAACTGGATTTATTACTTTCTGATGTGGTCATTAACTGGTGAGGCTTCATTTTGTGACAGCTCTCGCTCTCCTTTCTCCATGCAAATGTGAAACTTTACTTTCAAAGTTGTGAGTCACCACGTGATCACAGTGCTTGCTGATGACATGTGTTGAGCCCCCAATTTCCAGGGTGTGGGCCAAGGTGGGATGGGCAGCTGGGACCTTCAGCTGTTGTTGTTTTTATTTCTAATACACTTGTGGAGGCACTTTGACTATATTGTGGGGCAGATTAGGAAAGCCTACTCTGGACTCTTCTGGACCTCGATGGCAAGGGACAGTGACTTTGTTTACTACAAGAAACTTAGGGCTCTCTCAGGCTCTGACCTTCACTGAGTTCCAGGGCTGGTACAGCCATTCTCCTTGTGAGAGTCTGGGGGCTGGCTTGTGACTGGGACCGTTGTCTGGCAATCTATCTCCCCGAAAGGTGTTCTGGGACTCTATCCATAGCAAATTGAAACTGCGGGGCAAGAGGCGGTCCCATCATGATGCCTCCCAACATAGTGTAGAATGTCTAAGGACACTGGGTGGCGATCTACCAGAGAGAGGGGCAGACATTCCCCAGGCAAGTACAGAGCCAATCACGGAGCCCACACATCAGCTCTAGATTGTGCAGCTGAGAGTTCCCCATAATCAGAGTGCCCAGGGTTAGGCGTGACAGCACACAGTGACTTCCCACGCAAGGAGAGTGCAGGTCGAGGCCTTAAGGTAGGTTCAGTGAGCAGCTGAGAGCATGGTGGGCAATTCCTTGAGCCTTCTATGGAATTAAGGGGCATGTGCATGTGCATGTATATATTTGGGAAAGGGGGTAAATATTTAATAAGTAGCTGTTTCTAGAGGAATAGTAATAGGGAGAGAAGGCTGTATCCAGGTCAGAGAATACCCCTCCCGGAAGGTTTCACTTACAGGAAGCTGCCTGAGCCCCGCCGTGCGGCAGCACCTACAGGGTTCCTTCCCGGGTGTTGTGCGCGGCCTGGCCTTCGCACGCATGGCCAAGGAGCACGGGGAAATCATAAGCAGGAGAGTAGCCAAAGCTGTGGGCTAGAGAACAGGGAGGGGAGCAAATTCCCTGTAGATGCGCAGAAAAATGTAGAAAAAATACTGGCTACAAAACCTCAGAAGGAAGTTATTCTTCGTAGTTTTCTAGATAACCCCGGTTTGCTCATATTTGTCTACGTTCTGTTTCCCTGGGTGGCCCTGGATTAAGCTTCTCCTGGGAGGCAGCTGAGAGCGCGAATGGGAAGCAGTGGGCAGCGGCTCAGATAAAGAGAAGACCCTGCATTCTGGCGCCAGCCTGGCAGGAAGGCGTCGCATGACTTCAGGAGCGTGAACACCACAGTGCTGGCCCCCTTGGCAGGCTTTACGCTTTCTGTCCCTTAAACTTCACTTTTCTCACTTTGGGCTGAAATGGAATGATCAGGCATTACGAATTAGTTAATTTTGGCACCTCACTTGCTTAGGGATCTTCCTTGTTACCAACGCAGAGCATAGTCACTGGCGTTAGTTGTTGGTCCAATTCCATCCCCACAGGCAGCAGAAGGCTTTAGAAAACGGCTCTGGGATTCTCAGAAGCACGGGAGCAGCAAACAGCGTTAGAGCGCCTGGGGAAACTGAAATCTAGTGAAAATAAGGTCTAATGGGTTTTCTTTCTCATGTTAACTCTGTTCCTCTCCACTTCTCAAAAACTGCCAGAATTCGGGTATTAGAAAATACTGAGTGCCCCATTTTGTAGGCGGGAGCAGCAGCTATGGCGCAAAGTGGAGGAATGTAGTGGAACAGAGGGGGCGGATGTGAAAAGCAGCGGTTACAATGCTCGTTTGCGGTAAGTTGGAGTGTTTAGCGAACATGGGAAGGAATCAGCAGTTGGCAGAGTCAAGAAATTTTGAACCCTGCGTGAGAGTTTGTCCCGCAGGGCAAAGGGGCAGGGCGTCTGACATTGGACAGCCCCTTGGAAGGTGGCACAGGGATGCTGTGGCTAAAAGGGGGCCAGGCGGCTGAGGGCCGCGGTGACGGGGCCAAGGACGGCGACAGCCGGGGGGCAAGACATCTACGGAGTGCGGGCTGCATTCTGTGACGCTTGGGGAAGGGAACGATCGTATATTCACTCCGGAAGCACAGCGCCGCCCACAAAAGGCAGAGCCGCAGAGGGGAATGGCGGCGCAGGAGGACCAGGCGGGAGACTCCCAGTAACACGGTCGAGGAGCAGGGGGCGTGGACAGAGCAAAGACCGTGCAAACGCGTGGGGAGAAGCCCCTCGTGACCGCTCGGGAGAGAAGGGGCGAACTTAATCGAGGTGGGCGAATCGTAAGAAAGAGAAAAGTAAAAATTAAGTATCTGATCCTTTTTAATTTTTAGTAATTTAGTGAAATAAAATCTAAGTAATAGGTGAAGACATGCAGAGGAGGGCAAAGGGGGAAATATTGGGACAACTGTAATAGAATAATAAATGTATGTGAATACTATCAAAAGTATGTACTCTCTCAGAGGAGAAAGTGAGAGTCAATATTGTGAAACGATAAAAACAGCTGAAATTTTGTGATGGGTATAGGAAAGCTTATTTTATTATTTTCCACTTTTCTGTAGTTTGGGGTTTTTTCTAAATTACCGAGTTGCTGATGTTTGAGCTACTGACATGATTAAAGTGAGAGGACTGAGGGGTTAGTGGTGGGGGGCGAGACGGGGTGGAGAGGGTGCGGGCACTGCCTCTGTACTTCCTGCCTGCGGCAGTCACCGCCAAGCATCCCACTCTGTGTATTTTCTAGGGTAGAAAGACAAAGAGTGTAAGTTCAAGACAGAAGCTTCTACTACATGTTCACATAACTTCAAAATTAGAATTTTTTTTTTATCACGTAAAAGAAATTAGGGCGACTTCCACGTATCTGATACGGACACATTGCCAATGACATTACCCTTCTCTACGTACTTGGCATGACCTAATTATGCTCTGTGTGCCCTCTGACTCTCTCCATCCAGGCAAGACTCATGGTCAAAATCTTGATGCCTCTTCGTTTTTTTCTTTAGTATCCACCTGCAGCCTGTCAAGTTTTCAAAGTGGCTGACATAAACAATTCTTGGAGGTGAAATGTAACAAACCCTGAAAATAAAAGTTATGTCAAAGTGTGAAGCTTCCACACATATACAGTTATGAAACCTGTAGACAATGACAAGTTCTATCACATCTAATTTTTTCTTTGTTTAGATATAGTTAGTATATAAAACCAAAGGCTTTTATCTTGGTTTCAATACATCTGCACAATGAGTGTGTGTGCATGCTGGTATATGTTATGACTGTTCTATATCTTGTATTTCCTTTTTTAATATATTTTATTAATTATGCTATTAAAGTTGACTCAGTTTTTCCTGTTTTGTCCCCCTCCACCCAGTACCCCCCATTCCCTCTGGCAATCCCCACCCCTTCGTTCACATCCATTGGTCATGCATATAGGTTCTTCGGTTTCTCCATTTCCTATACTATTCTTAACCTCCCTTTGTCCATTCTGTATCTACCAATTTGCACTTCCTAATCCCAGTGCCTTTTTCCCCATTCTTCCACTTCCCTGTCCCAGCTGATATCCCTCCAAATGATCTTATCTATGGTTCTGTTTCTGTTCTGCATGTTTGCTTCTGTTTTTTAGATTCAATTGTTGATAACTGCAAATTTATTGCCATTTTAATCAATACTCATAGTTTTCATCTTCATTTCCTTAAATAAGTCCTTTAAACGTTTCATATAATAATGCTTTGGTGATGATGAACTCCTTTATGTTTACCTTGTCTGGGAAGCACTTTATCTACCCTTGTATTCTAAATGATAGCTTTGCAGGGTAGAGTAATCTAGGTTGTAGGTCCTTGCTTTTCATCACTTTGAATACTTCTTGCCAGTCGCTTCTAGCCTGCAAAGTTTCTTTTGAGGAATAAGCTCAAAAGAAACTTTGAGTCTTATGGGAATTCCTTTGTAGGTAACTACCTGCTTTTCTCTTACTGCTTTTAAGATTCTTTTATTGTATTTAACCTTTGGTGTTTTAGTTATGATATATCTCGGTGTGGTCGTCTGTACTTGTCCATCTTGTTTGGAATTCTCTGTGCTTCCTGGACTTGTATGTCTATTTCCTTCACTGAATTATGGAAGTTTTCTTTCATTATTTTTTCAAATAAGTTTTCAATTTCTTGATCTTTTTTGTCTCCTGCCAGCACCCATATGATTCGAATGTTGGTATGTTTGAAGTTGTTCCAAAGGCTCCTTTGTGTACCCTTGTTTTTTTGAATTATTTTTTCTTCTCGTTATTCTGATTGAATGTTTTTTTCTTCCTTATGTTCCAAATCATTGCTTTAATTCTTGGCTTCATCCATTCCACTCTTGGTTTCCTGTAAGTGTTTCTTTATTTCTCTTGGTAAGCTTCATTCCTGCCTGGGTCTCTTTTATGCTGTTGAAGTACCCAGTAAGTTCCATGAGCATCCTAATAATCAGTGTTTTGAACTTTGCATCTGATAAATTGCTTATCTTCATTTAGTTTGTTTAGCTCTTTCTGGAGTTTTGTTCTGTCCTTTCATTTGGACCATATTTCATCGTCTCCTCATTTTGGCAGCCATCCTGTGTTTGTTTCTGTGTATTAGGTAGAGCTGCTTTGACTCCCTGTCTTAGTAGTGTGCCTATTATAGAAAAGTGCACTGATAAGCTGGATGGGGTGGAGTCTTATGTAATCACCAGGGCTGGGCAGCCCCCGTGAACCAGGTTTACGGAGTCTCCGACATGGTGTGGCTGCTCTGTGGCTCTGTGTGGGGGAGGCCTCAGAATGGAGACAATCTTCTGCCTGGCTTCACCCTGATGCCAGGCACTTCGGATTCTCCCTGCATACCACTGGAGCCCTCCAAACTGCTGCCCTGGGGCTGGACCCGGGGGAGTGAGTCTGCAGAAGCTCTCAGTCCATTGTGGGTCCTTTAATAGGAACCCCTGGGAATCCCACAGGTTCTTCTGTCGCCCCAACCCCCATTGCTTTTTGCAGCCAGAAGTTATAGGGACTTCTGTTCCTGGCGCTGGGACCCTGGGCTGGATGGCCTGGTGTGGGTTGGGGTCCCTGCCTCCTGAGGTGTCCTTTCTGCTTTTGATCCCCCACACCTGGGTGTGGGGCCGCCCGCTCTGGGTCCCCCTGTCTTTACATGTTTTCTCTCCTCTCTGCATTGCTGCCCTCCTGCCGCTCTGGGAGAATGTGGCTGGTTGGAGTCCTCGACTGTCGGCATTCCACGGAGCTCGCTTTTACGGTTCCGGGCGATGGCTGTGTTGTGCTTAGTTGTCATTTCTGCTGTGGTTGTGCAACGGGGCGAGCTGTGTTTACTAAGCCTCCGTGTAGACCGGAAGTCTGCATCTGATATTTCTGAGATTTCATTTTATTTGTATTTTAATGTGCGTGTAAAATTTTGGCCTCTTGGTAACTTGAGATTAGGATCATGTCTCTTTGCGCCCCACTTCCCTTCACCCCTTCCCCACCGCCTACCTGCAGTGCCGCACCTGTGATGGGGCCTGAGCTTCCTGACCCAGCCTGAGTTCCAAGTGCTTAAGCGTGCTATTCACTGAACAAACTGGGACGGCTGCTTGTTGAAGCATGTTGAATAAACTGAATCAGCTCCCTCCCAAAATGGATGTTAGAAAAGGACAAAAATGACTTTGGAACAAAAACTCCACTTGAGATGGAGAAGGTAGGCAGGGGGACAGCTGTACTTGTCACATGTCTCAACCCAGGGTCTTGGCTGTCATATGTGAGCTCTGGCTCTTTGCCGTGTGTCCTGAGGCTGGAAACTCATGAGTGGGTCTGGTTACCTTGGGCACAACCCTGGGACAGTGACTGCTGTGTAAGCCTCAGGGGCGCAGCAGGCCCTCGAATGACGTCATTGACAAGATGACGTAGGGCCTTAGCTCTTGTTCACATCAACTGGCCTGTGGCGACACTGGTTTCATTACGCCTCTTTTTTCTTTGAAGTCTCATAACCTATCGATGGTGTTGAGTGAGGACTTACTGTATACCATATAAAACTCTCCTAGGTTTCTGTTTCATCCTGCTTTGGCTAAGCACCAGCTCACAGGATGCGAGGGGAGGAACTCGCTGCCCTCGTCCTGGCAGAGTCTTCGACTCAGAGCTGCTTCCTGCCCACTCTCCTGCTTCCTGCCCGCCCTGGGAAACTGCTGACGATTCCTGTGGCTTCCCGTGATGGAGACACCAGGAACAGTGAGGCTGCAGTGATCTAACAGACTCATTTTTCACGGGACCCGTAGTGGGTATTGGTGGCTTTTCCCTCTTCATCTGATTTCTCCTGAGGGTTTTATTCCCTCCCACTGGCTACGTGATTTGGTGGCTCTGACTCCACTTCAAGCTCTAGGCTGGGACTTGATTGGCTTCAGCAAGCCAGGAGATCCCAATCCTCTGAGCACAGTTGCTGGTTTGGGGACAGGTACATGGTTCACTCAGAGCCAATGAGATCTGAAGATACAGCACCTGGGCGCCTCTTGTTTTCCTGTGGAATTGGTCAGAATAACCTTTCCTTTTTGCAGCCCATAGGAATGAGGAACACTCACCCCGAGGGTAATAGCTGCTCTGGGACTGGGAGGAGAGAGCCTGCTTCAGATGAGACCCAAAAGCAATGACATCGACCCCAAAAATGCACAGTGGGATCCTGGCCAGACCCTAGCTCTGGCTAAATACTGAGATACTTTCTATTCAAACCACTGTTTTAATCCATTTTAATTGAATGTTTTTTTATTTTAACCATAGTCATAAAAGATATGCACAAAATGTTTCCTAGGCTCAAGAAAATAGCCTTAACAGTAGTTCATTAGTGACAGTAACACGTCTTAGAAAAAGAAAACCTGTAGTCACAAGGAATGTGATTGGCGTGTCCAGGGTGCAGATCTGGGTGTGAAAGTGAACGCGTTTTCTAAGAGGGAGCACGCTGTGCAGAGGGAGCTCCCTCTGCTTCCTCTGTGGGGTCCGAACATGGCTGTGCTTTCCCAGGGCTCAGGTGAGACGCCCTTGACACAGTTTTGCCTCTGGTGCTAGAACATCAGGGTCACAGAGCTGGGTTATGAGGACCATCCAGGCTTTAGGTGCCTTGGTTTGACAAGGACAGGGCGTCCTACGTGGGAACTGAGGCATTCTGGTTGTGAAAGTGCGTTAGGTTCAGTTTCAGTTAGCTTTTTACTTTGGTGCCTTTCGGGGGTATATTTGGCTCATGTGAGCACTTAGATCTTAGTTACCAAGTGCCCGCAGGTGCATTCAGAAAATCCAGTGTGGGGAACTGACGTTCTGGGCACCAGGCCTGGGATGTGCTGCCCCCTAGGCACACGCTCCACGGGGGCGACCTTACCGCCTCCTGTGGGACTCCTTACAAGTCAGGGACACCTCCTGAGGGAGGGTAAGAATGTAAATTTGGATGTCTCAAACAGAGACATGAATTATGACCTCACAGGCTTGAGCCCTTAATTTAAACTGTAGTGGCTGTAATATAAAATGTTGATATGTCACTAAAGACCTTTTAGAAGTTATGAAACAGGTGGATCTCTTCAGAGATTATCAGAGTTCAGACAAACACAGACACAAAACAATAGAGAAAAGCATTTCTTTTCTCTTTAGAAAATGGAAAAGTCTGACACAGTAAATACTAGTTATAAATAAGTAATAAAACTTCCAAAAAAGTACATACCTAGATTTATATTCTCCTGTTCCAACTGTCAAAGCACATCTCTGGTTTAATTTTAAAATTCATTAAAAGTACTGTTTCCTTAGCTTAGACATTACCATCTGGAATAAAGTTGGTTCTGGTGTCGAGTAAGAGGAAGGCTTTGTGTGGCTGAGGAGTTGTATTGAAGAGTGCTGGCTTTAAAGTTTCATTCTCAAGGGAAAGGAGAAATGAGGGCTTAAGATTTTCATCAAGCAGCTCTTTTCAAGTCTGGTATTTGAAGACTTTGGTTTAAACTTCCTAATACCCCATTTTACTTTGTAGTGAAAATACTACATGCCTTTGTTGAAACTTTCTGAGCAAGAGGTGCTCCCAGACAAGGCGTATGAATATGCATGGAGCCAAGAATGCACAGCTGGGACCAGGGATTCTTTAAGTCCCTACTGGGAACAGCCAGGGAAGGCCTTTCCAGGTGCCCATGCTGAGTATTTGCATCAGAATCAGCGGGACAAGGGGAGCAGGGTGGGGGGGTTTCCTTTCTGGCTGGGACGTAGAAAGTTACAAGACACTAATGCTTCTACCCTGGTAATAAGCTACAAACTGCAAAACCACAGATTAAAAAACCCATCAGGGTGCTGAGGACAGAAATAGAGGTGAATAAACTCAGATCTAGAAAGCGACAAGTCCTTCCTAGGAGCAAGGACACGTTATTATCTCGTCTGGGCAGAGCGGGAGAAGTCAACCAAAGACAAGGATTGTGGGGCACAGGAGAAACAAGCAGAACTTTCAGTGCATTTATAATGACTATGTTTGGGCTGATGAGATAAATTAGAATACTAAAGAAATCCAGCTGGAGTGGGCCCGCACACACCCACTCTGTGTCCCACTGTCCCCTGCAGAGTGGAGAGATGCCCCGAGCTGGGCACAAGCAGGAATGCTGAGGTACAGCCTTTAAAGAGACTTTGGGGCTCACACTGTAGACACAGAAGGGACAATAAGAGACTCATGAGCAACTTTATGCAATAATTCAACAAATTAGATGAAATCGACCAAGTCTTTGAAAAAACACTACGTATCAAAATGAACACGAAACAAAATAGAAAATCTAATAAGTCACCCTATATATCTATTGTAATCATAATAAAGCCTTCCTAAAACAAACTCTAGACCCAGATGGCTTCACTGGTGGAGCAAATCTTACCAATATTTCATAAACCCTTTCAGAAAATGGGAAAGGATGAAATATGTCTACGTGTGTTTCCTGAGGACCTCAGTGCAAAACACGACAGAGGCGCTAAAGGAAAGAGAGTGATAAACCAGCACCTTTCTGAATATATATGCAAAATCCTTAATAAATTAGTGAGTTAAAGCTAGCAATATATAGTGCATCATGATCAAATGGAATTTGTCCCCACAGTGCAAGCTCGGTTTACCACGCAAAAGTGAAATAGTGAAATTCACTGTATGAACACAATAATGGAGAAAATGTATAGGATTCTGTCAATAGTGGAAGAAGAATTTGACTAAATTCAAGTCCTTTTATGAAAGAAAAAGAAAAATAACCCATCAGCCAACTAGAGGTTGAAAGGAGCTTCCACAATCTAATAAAGGTCGCTGACCAAAAGCAATAGCCAACCTTATACTGAATGATGAAACATTAAACTCTTTTCTCCTGATATCGGGAGCAACACGAAGACGTCTGCTTCCCTACTTCTATTAAACAGTTTGCTGGAGTCCTGAGCAGTAGCCCCCACCTGTCCAAAAAATGAAATGAAATGAAATGAAACAAAATGAAACAAAACAAAACAAAACAAAATAAAATACATAGAGTTTGGGAAGGAAAAAAACTTATTTGCAGATTATATGTTGTGTACTTATAAAACCCTATAGGACCTATACACATACAGAAACTACAATAAGTAATAACTATTCAGCACAGTCATAAAATACAAGTTCAGAACATCAGTTATGTTTCTCAGCACTGTCAACAACCACTTTGAAAATGAAATAAAAAGTGCCATTTAAAATGGCATAAAAGACCCAATATCTAGAAGTAAAACTAACAAAAAATCTGCATTTGCCCTGGGGCTACTATCGTGGACTGCCATGCTTCGGTGGCTCACGACAATAGAAACGTGTTGTGTCCCAGGTCAGCAGGCGGAAGCCTGGGCCGAAGTCAGTGTCAGCAAGGCCGCCCCCTAGAGGGTGACCAAGCCCGTTCCTCTTTCAGCTCCAGTAGCTGCCTGTCTTCCTTGGCTCACGGCCGCGCCCTCGCCTTCATTGCTAAAATGTCACGTTGACCTGCCCCATCTTCGTGCTCCTTCTCCCCTGCGTCTGTGCCCTTCTCCTCTGCCTCCCCTTGTATGGGTACACGCGATTGTATGCAGCGCCTGACCACACAGCCCAGGGTAACCACTTTAATCACATCTGCCATGTCTCTCCCCCTTCACTATGTAAAGCACCACCCACAGATTCTGAGAATTATGATTCGAGATCTTTGGGGCCTTTATTCAACCTGCTATAGCTATGGCCTTTACAAAACACCTACTAAAAGTAAGAATACTGAGAAAGGTCATGGCACACAAGACTGAGATACAAAATCATATTTCCAAATACTAGCAATAGATCATTTGAAAATTAAAGAAAATATCACTTCCAGTAACATGAAAATAATACATAGTAATAAAACTAACAACATATTCAAGACTTTTATGATGAAAACTACAAAATATTATTGAGAACAATTAAGATTAACTAAATAAAAAGGTGCATCATATTCATAAGTTGTATTATGTGATATTATTAATCATGGTATCTATGCTCCGATCACAGATTCAATGCAATCTCAATCAAATTCTCAACAAAAGAAACTTTTAGGAAAGTGACAAGTGAATCCCAAAATTTATATGGAAATGACAAGGATCTAAAGTAGCCAAAATATCTTGAAAAAGAAGAAAAAGTTGGAAGATTACAATTACCCAACTTAATATAAGGCTGTAGTAATCAACATGGTGTGAAATTTAAACATTTTAATAGAACAGAATGGAGGGATCAGGTCTGGACATGGGCCTGTTTGTCAACTGAATGTCAATAAAGCTGTCAAGTCAACTCAGTAAAGAAAGGGATATATATTTTAATGAATGGTACTAGAACAGGACATACATATGAAAAGATGAATATTAAATTCTAATTCATTCAATACACAAAAAGTCACTCAAGTTAGATCACAGATCTAAATCTAAAAATTAAAACCCAAAGATTCTGGAGGAAAACATAAGAGTATGTCTTTTCAACTTCACCGTCCATAAAGATTTATTAGAAAGGACACAAAAATCACAAATAATAAAACAGTGTAAACAAGACATCATCAAAGTGAAAAACATCCCTGCTCAGCAAGACTCCGTTAAGAAAGTCAACAGGCAAGTCCCAGGCTGAGAAGAAACAGTCACGCCCCAGCAATGTGCCATAGGAACCGAATCCAGGATGTGCAGGATGCCTGCACATCTAGACAAACCGGTCGATGAGGAGACGGGCCAAGTTTTGAACAGATACCTTCCGAAAGAAAATGATAGAATGGCCAATAAATGCATGAAAAACGGGCTCAAGTCCTAGTTAATCAGAAATCCAAATTGAACCACAATAAGGGATCATTACACGTATTACATGCAGCTGCTCTGGGGAACTTGCTGATCATGTAAAGACACTCTTCTACCTATGACTCGGCAATTCCGCTCTGAGGTATCAAAACCAAGATCAGTGAAAACGTAAGTCCTCAGAAGGCTTGACACCAATGTTCACAGTGGTCTGGCCCAAAACCACCTCACCCTGGACATGTCTGTGCACTGGAGAATGACATTACTGGTAGAGCGGCAGGTCCTTCAAGAGCGCTGTTTGGTTATGCTGTTGGGGAGGTGCTGTGGAAGCTGAACTCTCACTGGTACCAATTAGCTGGTGGTAAATCGGTTGTGCTTGAAGTCACAGACCCTGACGATGATAAGTGAGTTCTCACTACCGTGCTTTCCTGCCATAAACGCTGCTCAGCTAGACAAGAAACAGCCAGTGGTGTGAAGGCTACAACCCGCATCTCAGAAACATTGTGACATACCCAGGGGAGTGTGTCATATGATTGTATTTATGCAAAGGAAGTTCTGAAACAGTAAAACCTAAAGTGTGCTGATGGAGACCAGAGCCTGCTTCCACCCCAGTCGCTGTGGGGCAAGGAGGAGGCGTCAGGGACTTTCTGAGTGGATGAAACGTTCTGTCCCTTGTTGCAGGTGGTTACAGCACTGTCAAATCATAGGTTGTAAGTGTCAAACACGCACTTACTGTTTGTGCATTCTATTCCTCTATGTAAATTATATCTCCATTTAAAATAAATGATTTCATTGGAGAGTTTGTTTATAGTACACGTTCTTAGACTCCACTCCAGAGAGACCAACTGAGAGTCTTCAGGAACAAGTAAAATGGATAATAAACTCTGAAAACCAGTGTCAGTGGCATTTGACACAAAGCAGGACTTCCTCTCAGGTGAATCTGTATAGAAGTGGAGAGGGACTTTTTCTTAAGTAGACACAGAAAGAAATTTATTTTTGCCCAAGGTGGACAATAACAAGTGACAGCATTCAGGGCTGTCTGACTGTCCCTCTAGCTAGGAAGAGGGATACATTCCGAGGACAGGGGACCGTCCCCTAGAGGAAGCAGGGTTATGAGCAAAGGGCGGTTTTCTGGCACAAAATGTTATGAGGGACTAGGCAGTCACACTCTGGGTTGAATCTTGCTGGCTGGTCTGAGACTTAATTGACATTTATCTCAATTGCTGTTTGAGACAATGTTTTCTCAGTTCCCAGCAATTGACTGACAATTGAACTTGGGAAACTCAGCCAGCTCATGAATTGAGGACAGCATGTATCGGGGAAAAAATAAAATCCTATTTATGTGACAATTGAGAGAAGGAGGCATGTGGCAAAGGGTATAGATTTGTGAAATGAGAAAAATCAGTCTATTGTAATTTTTCAGCTAAACCTCCCCGCCAGGCAGTCCCGCTAAATACTAAGTAAACCTGTGAGCTGCCTGCCCCCAGTGACAGGAAAGCAGGTGCAGATGCCACTGTTTTACTTTCCCCCCAAACTTCATTTAAGTGGACAAACTGCCAAATGAGTCCAATTTGATTCCCTTCTCTTCTCAGGTACTGGGTGACAGCGGAAGCCTTCGGCCCGAGCTCAGAGCCGAAGAACTTGCTGTTTGAGTTCTCCACTGGGGAGGAGTTTCCAGCCTCGGGTTTGGGGTGTCCCACAGCAGCCCGGACCCGAGGGAGAGGCCGGAGGGGTGCAGGCGGAGGGCTGGTGGGGGCCGCTGTGCTGGCAGGACAGGTGTGTGTGTGTGCCTGTGCTCGGATAGCTCTGCATGACCCCAAAACCGAGGGGGAGATGGGGAAGAAGGCACTAGGGCTTCTCCACATTACTGGCTTTTTTCTTTTTTTTTTTGGTTGTACCATTTTTTAAGTTTTATGTTTCAATGATAGTTGACATACAATATTATATTAGTTTCAGGTGTAGAACATTGTGATCAGACATTTCTATACCTTATGAAGTGATATCTTCTAAGTCTAGTACCCTTTGTGACTGTCATTGGCTGTTCCTATAGTCCAGTGACGCCCAGGCCATTCTCCGCAGAGATGCTCTGAGGGCAGGCGTGAGCACGTGACCTCCGCCAACGCCACCCACCGGCAAACACATGTGTGAGCGCGTGACCTTCATCAGGCTTCTCAGGGGCAGAGAGAGAGGATGGGTCCCTGACTTAGATCCAGCACACCCTTCACCAGCGTGGTGACTCGGGGTGTGTCACTTCAGAGCTCCCGTCTCTCGGTTTCCTCTCTTTAAAATGGATTCGGTGCCGCCAAAGGCTGATGTGAAGACAGAGGCGTCCAAAAGGCAGAGGCGTTGACCACGACCTTCTGAACGTGGTGTTGCCAACACGTCGTCATTTGGCCCAGTGCCATCTTTGGCCCCATCACTTGCGCCCCAGGGCCCAGTCCGGAGGGCTGTGAATGATTCCCGAATGTCACAGATCACGTCGAGCTCCCTTGGTGTCTCTCCGGGACCCGAGGCAGACATTTTATTAGAGCATCTGCTTGTGGGCCAACTGGGCGCCTGTCTGCCGGTCCGCCGGAGGTGACGCCCCTGGGGAGCTGACCCGGCCCGGCCTCTGCCTGCGTGTGCGGGAGAGCTGCAGTGGCGGCCATAGTCACGGCAGTAGCGGGGACACTACTGCACCGCTCTTGTCATCAAAGTGGTGTTTGCGGAAGCCCATCTCGTATGGTAAGGCTTTATGAGGCAGCTGCTGTAATCACCCTCATTCTGCAAGTGAGGAAACGAGACACAGGAAAGGCAGCATGCTGTGTCCGGTCCCCTCAGTGAACCGCGCTCTGCCCCTGCGTCTTCCCCAGCTCACATTGGTGAGAGGAGTGACAGGCTTGAGGGGGTCACTGCGGGCAGGCCGCCAAAATCCTGTCCCTCAGAATTGTCATTTACAATAGGCTCGGGACCGCTGCTGAGTCATCTCTTCAGGTAATCATCTGAAGCTGATGAGAAACATACACGAGTAACCCACTTGGGCCAATAGTGTAGCCCTTGAGGATAAGCCCTCGGAGGGGTTCATGCCCACAGCTAACAGAGGGGACGCGCTGTGTACAGAGGACGGACGCTGACGTGCAGGCTTTCTTCATCCTGTGGTGAGTGCACCGACAGCTGGGCCTGCGTCGGGCCCCCGTGATGTGCTCTGACACCCTCTGTGCCCGCAGGAGAGCGGGCAGCACCTGGGCCACATCTAGAGCAGCTGCCAGAAGTCACATGGGAAGTTGCCCGTGACATGCGTTTGCAAGGTCACCGCTTCAGACGCCCTCGCTGCAGCCCAAGCCTATGGCAGGTCGCGCACCCGGCCAGGGCGCTGAGCTGGTGGGGTCCGGGGCGGCCCCAGTGCTGGTGGCCAACTGTCTGTCGCCCCAGCCATTTCCACTGTATATTCTGACACATTTTGGTAGTTTTATTCTCTCTTCATTGTCTCCCTACTGATTGGATATTAAATAAGCTAACTTCTAATCATGTCACCCATATTGGAAAGCCCTGTGAAAGGGGATCTTGAACTCCTGAGGGCCAGAGACTCCTTTCAGACTCTGGTGACTTCAATGGACTGCTGCCCTCCACTGAAATATGGGCACGTGACTTCACACATGTCTTCACACAGTGGGATCCAGGGATCCCTTCCGGCCAGTCTGTAGACCACCTACAGACCCATGAAGCCTGAATTAGCCTTCCCCTCCCCTATAGTAGGTCTTCCTCCTTTAGGGCTCCAGGTCTCTAGTAACGGCCACCTACACTTGCTCCAGAGTCGGGGAGGTGGCCTGGGGGTGACGGAAGAAAAACCACTTGCTGCTGTGACCTTTCTTGCTACCCAAGCTCCCTTTACGAGCAAAAGATTTATGTCAAGCAGAATTTTTTGTCTTTTTCAAATTGAGCAGAAACTGCCCATTTGCCCAATGGTTTCTGAAAAAGTATTACTAATGGAAAATTACAGCCACTCTCATCCTTAAGGGAACACATAAAACACCTCTTACGGCTTATTAAAAATCTACACTCTTTTGCCAAACATAGGAGCCTTTACATGATAGAGTGGGTTTATTACATATGAATAAGCACATATACGTGTGTTTTCCTTTGATAGCACATCCTGGCCACATCGATAGCCTAACTGACGCCGTACTCATTGACAACATCTAACGGAGTCACTGACGCCATCATATGTGTCATTTTAGGCAAGAAGTCTAAAAGGAAGGATTCTGTCTGAGGTCTGTTGCATTCTCCTTATTCAAACTGGTGGGAGAATTGACTGTAAATTGTGACAAAGATATCCCCTCCTCTGCGGACCCGCCTGTCCTCTGAGATTGCCCGAGAGCCACCGCAGCTCCTTCAGGAAGGGCAGTTAGCTGTCTCTCTCATCTGCCTCATCTGAAGTCACACGAGTTTGGCTTTACCTGTGTTGTCAAGTCTATGGAACCAACCCATGACATTTATTCTGAAATTATTTGAAGATGTCATGATTCTTCTTTTCTTGTCATTGACTGAGATTTTGCACTTTGAGTTTTTCACTTGTAGCATAGATTTCCAATATTTTATCAATTTTTCCCTCCCTCAGGTACATAAGTTTCATTCAATGCTCTAGAATAATCTGGAGGTGGGTAAAGGAAGAACACGATACAGAACCAAGGGCCACAGAGAATTAAAACATTATGTGCTTTAACTGTTTCTTACTTGTCTAATTTATAGCCTTTTCTGTTAGTCCTGCACTCATTCTATGCTCCATTTCAAGGGCCAGTTAATATAATGATAACAATTTTTGTCAGAGGATAAAGGAAGATGAAAAATTTTAGTTATGATACTATATGATTAACACCACAATTTAAATGACATTGAGAAAGATCACTGAAAAACAAGTCACGGAAACCACAATGAGCAGGAATTGTGGCTAAATACAGCATTGAGTGAGAGAACCAGGTTGCCCCTGAGTCCACGGTCTAATAAAGGGCACAGGAAACAACACAGCGTAGAGGTGCACAGACAGGGGAGCCCAGGCGCCATGAAAGAGAGGAACCAGCTAACGGGGCCGGGGTTTCAGGATCAGCGTTGGAACGACCACAAACATAAACTCTGCTTGGCCAGCCATCTCGGTATCCATCAATGTATTAGATCTTTATCTATAAATAAAGTACTCCCAGACGGTTTACATTAAAACCAATGGTTCTCTTAGCCAAAATGTTGGAATTTTCCTCCTCCATTTATGTCCATTCTTGCTTCTTTCTTTTTTTTTAAATTTTGTATATGTTTGTAACTACCGACATCAGGGACTAGATATTCATTTTATACAACAGCTATGGGGCAGCCACACAAAAAGTACTGTTCATATGAGAAAACACACTGTGTCCACCTCACCAACTGCACAAAGTTGATTAAGCCACGTGCTGTCACTGATCACACACATGGTCGGAGTGAGGGAGGGGACGGAGGGTGAGACCAAGGTTTCCAGCCTGGCAGGTAGTGCGTCAGGAGCCTTGAGCCAGGCACCAGGTTCCAGGAACCCAGGAAGGCGGGCAGAGGGGCGCTTGTTGCAGGAGAAGGGGCTGGTGGCAGCCAGGGGCTGGAGCGCTCCTGGCAGGTCGGGGAGGGGTGAGGAGGCCTCTGCCCTGCCGGGGAGATGAGCATCGTCCTGTGGGAGCTGAGTGAGAGTTAAACAGGGGTCCCGTTTGAACCTGAAAGCAGAAGGTCATCATTTGGTTTCGCCTGTTAGACAAGTGAGATTAGGGGAGAGTGACCCAACATCTCAAAACAGCAACTCTCCATGGGAAGAAAAAAGAAAAAAGCATGGAATTACAGCTCAGCGTGATTGTCTTACTCCACCCAGAAATCCTTTGGCTAAGCATAAACTCATACCTTCCTGGGAATACATGTCGTTAGAGACTAGATTTATTGTGTAACCACTTTGTAACTTGGTCGTTTATTGCAACAATTACTTACTTCATGCCCAGGGTCCCATGGAGCACCTCTGTTTTGTCTGGAATTAACTCTGGGTTCCCCCTGCCTGTGGGGCTCTGCCCTCCTGAGCCCACCTCTCTTCTGGGATCCTGGGGCCAGAGAGGGGCCACTGTGGGAAAGCTCCTTTCGGTAAGGGGTGGGGTGGGGTGGGGTGTGTATCACTTTCCAGGAAAGCTGGCAGTGGTGGGGGTGGGGAGGGAAGAACTGTAGGAAAATTACTCTATTGACCCCAAACCAGTGGAGGCAGGAGAGGGTGACATGCTGTGGATGTGTGTAGGGAGGAAGTGGGGGCCTGGGGAAGAAGGCCAATCATCATACTTTTTAAGATGTGAAACTTAATCAGCACAATCTTAGCAAATGCTTGGGGAAAAGATCACATCAAAGTGCACATAAGACGTGAGTGAATTTTCTTTTTCTGCTGCATAGAATCTGGTGGGAATAGATTGCCAAGTGGTCAATAATAAAAATGATGTCGTTTCCTCTCACTTAAAGGAGACATGTTGTCACCCGTGTTTTTAAGTTCCAATCATTTACAAGCTCTGCAACGAAACTGTTGGGGGCTAAATAAAAGCTGCGGTACCAACGGATGCTAAGTGATGCATGCATTTATGAGGAATTCTTTTAAATAATACAGCAGCAGCCAAATAATTTGGATGAGAGAGAAAACTTACATCATTTATCATTTCTACAAACACTTTGCATGTGCTGTTCTGTACATGTATTAAGTAAACAGCAATTACGGTTTATTTTTCAGCTCACAGAAGGGCCCCTTTCAATTGTAGGTCTTTTGAGCCTATTAAATTCCTTCGTTCGGCCTTAATTTGAGGATCAAGAGGGTGTGACAGTCTAGAGTCCGAGGTGGGAATCTCCCCCTGACCACTCGCGCTCGGTGACGTAAGCCGCTTCCACGAGTGAGAGAAGCGGTAGGTTCCTGCCCAAAATGTGCAGTGTGTTCTTGTCGTGTGTCTGTGTGGTGCTGGGAAGCCATTAGGGATGGCGTCACCACGAGCCCAGCAGTTCGCTTCAAATTCCGCAGAATAAGCTCCTAGGGAAAAGTTTCAGTATTTCTGATTTGCTCCTGACAGTCTAACTAACTCTATGACCACTAAGACAACCTCAGAGGCTACGGCCACTTGCCTCAAAACGGCCCTTTGGTCAGTGCTGGGCTGCACATACAACAGGGGCCCTGTAAGGTTACAATGGAGCTGAGAATTCCTACCTCCCAGTGACATCATAGCCGTTGTAACATAACAGTGTAACACGTTCCGCATGTGTGTGGGGTGATGCTGGCATCATCTGCCAGGCATGTAGGAGTGCAGTGCCCGCCATTATGTACAGTGCACAACAGTTGGTCCTGAAAATAAATGACTGTTACTTGTTTATATATTTACTATGCTATATATTTTTGTTGTTGCCCAAAAAGTCTGTTTAGTTTTTTCCATAAAATAAAAGACACATTTTTTATTTTCACCAGTAATTTTATTGATTTGGATATTTTGAGCATGTTGGCTATCTTCCGTGTGGCAGAATGTTGATTTTCTCTATTAACACGTGGATTTGATTGCTATCAACTTCAGCTGGCCTACCTGACCACGGAGCATCGTCCAGTGAGAAACCTCCAGCACAAAACTTTGCCATCCACTTTTGACACATTTGATCAGTCACACCTTCTCCATACACTGCACAAATCTTTTTTTGAGTTCCAGTTGTGTTTTTAACCTTTCTTGAAATAATAAAACATAATGCCAAAAATGTTACTTAGTTTCTTCCATCTTCAATATTAAAATGGTTACACAAAAATTCACTAATTTGGATTTTTTTTTTAATGCACGCTGATATGACAGCCGTCAAAATACGATCTAACAAAATTGTTTCAAATGAAATTAAAGACACCTAAGTGCTACTAGAGCCGTCCTATGGAAAAAAAACAAACTTCTGGTCACCCCCGATATTTCAGCGTATATTCTTCCTACTTAGAAGAAAAGCTCACCGTGAAATAGCATGTCTGTTACTCTGGCAGCAGCTTCGTACATCTTATGTTTACCACGTCTGTTGATGGCATTATTTTCTCTTGTGCCGATTTAATCTCAGACTGTTTTGTACAGTAACATGCGTTGCAGACTTCTCGCCCAAGGGCACTATGCCCTACCATGTAGCCCAGGTATGCGGTAGGCTACGCCACCTGGGTTTGGGTAAATGCACTCTGTGATGAACACACAAGGACGAAATCTCATAATGATACATTTTTCAGAATGAGTCCCTTCATTGGGTAACTCACAGCTGCACAGTAGAAGGGGTTTTACCAGACTGACCCAGCATATCGACTGGGTCGTAGCTACTTGCCATCCAAACAGGCTCAGAGAGGAAGGAGGGGGAGAAGGGAAGATTGGATGTTGTTTATTTTAAATTGCTTATTGGTATTAATACTGTTTGTTATTGTTCAGTGGACTTAGACTGAAAGTGGTCTATTTCATTTAAAGTAATATCATTGTATTTTATATTATTATTACTTATTAACATTCTAAAATTAAGAGACAATAAAGCAGGAAACAATCTGTAATTCTAACAAGAATAATTGATAACATTTCAGAGTATAAATTTCCAGATGTTATCCTATGTATATGTTTAGAAGGCTTTTTCTATGCATGGGTGCAGATACATTTATAAAATTCTATGTTTTATGTGCTGTTTTATAATGTTTTATTCACCAAATTACATGTCATATCATGAACATTTTCCATATTAGTGAACATGTTTCTAAAGTATGCTTTTGACAGATCCTAACATTTTAATTGCTCAAAAACACTAAAATAGCTAGAAATTTAGGTTGTTTGTCTTTGCTATTTTGTGCATGACATTTTGTGTGACATTTATGTGCATATACCTGGTTATATAACTTTAACTTTTAAATAGTTTAAAGGTTTACATAATTAAAAAAATCAAATTTAAATGTAAAAAAGGAATCCTGTTTATTCCTGGATCAGATCATGAAGAACTAACGGGTTTAGCACTTATTCTCACAATGCAAATGATGAGAAAATAGAGAAAAATGTATGAAGCAACAGTTTGCAGGTACTTAAGAACAGACAGGTATGGCTGTGGTCCTGAAAGGTCAAGGGACACACAGGATGAGACCCACACTCACCGGCTTTCCACCCGGAGCGTTTCCATTGCCCAGCGCTGGGGACCGGGACCCAACTGGGGATCAGTGGCTGTGACCGAATGAGGAGAAAGTGAGCTGGGGCTCGGGGACTCTGAGGCCGCCAGAGCCTTCGGGACAGGCTGCAGACGAAGAGAGCTGGGCACCAAACAAGCTCCAAAAGCCTCATGCCGGCCTCCCTGAGTCTTGGGCCGAATCCTTCACCGGCAGCATGAGATTCCAAAGGACCCGTCCGACAACAACTACGGGAGGGCCGCGAGTGAAGAGGACAGACGAGCTCACACAGCACTAGCGCCGGGGGGCGGGGGGCGTCAGGACTGCGGCTGGTCCAAGTGGGGAGATCGCGCTGAGCCCCAGGGCTTTTACCTGAGATCACAGAAAGGTTGGGCCTGAGGAGAGACTCAAGCCTTAGAGCTGTGCTTTGCAAAGTCATGGTCTCTAGCTGTGAGTGACTATTCAAGCTTAAATTAATTGAAATGAAATAAACTCAAAAATAGTTATTCAGTTACAGTAGCCAAATGTTAAATGCTTAATTGCCACATATGACTAGTAGTTATGGCATTAAAGAGTGAACATATAAAAATTTTCATCATCATGGAAATTTCTATTGGATAGCACTGTCGTAGAGTGATGGCTGCTCTATACCTGCCTGGTCACAGTGTACAACTAAGCCTTAAGGGAATAAGCTGACCTATCATTAATGAACGGCCTTCCAGAAGAAAACACAATGCTCTTTAAAAGAAGAAAAAAAATCCAGACTCTCAACAATGTAGCATCTACAATATACAGGTTTTAATAAAAGTATTATGAGTGACAGAAACAAGAAAATCACACCCATAATCAGGAGACAGAACAATCAACTGAACAGACCCAGGAATGAAAAATAAAGGACTTTAAAATGGTTATTGCAAATATATTCAAGGATTTCAAGGAAGATGTAGGCACAATGAGCAACAACATAGGGACCCTCGGCTGAAAGATGAAAAGTGTAAGAGGCAACCAGAAGAAAATCCTAGGACTGAAAAAATTTCCTAGATGGGTTTAGTGCAGATCTGACACGACAGAAATGCAGATAGATTAACACGAAGGCAAGACATTTTGCCTTCGAAAGTCATCGAAGCCGGCTCACGGAGAGGAAAACAAGTTCTAGGAGAAAACCAACAGAGACTCAATGACTAGTGGTGAAATAACACTCGTGTTATTATGGTCTCAGAAGAGCAAACAGATGAAAAGACATTGCAACAGAAAAAGTATTTGAACATATAATGTCTGAAAATTTTCTAAATTTCACAAAAACTATAAAATTACATACTGAAGAAATTCAATTAACACCAGTCAGGATGAATTAAAAAAAAAACACCACATTTAGGTATGTGATAGTCAAATTTATCAAAACTGAAATGAAGAGAAAATCTTAAAATTATCTAGCTGAAAAAAGACATTCTATACAGCAAAGCAATAAAAAGAATAATGGTTGATATGTAATGAGAAACAATATTAGTGAGGAAACAATTAAATTACATTCCTAAAATAAAAGTTCTATATCAAGGGAAAAATAACCCTCAGACAGCATAATTTAACAACTTCTATATGTCTAAACACCTTCTCTGAGGAGAACTTTCTTACCTCTGAGGCAGGCTTTTTCATCAGACAGTCGTCTTTTAATTGTCACATATTGGACCTTATCCTAATACAATGTAAACCAATTCCAATCTGTCCTCTTAAAATCAATGAGAGTCTTCTCTGTTCCAAAGACCTGTGTCTGTAATAGTTCCTTAAAAGACCTGGTTTTAGGTACTTCAGTTCCTAGTTCCTCTCTGAATGCATTTTTATTTGTTTGTATCCTTTATAAAACATATTTAATGCCCAAAATAGATGCCATTCTCCAACTGTCATCTAACCAGAGGGAAGTGTGACAAGGACCTTCCTTACAAATTATGCAAAATAATGCATCTGTAACAGCAGATAATTTTGTGTAATTTGCACAGAAAAGATGTTATAAGTAAGTGTGATACTATTTAATTATATTAATTCATAGTCAGCTAAAAACCCTTAGTCTTATCTGTCAAATATACTTTTGCTAAGACACTTTTGCTCCCTCCTGTTCTTTCTTTTATTGATTTTAGGTGTCCTAAGTGCTGACTCTAAACTTACTGCTCTATAGTTTATTCTTGAAAGATTTAACCCTGCTTGAACGTGCATCTTCTGAGACCTTACTTTTGCCAGTGAGTTTAATCTTTATCATATCAGAAAAAATGGTAGGGATGAAGTTTGCTGTGTTTTTAGTGGACAAATTTACATTTCTGCAGTAGTATTTTTTTTTCTTTTTCTCTTTTTATGTAACATCGGTAGGGAATGCCTGTTTTAGGACACAGGCCCCACATGGGACCGGAGCCTCGCTCCCTCAGGGTTGTTGCAGGGGCCCGAGCAATCACACGGTGATAGAAGGAGAGAGGTGCTGTAAACTGTGACCGACACCATTGAAGTTCATAAATTAATTGGCCTCAGAAGTGAAGTCTTCTAGGGATCCATGCTTCACTGGAACACACATCGATGCATTTGAATGAAAAGAAAGCAAAGAACCAGATGTTTATCCTAGCATCTGTCTCCCTTCCTTCTGTGCCCTGGAGACTGAACTTGGCTCACCTCTGTTTGGGACAGCTGTTGGGCGCAAGCTCCTCTGACAAAGACGTTTCTGTGGTCACTGGACAGATCTTTTAAAATAAGATTGATTTTCCCCCCAAAGGTGAGGAATGAAAAACAAAGTCCCCACCAGTTCCTGCTTGCCGTGCGGAGCCTTCTGAGCAGGCTCTCCAGTGAGTGGCTGTCAGTCGCCTGACGCTGGTCAGTCTACAGCCCCACAGTCGTTTCTCTGAGGCAGAGTCTGCAGCCTGGTGTGGGGCCCCCATCCTGACATGGCAGCGTCACTGGTGGGAGGGGTGGGGCTGCAGAGATGGCTCTGTGGTCCCACAGCTCCGCAGCTCCACCGTCCTTAGAAGCGGTGACAGCAGTCTGGGGGGTCCCTCCCTGGAGCTCCGCTTCATTGCCCATAGCACCGGGGCAGCGGAGGGTGCCCCAGCAAATGAACTGGGAATACGCTGCACCTCGAAAGCAAGAAAGTTCCGACCCCCAAGCTGAGCATATTTAACATATGATTCCTAAAGCTCTGTGGATGACCCATTACCACAAGGATGGGACTTAAAATATCCATCTTTTAAGACATTTACATATAGTGAAATGACCAGATCTTTCTAAAATTGTGATAAAATATACAAAACATGCAATAAAATCTACCATTTGAACCATTTTAAAGCGTACCGTTCTGTAGCATTAAGTGCATTCGAGGTTGGGAGGTCTGAAGTGTGCAAAGGGCTTTGGTAAATGTACACATTTGCAAAATCAGCGTCTCTATCAGGATATTTGCATTTGTATCACCCTGGAAAATTCCCCTCTGTTCCTCAAGGGTAGCATTTCAGTAATAACTTATTTTTTCACTATATGGCCTTTTTCTCATTAAAAAGAGTCATACGTATAGAAAAATAACAGGAAAAGGATCACTCACTGAGGTAGGCCAAGGACTGTCCTGCCATAGTGCATCTTAAGCAGGCCAAGTACAGCAAGAGATGCAGCTCAGAGGAAATGAGATTTTCATAACTGAGATGCAGCTGGAAATGTCTTTCAGGTTCATTCAGGGTGGGGCAAAAGTAGGTTTACAGTTGTTCCTAAGGAAAAGAATACAGTAGTTAATAAATAATAATGCTAGAATAAACTCTTCTGGGTACTCAGACTGAGAACCTTTTACTCCACCCTGTAGAAGGACCCCTGAGGGGGTAGCCCACCAGTCTCTACCACCCAAGTGTAGAACCGTGTAGACTCCGGGAGCCCTTGATTCCCGGTTCCCCTGGAAGATTTCCTGTTGCAAGGGGGCCGCTGGAACCACCGATTCTCAGTTTAGGTCCGAGAAGAACAAGGAGGGCACCAGGGCGAAGTGGACTCGCGGCACCTCCTGGTCCCGGTGCAGACTGTCTGCCTTGGCCTGACTCGGTACTGGTGCTCTGGCCCCATGAGTTGGCCCAGTGACCTGGCAGTTTAAAAGGGGATCAAAGAAGAACTAAAATAATGGGGAGAGACTCTCTCCTCCTCATGATGGAGCAGGCTCCCTGGACGCCGTGGTGCAGGCGCGGCCTACAGAAACCCCCCTGTAAGTGAGTGGGGCAGGAAGGGACAGAGCGGCTGGGGCAGAAGGACACTTTGTGGAGCAGAGGGGCTTTCCTTTATGTCGGCTGCCTGGCAATGGTGGTTTTGGGTGCTTGGGGGAGGTTGGCTCTCTGGCAGGTGGGAAGTGTGGTGGGGTGGGACTCTCGCCCAGTGGGCTAGGGGCTGGGACCAGAGCCGCCGTGGCTGTCCATGTAAGCAGGTCCCGCCTGGGCGTCTCCTCCGCTGTGGCAGCGCTGAGGTTGTCTCTGGGCACTCTGAGGGGCTGGACCAGCCCACCCCAGACAGTCCCTTGGTCGCTATCCAGAGGGACCCCTCTGCTCCCCAGCCCCCCGCAGCTCGCTCCTGGCTGCTGGTTTCAGGCCCAGGTGGCTTATTCTCAGGGCTCCGGCCCGATGTGGGCCCGACTGAAGGGACTAGACCTGCGCTAAGGGACTAGTCATCCTCGCTAAGCTGCCTACCTCTAAAAGCAGGTGAGCCCAAATGTGCAAAAATACCAGAGTGAACGAGTAGGCTTACGCTAAGAGTAGAGTTCTTCAAGCTTCAGCACCAGGACCCCAGCGGGTTTGAAGGCTGGCCTCCAGGAGATAGGAGGAGGCCTTGGGTCACCTGCAGGGAGCAAACCAGGTCATTCCATGTGGTCGCCCTCTGCATGCACCCTTCTGGAGGGCACCAACACCAGCGTCCACTGTGGGTGCAGATGGGCGAGGAGACAGAGGCAGTACCTGGCTCCCTTCTTTTGGGGGGGGGGTGTTCTCTGGGTGCCAGAGCTCTCAGGTGAGCCTGACACTGCAGGCCGCCACAGCAGAGCCCAGCTGCGTGCAGCCCACCAGCTCTGCCAAGCCCAGGGCCTGGCTCCGAGACTCTGAGAGGCCACGCTTGTCCGCCCCCTCGCGCTCTGCCGCACGGGCCGGTGGCTGGAACGCACCTGTGACACTGCTCACCGGGCCAGGCATGTGGCATAGCCCCGTGCCAGCACTCTCTGCCCAGCCGTCATTGTGTGGCCATGGCTGACAGGGTGTCTCTGACTTGCTGGTAGCCTGCCTCTCATGCATGTGGACACACCTCAGGGATGGGCATCGGACTGTAGAATCACTGTCCCTTTTTCTTTGTTTAAATCTCCATGGCCTCTCCTGTGTGGACTATGGGGCTGACTCTTCTTGATCTGAAAAAATGGCAGATTCTGCACAGGCTCCAAGTGATTCCAGTCACTTAGAGCCCCCTCCCGCCAACACCCCTGCCCCCAGCACACTGCCCCACACCTCCCGATCTTTTGGGAACACTGTCTTGTGAAGCGAGGGCTGAAGGTGGGGTGGGCAGGGGCCCCGTCAGCTTGGACTACGAGGACAGCCCCAAGTTTGCCACAGCTGGGCCGTGATGATTTCTTTTTCTTTTCAAATATGTTTTATTGGTTATGCCATTACAGTTGTCCCATTTTTTTCTCCCCTTTATTCCCCTCCACCCTGCACCCCCCTTCCAATCAACATTCCCCCCCTTCCTTAGTTCATACCCATGGGTCGTACATATAAGTTCTTTGGCTTCTCCCTTTCCTATATTATTCTTAACCTCCCCCTGTCTACTTTGTACCTGCCACTTATGCTTCTCATTCCCTGTGCCTTTTCCCCCATTCTCCCCTTCCCCCTCCCCACTGATAACCCTCCATGTGATCTCCGTTTCTTGATTCTGTTCCTGTTCTAGTTGTTTGCTTAGTTTGCTTTTGTTTTTAGGTTCAGTTGTTGATAGTTGTAAGTTTGTTGTCATTTTACTGTTCATATTTCTGATCATCTTCTTTTTCTTAGATGAGTCCCTTCAATATTTCATTTAATAAGGGCTTGGTGATGATGAACTCCTTTAACTTTATTTTATCTTGGAAGCACTTTATCTGCCCTTCCATTCTAAATGATAGCTTTGCTGGAGAGAGTAATCTTGGATCTAGGTCCTTGCTTTTCATGACTTTGAATCCTTTTTTCTAGCCCCTTCTTGCCTATCAGGTTTGCTTGGAGAACTCAGCTGACAGTCTGATGGGAACTCCTTTGTAGGCAATGGTCTCCTTTCCTCTTGCTGCTTCTGAGATTCTGTCCGTATCTTTAATCTTGTGTAATGTAATGATGATGTGCCTTGGTGTGTGCTTCCTTGGGTCCAACTTCTTTGGGACTCTCTGAGCTTCCTGGATATCCTGGAAGTCTATTTCCTCTGCCAGATTGCAGGCGTTCTCCTTCATTATTTTTCCAAATAAGCTTTCAATGTCTTGCTCTTCCTCTTCTGGCCCCTCTATGATTCAGATGCTGGAGCACTTAAAGTTGTCCCAGAGGTTCCTCAGCCTCTCCTCACTTTTTTGAATTCTTGTTTCTTCATTCTGTTCTGGTGAAATGTTTATTTCTTCGTTCTATTCCAAATCATTGATTTGAGTCTTGGTTTCCTTCCCTTCACTGTTGGATCCCTATATATTTTTCTTTATTTCCCTTTGCATAGCCTTCACTGTTTCCTCCATTTTGCAACCATACTCAACCATTTCTGTGAGCAACCAGATTACCAGTGTTTTGAACTCTGCATCTGATAGGCTGGCTATCTCTTCATTGCTTAGTTCTATTTTTGGAGCTTTGATCTGTTCTTTCCATTTGGGGTATATATATATATATATATAAAAATATCTCCCCCAAATATATTATTTTTTTTATATATATATATATATATATTTTTTTTTGCCTTGGCACACCTATTATGCTGTGAGGGGCAGGGCCTTAGGTATTTACAAGGGTGGGGCAACCCACATCATTGCCTTGTGGCATTGTCTGAGGTGGGGGGGTCTGAGAGGGAACAATGCCATTTGCTTGGCACTTGGCTGGTTCTCAGTTGCCTCTCAGTTGCTTCCCCTGCTACCCACAAGCAAATTAGGCCCTTCTGGTGCTAATTCCCGGGTGGTTGGGTTTGTGTATGTTCTAGGACCCTGTGGGTCTCTCAGATGAACTCTCCTGTGAGACTGGCAGTTTCTCCCACTGCCGCAACCCCCACAGGATTTTACCCGTAGAGGTTTTGAGGCTTTCCTTTCCCGCACTGGAACCCTGGGTTGTGCGGTCTCTCTCCCACCCCAGTTGTTCCTCCCCAGTTATCTGCACATGAATGTGGGACTGCCCAGTCTGCCAGCCACAGCCTTGCCGTGTCCTCTCTGCCCCGGTTGCCTTTCTCCGCCCCCACTACCAGCCTGGATGAATACTTCCTCTTTTACTCCTTGATTGTCAGGCTTCCATACAGTTCGATTTTCTGACAGTTCTGGTTATTTTTTGTTTTTAAATTCGTTGCTGTCCTTCTTTTGGTTGTGAAAGGAGACAGGGTGTATCTATCTACACCTCCATCTTGGCCCGACGTTATCTGGACTGTGATGATTTCTAATGTGCTACCTGAGCTAGACTGCAATCCAAGCTGGATTTTGGTGGCTATCTTTCGGATATAACGAAGGTATATAATCTGTACATAAAGGGGGTGATTCTGGGTATTCTGTGCCCCACCTACTCAGCTGGAAGGACTTGCAAGCAGGACTGAGGGTTTCCTGAGAGATGGACTACCTCCCGTGGCCACAGAGCCCCAGCTTGCTGGTGACCACTGCCCCCCACCCGCTCCACTAGTGACTGTGATAGAATATTGTGAGGACTGCCTATAGGTTGATTCTAATGTTAAGCTCAATCTAATAGCATTTAGATATTTAATATGATGTAAATATTTCTTAATGCAAAGCTAGATGATAAGATGGGACCATAAAGAAAGAAACGTGACCCCAACTGACCAAATTGGTCAGGTGTCAGGGACCTTTCCACGCGTCCCACGGTCTCCATCAGCAATTACCTCCTCAACATGAATCCCATGAAGCCACTCTTGTTTCCTGCTTTGTACTCTTTTTTCTTGTTCATTTTTTCTTGTAATTCTGCAGTTCTTTGTAAGGATGTGTGGTAAAGCTCCAAGCTCACAGCTAACAAATTAATACCAAGGCCTGATGTGGGCGTGGGCTGTAAAAAGGACAATTGTCTAAAGAAGTGCAGTTGGAATGAGGGTGATGTGGGCTTGCGGCCCTGAGGGAGAAGGAAGCGGAGTTGTGGTAGCTCAGGATCCTCACAGTAAACACAGTGCGAAGAAGGAAAG
Organism: Mormoops blainvillei; assembly: GCA_004026545.1. Taxonomy (NCBI): domain Eukaryota; kingdom Metazoa; phylum Chordata; class Mammalia; order Chiroptera; family Mormoopidae; genus Mormoops; species Mormoops blainvillei. Next base: position 976,807 of record PVJD01000018.1, on the reverse strand, counting down.
GCAGCTTGGACCACGCAAGGACACTGCGATCCGCTGCAAGAGCCCTGCATCCCCTGTTCTACCCATGGAGTTTACCGCTCACCATGGGGGTTTGTGTGCATTGCCAGTTATCCGAGAGTTCCTAGGAGTCAGCCTGATTGGCCTTTAATTTCAGACCCTGCCCTCAGTTTCCTCCATCCCCCTTCCCCCATTCTCCCACCCCTACCCATGTCCCTTACCCTTTGTCTGCCTCAGAATTTGTCACAGTGTGGACTCCACACTCAATTCAATTGACTACATCTCACTAACTGCATCCTAAGAAAACCTGTCACGTTATTAAAAGAACAACGTAGCCCTGGCTAGTGTGGCTCAGCTGGTTGGATCATCATCTGGTAGACCAAAAGGTCACAAGTTTGATTCCCAGCCAGGCCACATGCCCAGGTTGTGGGTTCCATCCCTGGTCCAGGCACACACAAGAAGGCAGCCAATCGATGTTTCTCACCAATGTTTCTCTCTCTCTCTCTCTCCCCCTTACTCTCTCTCTAAAAGCAATAAAAATGTCCTCAGGTGAGGATAAAAAAAAAAAGAAAAGAAAAGAAAAATTTACCCTCCAAAATTTCTTTCTTTCTTTCTTTCTTTCTTTCTTTCTTTCTTTCTTTCTTTCTTTCTTTCTTTCTTTCTTTCTTTCTTTCTTTCTGAGCTCTTTCAAACTCAATAGCAATGTTAGATCTAAAAATTTCTATATCTGTGTAAAGATATAGCATTTATGATTATTCTTTTTAAAAATATGAAATAAAAACGTATGCTACGAATAAAGATACAGTTCCAAAATTATTTAAAACTTGAACTTAGTTTTCAAATTCGATCAGAGATATCACAATTACTACAGCCCAGAAAAAAAGAAGGGCCTTTAAAAAGACTTCTTGCTGAAACTGTGATTCTAAATAAATAAATAAGCATCCCTGATAACAAGGCTTTGAGCTATTCAGTTTAAAAATAGGTTTAGCCCATTAAGATTATTAAACTCAGAGGCACATTCTGAAAAGAGCTTTTGAAAAGGGATTTCTTGTACACTGTCATCAAATATCCATAGATAAAATAATGACATGGAAAGATGAAAGGGTGATGGACATTGAAACGGGCTGACGACAGAGTGAGCCGGGCTGGATGGTTGTGAGAACGTCTGAGGTGGGGACTGGTCGGCCAGGCTGGTAGGAGAACTTGAGCTTCGGTTTTCCGGCCTCCGCGCTCTTGCCCGCCTGCACGAAAATGAGCTTAGGGGACAAGCTCTCCACTGGCGTGGAACCTGACCGCCACATGGGCTCCTAGTCCTGTCCCCCATCACAGAAGCTGGTCCTTGCAGCCCTGTAAGCCTTCAGAGTAAGTGTCAGCTGGTGGCAGGGATAAGGCCTTTCTTTGCTAAGGACCAGCACACAAGGCATTTTATTTTTTTATGGTTTTACAGGTAATTCTGTCTAGAATGAGAAAGACTTGCAAAGTTAACAGACTTAACTATTTTTTTGATGGTGGAATGTAAGATATTCGTTTCCAAAGCTTTGTACCAAGTTCTTCCTGTACGAAGTTCTTGTCTGTCTTCCCTAACACCTTCTTAGACAGCGGCTGCCCGTCCACACTGGGCATGTGCCCCATGACTCTGTTCTAGTACAATACAGGCTCAGTGGGTGAGCCTGGCACCCTGTTGACTGAAGTAGGCAACTTACCCTCCCTGCCCCATAGAATTAGGGGAAACTTCCAGGACTGTGAGCTAAATCTCAAAATCTTCTAAGTTCAGATGTCAACCCAAATGTAAGAGAGGAGATTAGCTTTTAAAACTGATTCCTAACCCAGCCTACAGATACCCAAGAACACAAGGAGTTTCAAAAAATATCAATTATTTCTTAAACTTTTTACTTTAAAAATAAGCATTTATTTACATAAAAGTTCCCATTTATCCTTCCCCAAACTCCTTCATCATGTTAATACCTCACATCTCCAAAGCGCAATGAGCCAAGCCTGAAAATTGACGTGGGCCCTGGGACAGAAACACAGCTGTGGACCTCGCTCGAATTTCCCCGCTGTTCCACCATGGTGCCTTCTCCCAGGCCACACACGGGGTCGCCCAGGGGGCTTGGTTGTCATTGGTCTGTAGTCTCCTCCTCTCTGTGCCAGTTCCTCCACACTTCCTCTCCTTCATGACCTTGACACTTCTGAAGAGTATCGGTCAGATGTTTTGTAGAATGTTTCTCGCATTGGATTTGTTTGGTGTGTTTTTTTTTTCATAATCATATTGGGGCCAAACAGTTTTGGCTACAAATGTCAAAGACAATGCTGTGCTGCTAGTGCATCACCCCAGGGGCACCCAACACCTGCACGTCTTCTTGGTGTTCACCTTGATCACTGGTTTAAGGTGGTGGCCGCTAGGTTTCTTTATTGTAAAGTTCTTCATTTTCTTTGCAATTAATGAGTATCTTGGGGGAGATACTTCAATACTGTGCAGATGTCCCGTTTCTCCTGCTGATACCTCTAACTCCAGCCCCAAGCCACAGGCTTCATCCTGTTCCTCACATGTAAGAAACGCATTCCCCAACCTTGTTCTCCTGCAAAGAGAAACTCGTCTTTCATTATTGCATATATTAACTTACTTGTTAAATCCTAGTATAAACATAAATTGATTTCAGAATTACTAAGCAATACTACTGGGAGAGACAAAATTACTAATTAGATCACAATTCTTGCATAGACTTCCTTTTGTCTACAGCCTTACAATATCTACTCAAAATATTGTTTTCCGAAGTTTCTTATGTTAGTTCTTTCCCTTCTCACCCCCTCCAATGTGATTAAGATATTCATTTACTTAGGTTTGTTGCTGTTTATTTTATTTTTTAATTGAATTTATTGGGGTGACATTGGCTCACAAAACCATATGGGTTTCAAGTGTACAAGTCAATAAAATATCATCTACACACTGCACCGTCACTCCAAGCAAAGCCACTTTTCACCCCCATGTTCCCCCTTTGCCGTCGGCACCTGCTCCCGACCCCTTTTCCCTCCGTCTGGTCTAAGGCGCAGAGCCAAACACAGAGATGTTTTCTGAGAATCCGCACCCATTCCTACTCCTTCCTTTTCCTACCCCTTAACTTTCACGCTCTGTGGGAAACCTCTCTCTTCAGTTCCTTTGAAGAAATGAACAGGTACACATGTATTTTCTTACAGCACTGTCTTACCTGATGGGTAGCCTATTATTGGTAATACTTTGCAGTTGGCTTTTTTCACCTAATACAGCATTTTGCAGAAATCAGAGATCTCCTCCATCCCATTATGTAGATGTACCATCGTTTATCTCACTGCTGTCCTGTGTGTGGATTTAGGCTGCTTCCAGCATTTTGCTCTTACAAGTGACACTGCAACGAATAAATTCACGCATGTGTATTTTCTAGGGGTTGGGCTGTCTCTGCAGGGTGGGCCCTGGAAGCAGGACTGGAGGACTGACCTGGGAAAGTTTCCTCACAGACTGCCCTACAGGACACGCTTGTAAATTTTTAGGGGCATGGCAGGGGAGCGGCAGTGTCCCAGTGCTGTATTCAAGTGCATTTGCTTGTGAGGGCTGGTTTCACATCTTCTTTGATGAATTATTGGCTCATATTTTCGACTAGAATGACGTTTTCAGTGGAACAGTTCCGCGAGGTGTGCAGACCCAGGACCCCCCCGGAAGGGCTCCTGTGGGTGCGTCTTCTCGGCAGCCCCACGTGTAACACCTGCTGGTTCAGAGAGGAAGGAAGTCGCACTGTCAGAGCCAGTCAATCTGAAGTGTCAGTTAGCAGTAAGTTTTTAAGTCAGAGACACATTTTGTGAATGAGATAAGATGACAGTGTGAGACACAGACAAATGCGCCCCGTTTTCATTCCTATCTCTGATGGGGCTCAGAGCCGGCCCCATCTTCTCCGTGCGGGCAGATTCCGTGGGGCCAAGAGGCCGCGCTCAGGACAAGACCCTCTAGACTACACACCAGGTGTGGGGACATCACCCTGCCATGCCGCGTGTCCTGAGGTCCGCCCCAGGGCCTGATGAGCCTGGTTTCTGCGCACATCCCCCCAGAGGACAGCGCCTCGCCCCGCCCCGAGGCTGGCTGAGCTGGGACAGCCGTCGGGCGAGTGCACGTGCTGCACGGGGCTTGTGCCGTGTGGGCCCAGCTGGGGGCCTCCCATGTGAGTGCCCGGGCTTGTGAACGCTAGTGACGGTCTTCCGGTAATGCGGTGCTCACAAATTCTTTAGTCTATTACTTAAGAAAATTGGTGACATAAAATACCGCCACGTCCTGCAGTATGAAACGAGTGCGATAAAGCAGCAAGCGTGTGAACGCGAGGCGGGGAGCCGTGCGCTTGAGGAGAGCCGGGTCCCGGGCGGGGACACCAAGGCGGCGTTGGGAAGGACGATGGAGCAAAGCAGGTTTCTCGCAGGACTTGCCTTGAGTTCCTGAGGCCAGGGAAGGGATCGCAAGTGAAGGGATGGGAAGGGGTGTGGGGCGACATATGGCAAGAGCAGAGCCATGGGTTAAATTTGGGATGCTGGGCTTCCTACAGTGATTCTTAAATAACTATACTGAGATATAACTTACATGTTATAATATTCACTCACTGAAAACATACAGCTCTGTGGTTGTTATCTATTATATTCACAGTGGGGCAGTCTCTGACAGAACCTAATTTCGGGGCTCTCCATCGCCCCCAAAACAGGCCCGACCCGTCAGCAGCCACCCTCATTCTGTCCCTTTTCATGCCTGACACGTTTGTATGTCGGTTACTGTATCATTCAACTCCAGAGCTCTCTGTGTCTCAGAATTTTTGCTGAAACCTGGCCATTTTCGGTCAATATTAATAACTCTGGTATCAGCTTACATTCTCCCTCTCCCCAGTTAGCTCTCACTGATGGGTGTTCGTTGTAGTTCTTATTTTTACTCTTACTGCTTATTGTTTATGGACTTTTTCCGAACCGATCCCATATGTTCTGTAGTCCCTGAAATGTAGAGCAGGCACTTTCTGCAGATTATAAAACATTCTTGTGTTTATTTTCATGCCTGGCTTCCTAAGGGCCCCGGGGTCAGGTTTCCTTAAGCCCCTTGCGTTTCCGTCCCCCTCCTTTCCCAGGGAGTCCCTGGGAGAAAGCAAATCCCTCAGTTGGGGGCAGCCTTTCCTTCTGAGGTTGTGTCACTGAACAGCACTTGGGGTCCTGCCACGTGCCGGCGCCCTCTAGGCAAAAATTCCAAGGTCACCGTTTGGTGATACAGGACAGGAGTCTTTACTCGAAAGCAGGTACTTAAGCGTCCCAAGTCGCAGCGCTAATCACCTAAGCCTATCGATGGAGGCTAAGCTCTAGCGCCCGAGTCCTCCTAGCTTTCCCCTGTTGGTTTCTATAGTTCTCTTGTTTCTATAGAGTTAGTTTACAAACTGAAAACAACATAATATACAAAAACGGCACAATTTTGGAAGAATGGCAGGCTTTTGCCTCAGAGCCTGTCCTCTCTAGAACACCCGAAGAGTAACCCTGCCACCCTCTGCCAGGCCAGCCTGACCCTAGGCTGTGCCCGGAGCTCCTTTCCATACAAAATACTGCCTGTCCATTGGGACATGCAGGCAGCTGCAGCTCAGTCACCAAGGCGTCCTAGGGAAGACGAGCCCGAGAGCCCGCCTGAGCGCCAGCTCGGGAGCCAGAGAGCCAGGCCTCTTTTTATTCCCACGTGCTCTGGAGGCGTTCAGCCTCTCAGCGGACCCCACCCTGGGCTGCCTTCGGTCGCCTGGGTAAACTCCTCCTAAGGCCCCAGTGAGCTGAGTTATCTTAGTCGGTCTCTGTATCAGCTGCACACAGTGCAGGGTGCAGACACACTTTGCGGACCCAAGAGTGTGTGGGGCTCCTCGCAGTGCCCTGTGCTCCTTTTAAATTCATGGCCACGCTCAGGTTGGTCCCAATTGCTGTCTCAGCCTAAGCCAGCTGCAGGGCCGCTGTTGGCCCCTGTGCCTGCTGTGCTGGTCTCTGAGTTCAGTCGAACAGCCATAGTACCCGGAACAGAGATTTCTGAGGCGTCCGGAAGTTTGGACAGCGTCTGGGACACGCTGTGGGAATGAGGCTTTTCTTAGGGCTCCAAGAGTGTTCGGTCCTCGCCGTGCGGGAGCTGGCCGGTCAGGTGATGGAAACAGATGCGGGGAAAATGTCCCAGACCCCGCTCTCTGACTGAGGTTCAGTTGCTCCTCTTGCCCGGATAATTTTCAGTTTGTTCCATGGCTTTAATTTTCAAGTTTCTGTTAATTTTAGTTGTTTTGCCAGCATTTCCTTCCCTCCCTCCCTCCCTCCCTCCTTCCTTCCTTCCTCTCTCTTTCTCTCTCTTTCTTTCTCTTTCTTTCTCTCTCTCTCTCTTTCTCTATTTCTCTCTTTCTTCCTTGAGAGTGGCCCATGGAGAGCCTCACTCCTCCATACCGAAAATTGATTCTTTCTATGGTGATTGACAGAAAGAGACAAAAACGGCACTAGGAGAGTAGTCCCAGTACTCCTTCTGGGAATCCTAAAATTTAAAAACAAACAGTGGAGAGGCTCTAAGTGTCAAGGGGATGGAGAGGGACTTCTAGGTGGCAGGCTGAGCTCTGGGCCCCTATTTGACCCCAGCCGATGAAGACCAGAAGTCTTGCACATGACCCCCTCTCAGATGAGAAGGAGGAGAGGAAGTTGTCTGCAGTGGAAGGACCCACGGGTGGGGTGGGAAACACTAAATCCGTGTCAACCTTCAATTTGGGGGATGGCACAATAGGACACCCAGGCGTCCATAGCGCCCTGTGCAGTGTGGCCCTGGTGTGGTGTTTTGTGTGCCAGGATGCTCTGGCGCCCAGGGAGAGAGCTTCGGACGGGCACAGGCTGCTGCTGGGTGAACGGTGAAGGGCTCCTAAGTTTTCATCTCCAAGCCCACGTGTGACCGGAGCTGGGATGAGTAGAAATGGTTGCTTGGTATCCAGGCAAGTTGCCTGAAACCTCGTGCGTCATCAGGGATGTGGTGCTGGCTAAGGGTGCCTTTAGTCCCTGTCATCAGGGAAGCTGTGCTAAGGGCGTCTGATTGCACTTAATTATATTTTGTGTCTGCAGAATTTCACAGGGAAAGGACAGTTGGCCTCTTCAGGGCTCAGGAAACCTTCCTCTCTCAAGACAGGACGTGAGTACAAGCAGAGCCTTAAGGCACTGAGCACTGATGGGTTCTGACGCATAGGTCCTGCCGAAGTGGCCCCTGTTCACCTGTTGCGAATGGCACCAAAGCTTAGGGCGGCCCTGCCCCCCCTTCAGTCCACATTTTGAACTTGGCTTAGATTTTAATTACTCTTTGGAACTTGCAGTCATGGGTCAAGATCATTGCTATGATATAAAGTATTTTACCAATGCACAGATAATAAAAAATGATGGCTTTTATTCCATAGGACATTTTTCATCTTCTTTGGAAAACCTCAATACAGTTATTTACTAAAAAGCTGTGTGGGCAGGTCAGTTAGGCTCTCAAAATCAAATTTGTTCTTAGGCAGAGGGGAAGCTTTACTGTAAGAAGCTGAGAAGGAAGCTTCAGAGTCTGACGCAAGAAGAGGGTTTTAGAAGCAAACACAGGGTCGGGAATAAAGGGCGTCGACTCTTGCAGATGACAGGGACGGTGGGAAACAAAGGCAGGGGGGCAAGCCACTCCGGGAAACGGGTGTGCCTTCTTGTGGGAGAGCAGGCTGGAGTGGGGGGCAGTGCTGGGTCTCCTGGAAACCATACGGGAAGATTAGAGGTAAACTAAATACGGAGGGGTCATGCATGAATCAAGGACGGTAGTAGACACGGATGTGTCTGTTGCCGCTGAACCGGCTCAAATCACTGAGGCCTGGAAAATGCAGAGGCGACGGGAAGCCAGGCAAGGTGCGTGTAGCTGATCATGGCTCAGCCTGCTCTGCGCACCTGCAGGGACCGCTTCTGAAGCACCTGGCTCAGACACGGGGGCGAAGGAGATCTCCCTAAGGAGGCAGAATCCCTGGGCTGGCCGAGGAGTGGGGCAGGGGGCTGAGGCTGCAGGACGCCATACCGTGGCTAGAATTTGGGCTGGGAAATTAACACAGAAAAAGAGTCCGAGTCCTGGGGGTAGGTGTGTGTGCACCTCAGGTGAAGGGCACCCCCCCGTTCTGCAGGTCACACCCAGCATCAGGCTTTCATGTCGTGGGAGATAGACACAGGCTTCAGTGGGCTTTCATGGGTTCCTCTCACTCTTCTTGTCCTCACGTCACCCTCGGCTTTTCCTCTTGACGGCCCACTCAGCTAACCGGCAGTTGTGTGGCACTGGCACAAGGCATCCAGCAGCCGTCTAGGGACCTCCTCACCGGCTCCCTTTCCCGGTCTCTGGTTAATCATGTCCAGGACCCCTTCACTGTCCTGTCCCGATATTTATTTCCCCAGCTTCTCCTAGAACTGGGGGCAGCTGAATCCCTATAAGAAAATCCCGATTCCATAAAACTCCCCTGAACGAACCTCACCGGATAGGACCGGCATTGATGTCACCGGCGTCTCAGGCAGACGTGAGGATGTGCAGTGGGAGGAGGAGGCCTGGGGGTGGGACTCGCCTCCCCGGGCTCTGGGTTTCACAGGGAAGGTTGGGTAGCTGACGGGGTCAGGACCTGCAGCAGGAGGAAGGAGCTGAGGGCAGCCGGGCAGGCAGCCGATGGAATTTTTGGTGTTTCACGAAGGCTCAGCAAATGGAGCTCGACTCGTTAGCTCCAGGTCGATTGGATTCCGATGATCTGAAACCCTAGGGCACGTGAGAAATTTGGAGGTGGAGTTTAAAAGGGCTCCACCGCTCAGCAGGAGACAGTGGGGTGGGGGCTCTGCAGGGGAGACACGGAGGAAAGGCGCACCCCTGGTTGAGGAAACGCAAGGACGGGGCCAGAGGCGGCAGCGTGACTTCAGTTTCTCTGGGAATTTAACTTCTCAGTGAATGAATTATTTTACTTAGGGAGTTTCCCCCTTGGTTTTGTAAAAAGAAAATGGGACTGCTGTTTTTGGAATTTTAATTGTTTGTGTAGGAACTTAATGCCAGGAGTTCATATTTTCCTGACTTGAGGAAAATATATAGTGCTTGGATTTTCTTCTATTTATAGTCACTCTTAGTGAATTACTTTGGACGACAAAGCCAGGTATGCTCTAAGAAGGGACTACAGTATGGATTGAATTTATGACACATTAATAATGTACTGTAGCCTTCCGATTAACTTACTGTCTTCCCTGGGCACATATGAAACTTCTGTAGACCGACACCGAAGTCCCGTCTCGCTGGTCCCAGGAGGGTGCACACGGAGACCTGCAGCCCAGAGGCAGCCTGGGGTCAGGCGGGGCTTCTCGGCTCCAAGGGGAGGGGCAGCCGCACCGGGGGTGGGGGTCGGACCCGGTGGGGGCAGTGCCGAGGAGTGACTCTCGCATGTCTTGAGACACGGAGGCGCCTGCCTGCAGCAGAGGCGCTTATTTCTGTTCTTCTGCCGTGGACCTTCTTGCTCGGCTGCTCCCTCCTCAGAAACAACGGGTTTGCTAGTGAGATTAATCGGATGCTGAGCCATGTTTGCCGGTGGATTCACCTTGGCACTGCTGACATTTTAGACCAGAAATTTCTTTGTCATGGGGGCTGTCCTGTGAATTTTAGGATACTTGGTAGCATCCCCTCCCAGTCATGACAAGCAAACGTGTCTCCAGACATTGCCACGTGTCTTCATGGAGCTGAAATTGCCCTGGTTGAGGACCACTGAGCTAACGGGACCTGAGCCTCCATGCACGTCGACCTTTGCTCTGCATCCTGTCCACTTACCTCTCTGTGGCACACACTTGCTGTCGTCCGTCCAGCAGGCAGTAGCCCCGTCTTAGTGGCTGGAACTGTTGTGAGGGGTTTGTCACAGATCCCCCTGCTGGTGCAGAAGCCCATGAGGTAGACACAGAAATCATTGGTCTGGGCGTCCAGCCCCGCTGGTTAAGGGAAGAGTCAGCTCTTTCTGACTGCTCTGTCCTTTCCCTCACCCTCCTTCCTCCTGTGCAGATGTGCTGGCTACGTTACCCCGAGATGTTTGGGGAGATGAAAGCCACATGCTCAGGATACTGAGGCAGAAAGATGGGCGTAACTGCCCCGTCTGCCCAGGACTGACTACCACAGGCCTGTGGGCTGCGATAGAAAAATAAAACCCAGAGTGTATGAACCCCTGTTCTTTCTGATCACTTTACAAGCAGTCCAACCCAACTGGTAGTGTTTAAATTTTAGTGTCCTCTTTTTACAAAGGAGTGCCTGAGCATGGCACTCTCTGGAGTCAAGATTCGGGACTCTGAAGGGAGGAGGCAGCTCTGCAGATGGTCGCACCTTACTTACGCATCCTAGCGCTGGTCATAAGTGGGGCGCAGGATTTAAGTACTGAGGCTTTTTCCAGCGAATAATAAATTCATATCTGGAAACTTCATGTTCATTGTTCTCTCAGGAATCACAGAAAAGAATGGTTAGGTCAATGGGGTGTTCAGTCTTTCTGGAATTCTTGTCTCTGCCACCATCTGAAACCGTCAAAAGGTCACGTCGGGCAAACCCCCTGAGAAGGCACATGGACATGAGAGAACTCATTATGTTCAGGAGAAATGACTATTTCCTTGAGGCTGAACATGAAATGAAATATGGGTAATGCAAAGAGTTATAGACAAAAGGCTGGGGAGGTACAGAGTGGGGAGGAAATATCACACAAAAAAAAGCCTTACAAGTCAGCTAGTGTTGTTATGCGTGAAATAGGGAGCTACTGAAGACTGGGACACAGGAATTGGGACAAGTTCTTTTTTTTGTTTGTTTGTTTGGTTTTTTTATTTTTAGAGAGATTCTTTGGTAGAGATGTGGAAGAAGCAGGAGCATGAAAAGAAGCCAGAAACAAATCATTGAGGAGCTTACCCAAATCTAGATAACGGGTGTGTAGTCACTGAGGCTTTACACAATGGCAGTGATGGAACCGGGGGAGGTTCCAGCCAGTGGCTCTGGGTCATGAGCCACGTCAGAATCATTTGGGAAACTTAAAACACACCACTTTTGGGGCTCCACCCCAAACAGTCTTCTGGTCTCCCTCACATTTTCCTGTCCCGCTGCTCCCCACACGCACGGCCATCCCACCACGCATGTCCCTCAACAGGACGGTGCTTTTGTGGCAGTCGACGAACCTACTGCTGGCACATGGGACATGGAAAAGAACGAGGTTGGAGGCCTGCATAAGAATTTTACACCCAGCCCAGAAGCATTTTCGGCTCCTGTGCTCTCAGCCGGAATGGCTTCTACAGAAGCACCTGTCTGCTCTGGAGGCTGGAAACTCTTGGGCCTCTGTGTGAGAAAGGGGAGGAAAGGAGTCCCATATGTGTTATGGGAGGAATTGCATCCTCTGGGAAGATATGTTGGAATTCTAGCGCCTGGTACTTCAGAATGTGACCTCAGTTGGAATTCGCCATTGTGGGTGTAATTGGGTAAGATAAGACCATCCTGGAGCCGTGCAGGCCCTTAATCCAGCATGGTTGGTTCCCTGTAAGAAGAGGAGAGCCACCCAGGGGGAAGATGGCCATGCGATGACAGGGTCAGAGGCGGAGGTGGCGTCTCTGTCGAGGACTGACAGTAAACAGCAGTATCTGTAAGAGGCGAAGCAGGGGTTCTCTTCTGCAGGCTCCAGAGAGAAAATGGTTCTGCCCTCACCTTGGTTTTGAACTTGGGCCTCCAGAACTGTTCACAGGAAATTTGTGACCCACGTGTGGTCATTTGTCCCAGCAGCCCTGGGAAAGCCATGTAAACAAGCACTTAGCCCATCTCTGAGGCACTGCACTTCGCCTTTCCCTCGTCACTGCGTTCCAGGAGCCCTGTTAGCACTGACTGAATCAAGGTGAGGACAGCGGGATGGAGACAAGACCGGGTCCGAGTTGCCAAGGAGCCTCCCCTCTCACCCCGTAAGACAAAACATGTCCCTCTTACGTGTCCTTCCCTAACATGCTGCCACTTAAGCGCACGTGGGACAAAAATGAGACTCACCTGAGATACGTCTGCTGTCTAGATTCATGACCACAGGGAATGCTGTGTGCGGAGAATCATAAAACCAACGTTATAAGAACAGGGGCAGTAACTTCTGTGTACACTAAGCAGACGTGGTTGACAACGGAAACCAAAATAAAACAAAAGGCCCTCGCAAAGGTCCTTGCTTCCCGCTCACATCAGCGAACAAAACGCTCTCGAGTCCTTCGCTTGGGAGCTTATTGTGACAATAGTTTGAAAGATAAATCCTTACTCAAATGGAAAGTATAATAATTAACCCAAACCATAAAATCATGAATAGAGAACTCTGAAGAATTCTGAACAACTGTGTGTTTTGTTTCCTTTCTGAGAGAAGAAAACAGTGGATCCCTATACACTTTTCTGAAAATAACATCCATCCATTGGAAAATGTAACGTTTTGAGATTACTTAATGAATTATGCATGTCCCCGTCCTAAAAACTTATTATATATATGATTTCAGCCAATATCCCTGTAAAATGGAGAAACCTTATAATGTCACTTAGTAACTAATGATTACTATTCTGTATTAACAAGGGATTGTTCATAAGTTAGACTTTTCTGGGAAATTCATTTTAACAACATGACCTTTATTATTTTGGTAATGAAAAATGCAATGACTCTATCATTGAAAAATATTGTTATTAGTGAAATGTATTTATGCCTTAACTTATTTTTTTCTCCAATGGACTATTTTATACAGAGAATGAATGTCAGTTTTGTGTACATTTTCTTCATTTCTGTGATGATTTCGTATGAATTATAAAATGGGATCTAATCTTAGTATTAGAGGTATTGTAATGCTCCATGAATTAAAAAAACAAAATTAGTCTGTCTTTTCATTTTTATTTTAATTATGCAAATGTGAGTTAGAATTCCTAACCTTGCGTGTAAGGAACTGCAGTGCTGCCAGCCTCCCTGGAGCAGAGGTGTCCATTCAGATGCCACAGCAATGACTGTGTCGTTCCCGGGCCAGGCTTCCATGTGGCCGGTGGCCTGCAGGTGCTGGGTCCCAAGGACACGCCCACGGTTCCCACTCTTGTGGCATAAAGGTCGGGGCCCCCGATGACCCCGGCGTCTCAGCTCAGTAGCTGCAGCCTGTTCATCACGCTTTGTCCTCACTGTGACGTCATGCGAAGCTTGTTCTTCCCATTTCTTCCTGAAGACCACCCTCTGTCCTCCAAACCAAGTGAGCCCTCTGGAGAGACAGAGAGGAGGTGACTGGGGAGGATGGTGCAGGGAGAGACTGACCAGGTGAGGAGGGAAGGAACCCCTCATGATGTCTGAATTCTAACCTAGTGCGTCCCCTGTGCTTCAGTCATTTGTAACGTCCCGCTGTCTGAGATTACTGTTTCCTGTGACCTCAGGTAATTTTATGATCTACTTAAAATATCTGTGCTGAAGAACATTTTAGAGAGCCTGGCATTTATAGGTGTGCACACGTGTTGGAAAATCGGCATTAGATAATGATGCCTCTCTTTCTAGGTTGACCTATAACTGCTCATGCATTTTCTTCTTGTGATGTTTAAAATGTGTTTTGTCACTTAACATTTTTTTTTCTTATTCCCCCAGGCCCCCAAAATGATTAGAAACATTCTGAGAAAATGGAAAGTTCTTGGCTCTTCACGTCCCCAAAGCACCGAGCACGAAGTTCCTACGTGGCAGCCTTGAAGCCCCTTTGCACGTGAGCAGCTTGCCGGGACTGTCCGCCGCGGTTTGGCTCTACGGGTTCCCCGGTCGGCAGGGACCAGCTCATCGGCACCCCTCGTCCTGGGCTGCAGTGTTGGCAGTGTAAAGTAAAATGTTTTTATTATTAAAGCCACAGTGAACACCTTACTCAAGGTTTCCAGTGTTCAGGGAGAAGGTTCTCCCTGGCGTTTGGCCTTAAACACGCCTGTTTCCAGTATCTGAGCACGAGCTACTGGCTTAAACGCTTCCTTTTATGCTCCCCAGCAAGGATGAGAACAATCCCAGCAGGCAGCCTGCCCCACGCGCCGCCTTGCTCCACAGCCCTTGGGGTTTCCCCCGACATCGCCTCACTTGGAAGGCTTGTTCTGTCTTTAGAAGTGACAATCGCTTAAGGAAAAATTGCCCCTTCGATCTATCAGCATGCATTAATTGTAAATAGAGATATTTCTCTAGTTCATAGTGCAGTTTTCATTCTAATAATAAGAAAAAGTGCACCTGTCATTCCATGCTTTGCCTTATTCTTCACTACAACAGAGACCAGGGTTCAGCATGTGTATGTTTATATCTTTCATAAGAAATAGTTTTGTGTCTCTGCAAAGCATCCGACTCAAATAGATCCTAAATGTGAGAACCCCAAGGCCGCATCCTAAAGAAACTGTACGAATGTTAAGCTCTCCATATGCTTTTTCTCCATAGACAAGAACAGAGTTATTGGAGACAGTTAAAAAATATTACACCTTTGCAACGGAACTCCTGACTTAATAGAGAGAAGGTACTCATTATTTTAAACTGAATCAAAGTATAAAATGTTTGAGCCAGGCTCTCCCATGGTATTTTTCCAGCCTGAGCTTCTCATTTTAGTAGGTGGGGCAAGTCATGCTGCCCTTGGTCCCAGAGGCTGGCACCACCAGGGACACGGCACAGCTCTGCTGAGGAATCAGTGCGGTGGTGGCTTTCTGGGAGGAGAAGGAAGTTTAAGGAAGACAATTTCTGTAAAGCACCTACTTTGAATCAGGTGTCCGGGCTTCCAGGAGTAGAAGGGATGTGGGGAGGGGGGCCACGGTGCAGAACCAGGAGGAAAACACAGCCGACAAGTTGCGGCGAGAGGAGCCACAGGGACGGGGGCTGCCCGAGGGGAGGAGGAGCTGAGCGTCTGGGCGACTGAAGGGCTTTCTGCTGCAGTTAAGGAGGCGTCCGGTCTGTCCAACCCTGTGCAAGAGAGCAAGGTATTTAAAGTGAGTTTGAATTAACACTGATTTAAGTGAAACCTAAATGAACTTTTCAGGGAAAAATCTACCCCTTTGAACAAATGTAGAGTCATACTTTTAAAAAGACTAAAGCTAGCTTTCTCTGAAAATATCAGGCTGGTGTGCAATGGCGGCGCCATTTTTGGAAGGCCTGCCTTGCTGGCCTGCCTGGTGTGCGAGCCGTGGCCCATGCGGTAAGTGCACAGCCTGTTACTCAGCCTGTTACTCAGCCTGGAGTGGGCGGGATGGTCCGGCTGGGGACGCAGACACCGCCACCTGTCAGCGCGCTCCGGCTGTGCACCCCGAGGGGCTACTCGCGTGTCCGCAAGCACATCACAAGCTCCAGGAGAGGATGTGGTGGTGGGGGGAGGCCAGACCCCAGGAAACGGCCCTGAGTGAGCCCCACACAGGAGAAACAGAATGAGGTCTGTGGTAAAATGTGCAGAAACCAAACACACACTCAAACTACATATTTTACAAATGCAATTTGCATGTGGAGCATATTAGGCATTTGCTTGTCTGCAGGGTTTTGGAGAACTGAGTAAATGAAAAATTAATGAACAAGTAAATAAGTGTATCTTGCATGAATGAATGATGATTATCTGCAATAAGCTGAGGAGTGAGATTTATTCCGAAGTCTGCATCTGAAGTCAAAAGAAAGAGCAGAAAGGAGAAAGACAGAGGAAGGAAGAGGGAGAGAGGAAGAAGGAGGAAGTCCGTGTCGCAGGTACACAGGAATGGAGCTCTGCCTGCAGAACAAGGTGCGTTAAAAGGTGCCAAACAGCCCCTGTGGAATCGTACAGTTTACTGACCAGTTGCTCCATTAGCCTCGTCTGCCTGTCTCCTTCACATAAGATTAACTGCAGATAATCTCCGTGCAATCCTCCTGGGGAGGAAAGGCAGAGTACCAGGGAGCCGTCTGAGTCTCATGCCGAGCCTTTTCGAGGAGCTCGTGGGTGAGCTGATATCCTCGGGGTGCTGCTACCTTGTCCAGTTCACCAAAAAGCTCTGTTTAATGTTTGCCATTTGTAGTGTTCAAAGAGTACGTTTACCCTACCAGCGAGCACGCCTCTGCACAACTCCGAGTTAAAGGACTGAGACACAGGCCTTCGCGCATTTAGGAAAATTAAACCTACAAATTATATCCTTCAAGCTCCAACCATACACACTGAAACACACGTGAGGGAATTGTTTGAAAAATTCAAATAGAAAACGTGTTGGACGGTGCCGTGCCCTGTCTTCAGCTCCCTTCTAAGCGAAGACGCTGGTTCCTCTCCTGCACTTGCCTGGGTGCCCCTCCCTGTCCCGTGTGAGCCGGTCCCCAGGCCTCAGGGCAGACCCACCCCGAGATGGCTCCCAGCCTGGAGCTTGCTGTGGGGTCTGTGAGACCTGTGTCGCCGCCTGCGCCCAATTCAGCTGCCCCCTGCCCCCTGCAGTGCCTGCCCCATCATGGACCCTGCACCTGCCTCTGCCTCCGGACCAGCTTCCCTGGAACCCACACGGACAGCAACAGAGCAGTTTCCCAATGAAAGCAAAGAAACATTTGAGATTTTGCGACATCCTGTTAGCAACACTGCCACACTCACGTCCCTCTCTAAAAGAATAATAATCACCGTCATAACGAAGAGACAATGATAGAGTCCCCACTTGGTGCCAGAGCAAATTGGCATGTGGTCACAGACACTGGTATGATGTGGGCCCTGGCCTGGAATTCCTGGAATGAGAGACAGAGAGAGAGAGAGACAGAGAAACAGCGGGGGAGAGAGAGAGGCCTCACCCCAGTGGGAAAAGGCGGGGCCGTGCTCCAGAGACAGTTGCCGGGGTCCTCGGCCCTGAGGGCTGTTATCTGAGGTCCCTGGGGACCACCTCAGTAGAATATTCACCAGCTTTCCAGGTGTGTCTCCTCAGGGTCATGGTCTCTACTGACTGGTTGCCCAGCTCCAGGGCAGGGGTCCTGAGGGCAGCCGTGGGCGCGCTCGGCCTGGCCGCGCTGCTTTCCTGGGCCTGGAGCGGAGGCACACCTGACTAACTACTCCAAAGGCAAAGAAAGCCTGTGGACAAGACACCAGCATGCAGACTGCCAGAGAGACGCGGGGTCGGGGGAGGTAGAAGCGGGGAAAGGGGGATAAATGGTGATGGAAGGGGACGACTTGGGGCGGGGAACACGCGGTGGAATGTGCAGACAAGTTCCAGGTAGACAGTATTCGGAATTGTATGCCTGAAACCTAAGTAATTTTATTAACCAATGTCACCCCCATGAATTCAATTACAAACTGAGTTAAAATGACAAAAATAAAAATAAAAAAAGGGAGTAGTCGTTCAAGGGTTTATAGTTTTACCCGTTGCAAGGCACCCGAACCCCTCTGCCCGGGAGACGCTCTGCACCCGGCCCGCACGTCCTGCCCTGCTCATGCCTGTCTGCCCGCTGCTGCAGAATCGGTGGGGGAGACAATACGGAACTTTTATTGCCTGGAGTGGGTAATCTAGCATTTATTTATTTTTGCCAGCCCTGGCGTGCTTTTTCATTACTTTGCATTCAGTAGGTCCCATCAGTTTAGGTTGCTAAGACACAGGCAGACTCTTCCAGGGAGCAAACTGTTTCGAGCATGAATAATTCAGAGGTAATTGAGGTTGAAATATTTGTATCAGGTTTTCTTCCTAAAATCGTGCCCTTTGAATGCACTGCACTCCAGAAGAGAATTCCACTGATTTGCCTACAACTTTTCAAGAGAATTCATTAATGAAAGTATCCAGGAGATAAAGAGGTGGAAGACCTTAAGGAATTTATGATCCAGTTGATGTGAAAAAGATATAACCTAGGAATCCTGGAACACACTCAGGAAACAGCACGTGATCATTGATATTCCATTTCCATATTGAAAGTGTTAACTTTTCAAAAACATACCATGGCAAAAATAGCACCAAGTCAGGTTATCAATAGAATAGAATTAAATCTGTGCAGAGGATGGGGGATTGAACTGGTCTTTCTGCAGAAGCTGTTGGTGTTGAGAGGTGACTGGTCATCACTGCCGGCCCAGTGTGGGCAGGGCAGGGTCTCTGAGGGGCAGGAGCCCATTGGCACACCTCACCATTCTCCCTCATCTCTGTCACCCACACTCAACAAGGACTCCGTCCCTTCAAGAGCGAAGCTGTGGTCACCCCAGTGGACAAGGAACCTCAACCATGACCAGCTAAGTCGCTGCTGAGAGCCAAGGGGGATCCTTTGTGAACACAGTAAGTGCATCCAGTTGCAGAAACAAGGGCAGAGGAAACTTCCAAGATGTCAACAAAAAATGGTATTTTGGTATTTGCGTGTGTGTGTGTGTTTGGGGGTGCTGCGTCCCGGGGAACCTGTGCCTGCCCTGCGGATGAGCTCCTATCACTTCCCCAAGCTCGCCTTGAAGTGGGAGCTCAATAGCTTGCCTCCCCCTTTTCTGAAAACAGCGAAAGCAGGGCTCAGTCTCTGGTCCAAATGGCCCTTTGGGGAAGAGCAGGGGGTGCTCTCCCTGGAGCTGGCTTTAGGATATTTGGGGGTGGAGCCTGTTATTTCCTCTCAATAACTACAATATTAGAAAGGCATCTTTTGGTAAAGGATAAGATTTTGCTACATGTAAGATTTCTTTCCCTTTCTGGAGGTGGATGGTGGGGAGGGTTGCATGCTATGAATACTTAAAACCACTGAACTAACTGTATGTTTAAAAATAGCTAAAATGGTAAATTTTGTTATGTATATTTTACCATAATAAAAAATAATTTCATTTTTCTTTCCTCTGTGCCTGTTTCCATACAACAAAATAATGCAACTATTTATGAAAACTGAGTTAGATTAAACCTATTTAAAATGCAAGAGATGGAGATTTTTGTCTATTTAGGCTTATAACCTACTGGTCACTATGGAAAGTCTGAATTTTCTGTATCTTACTTTTTAAAAATTGGAGATCAATTTCTCTTTCAGTGTTATGCTGTACTGTATTTAAAGATTAAATCCTACGCAAAAGTTTGCAAAGCTTTGGAGAGAAGACTAAACTGGCTGATCTGCTTCTTCCAAAGAAGGCAAGGCACTGAGAGACGCTCCCTGGTTCTTACTCCAGAAGGGCGGGGCTAGGTGGGGCTGGGCTAGCTGGAGGTCAGGCTCTGCCATGAGGGAGCCACAGCGGTGAGTTCAGGTGTCGATGTCCCTGACGTCCTGGTAGCTGGTTAAGTGGCTGCGGATTCCAGAGATATGCAAGGGGACCGTCATTGTATATGGATTTGAATATGTTATTGTTATTTTAAAATTACAGTAATATGCGAGAGTTTATAGGCATCAGTATAGTATTTTTTATTTGCTTAGAGGAAAATACTAACATTTATTTGTTAATATTAATTTATTTTTCACGATTGTTTTGTTGGTGCTAGCTTTTCGCTCTTGGAACTCAAAGCAACAGGGAGAGAGCAAATTCTGCTTCTCCCTGGAGTGTGCTGTCCCCACCTAGACTCAGGTGATTTTCACCCGGACACTTCAGTCCTTCATTTGGGACTTGGGAGCACAAGTGGGGTCCGCCTGCTTAGTGCACCCCCTCCATCCAGACACCTGCCTTCTCCAGGACAGGACAGCTCTCTCCCACCTTTTGGGGGTTGCCACATCCGTCAGAACTCTAACGCCCTAACCACAGTGGCGTGGTCCAGATGGGAATGCCTGCCTCAGTTTGCCTAGAGCTCATGGCTCGTGGTGGACAACGGAATCAGGACCATTTCTGTGGGTTTGGGGTGTGGGCTGGCGAGGAGAGGGGCTGTGTCACATGATCAAGACCACATCTCCCTCCTGTGCAGAGGGAAAGGGCACAGCCTGGCCGCCAAGAGAAGCAGAGACAGGAAAAGGACAGCGAGTGCCCCGGTGGCCCGTGAGTCCAAGCTCCAGCTACCCAGAGGCAACCCCTCATTTAGTGGCTAAAGAGTTTCTTTGGTTATAATGAGATAACCTTATTTCCTTCCATTACATTCCTCATTTTGCTTCAACTGTGTTTAGAGTTGATTTGCTTCGGGCACTTGCAGCTATATATCTTGACTCAGAGGCAAACCCTCCTTAGCTAAGTGGATCCTGGAGTCGGGCCCCCTCTCTTTGGTACCGTGATGGGCCATCCTTCGAAAATCTAAACCTTCCTCATTTGGTTATCCTGTGGCCAGATATCCACAGTCATCCCTGGTGTCATCCCTCGTGCTGGAGGGAGTCCTTCCGGCCTCTGGCAAAGGGCAGCATGGATGGTGAGGGGTCAGTCCCTGTTGGTTTGGTTTCAAAGGACGCTGCAGGAGTTATGCTTTTTGTAAAGTGAATTTCTAAAAAGCTAGACTGCCTTTAGAGGCTGGGCACAGAGACCGAGCACGGCGTCCAGGGCTCCTACCAGAAGCGGGGTCCAGGCGAAGGCCCCCCGACACTGCTCCTCTTTTCATCGACGTTGGGCTTCATTTCAAGACCAACTAAGCCTTTTCCAAATGGCAGCTCCCGGGGTCTTTGATGTTCTGACTCAGTGAGATAATTTAATTGGAACAGATTGGCAAACAGGAAAAACACACACATACAACGAAACAAACAGAAACAGCTCTCACTAACAGAGCACGGGAACAAGGACATCCCAGTGCACCTACCAGCTACACAGGTTTCTTCTCAGGGCGCTTTGTGGTGTGACCTGGGGACCTTGGCTGTCACTGTTGGATGGGGACCTGCACTTGTCGTGGTGCAGGCTTGCTAACCGGAAGGATGTCTGGCACGAGAGCTGCCGGCAGAAGGCTCTCCACCAGAGAGTGTGGATGGGCCAAGTCAGGTCTCCATCCACTGGGATTTGGAACAGGAGGCCCAGGAGTGTGTGACCATCGGAAGTGATGCCGATGCCGCAGCAGCTGCAGGACAGTGGGAGAGGAGAGGGTGGGTAGAATCAGCGGGGTTGTGGGGGCGGTAGGGCCACTGCAGGGACAGGGTTGTGGCCTCCTGGTACCTCTGTCTGCTCTGTGCACCAACGGGCAGCCCGGCCTATGAGGCTCCCTCTCTTCCCTGAGCATCTGTGGGGGAAGCCAGGTTGCCACATGGCGTCCGGCGCAAGACCAGAGTTTTGGACCTGGAAGGAGCTCGCCAAGAAAATAGAACACTCGGTTTATAACCCACTACTTCCTACCATGCTTCTAGAGGGACATGAGACAAAAAGTAAAATTAGTGAACTCTGTTGCCTTCAATGGAAATTAATAATAAATATGGCACTAGTAATTAACAATATGGCACTATTCTAGATATAAATTTATTGACTCCTGATAACATAGCCCAGTGAGGAAGGTGCCTCATTATCCTGACTTCACAGAGGGTAACTGACCACAGAGAGGTGAAGTGACTTTCATGGGGTCACACAGCTAGCCAATGACAACTGAGATATGACCCCAGGCAGTCTAGCTCCAGGGCACTTGCCCGCCACTGTTGCACTATGTCGCCTTAATATATTTCTGTAGCTCTTTGACTTTATTTTGAAACTTGATAATCTGAATATACTATAAGCCACATATTTTTGACCTCCTATAAATGACTTAATCAACCAGCATTTGTTGTATTTAGTGGAACTGAGAAATGGAGTCAAGGGCGTTGTTTTTGTGTGAATAGAGTGAGGTCTTAGATGTTGAGACTAAAAAAGACACCAAATAAATACCAGACATTGCTGCAGCTGTGTTTATAAAAGACCCTCCTACAGCCATGGCTGATGTCACTCAGTGGATTGAGCGCCGGCCTGCCAACCAAAGGGTCTCCGGTTCCATTCCCAGTCAAGGTGCATGCCTGGGTTGCGGGCCAGGTCCCCAGTGGGGGGCACATGAGAGGCAGCCACACATTGATGTTTCTCTCCCCCTTTTTCTCCCTCCCTTCCCCTCTGTCTAAAAATAAAATAAATAAAATCTTAAAAAAAAAAAGACCCTTTTACAAACCAAAGCTTTCCTGGGAGACCCAGACCAGACCCCGGGACGCAGCCCGACAGAGCCCATGGAGAGCAAACCTTTCCTTATGTCACGCTGCTCAACAGGAAAGCTGCTCAGGCGAAGGAGGAAAAATAATTTCTGGTTTCACGTTTCTAAAATACTCAGGCATTGATGATTCTCAGATCATAGATTCAGATATTTCTAGGGAAAGGACATATTGGAGATTGAGTATAAAAACACAGTTTTTAAGTGTAAAAGGGAGCCTCCCTGTCTGCTCAAAAGTGGGTTGGGGGCTCGCCCCTCGGCTTTCTCAGCCCCTCTGGTCCCCTGAGGACAGCACTAGCCCATTTCCCGTGACTGCCCAGGTGCCGTGGGTCTCCATGTCGGGTCCCGGAGGCTCACGGAGGTGGGAGTGCACGCAGTGACCGCAGCCGTGTTTGTCCTGTTGACAGAATGGCCTTGCGGAGAAACGGGGGGAGGAGGCTCGGTTCCTGGTGCAGGAATTGGTGGCTGAGCTGTGAGACTCCACCCCACGTGGTGAACAAGGTGGGGTTTCTGAAATGCCAAGCTGTGGTGTTACTTGAGCCACAGATTAAACACAGCCGGGAACTAGAGCTGGGGACCAGTCATTTAGGACAGTCACCTTGATCTTGTAGAGAAATGGTGTTTAGCAGGGCGGTACAGCCGAACAACCCAGGCGTCCACACACAGATGAGTGAGTGGACGAAATACAGTGCATACGGGCTGGGACAAAAGTAGGCTTACCGTTGTGAGTATGCAAAGCACAGTTTATTCTTGTATTATTATTCATTAATTAGTGTATTATTTTCTATCCAAACAACTGTAAATCTACTTTTCCCTCACCCTGTACACAATGGGATATTACTCAGTCATAAAAGGAAGGAAATCTTGTCATTTGTGATGAAATGAATATACCTAGAAAGTATTATGCTGAGTGGGACTGAAAGTGACAAATGCTATATGATTTCACCTACATGTGGGGTCTGAAAACAAGGCGGGTGAACGACAAAACAGAACAGAAACAGACTCATGGGTACGGAGGACAAGCCGATGGTTGCCAGAGGGGAGGGGGTGCGGGGTGGGCAAAAGAGGTGGAGGAGTAAGAAGTACAAACTTTCAGTTATAAAGCAGCAAGTCATGGGAATGTCACGTACAACACGTGGAGGACAGTCAGCAGGAGAGTAATAACTGCGCACAGGCACGTGTGGTTACCAGGCTTATCGGGGTGACCACTTTGCCGTGTAAATGCCGAACCACTGTGTTGTGCACTTGAAACTAGCACAGTGGTGCATGTCAACTGTACTTAAAACACCAGCACTTACAACCAACGTGTGCTCCATGCAGAGGAGTCGTGAGGGCCTCCGGGGCCGCTCCAGGCTGTGGACAGGGGACGCCTTTCGGCCCTCCCACCCTCATTCCCTCTACTGTCACCTGAACAGCTACAGAGGTCTCCCTAGCTCCTGGGGACACACCCTCTTCTTTGTTCTGTGAACCCCACCACTGTCTGGAACTTTTATCTGTGTCCTCCATGCTGGAGGAATGGGTACAGCCTCAGGAGAGACAGTTACATACTTAGTATCCCTCCCCTTTCTTCTTTTTAACAGAAGGCTAATTTATTTAGGAAAACAATATAAGCAACTAAACCTTATATTTCTTAGCTCTCCCAGCCCCTCCCAAGGAGTGGTGGATGGAATGTAAGTGAGAAGTTCTTGGATGGGGCTTGTGGGGAGGTACACAAAGGCGACTTACCTGGAAGTTTTTCTCTTCTTACTTGGAATGCAAAGCTGATGCCTGGACTGTCAGCAGCCATTCTGTGGTTATGGGGCCTGGATGGCAGAACGGAAAGAAGTGTAGAGGGAATCAAGGCTGATACCAGAATGTAGAGGGAATCAAGGCTGATACCAAAGATGAAATGAAATGTTATCTGCCCTGACTAATGCTGCAGGTGCTTCTCTCCCACCTCTGTAAGCCCCTTCATGCCAAATCTATTCCACGCCTCCCAGGACTCTTCTCAGACCTGTACCACGCCTCCCGGGACCCTCTCCATTTGGCCCAACATAAAAGGAGTGTGGGGCTATTGTTCTGGGCCCAGGCTTTGAGAGGGTGCTCCACTGGGCCCGTATGCGTAAATAAACTTTCCCTTCGTTACTCCCGGTGCCGTGTGAGTCTTTCCCGGTTTCGCTTTCTGCAACAGAAGGAACAGCCTTGGACTCGGACAGCATGGGGAGCTGCCCTCTCGACCCAGTCCCGCCCACCACTCCTTTTTCTCAGTGAAAGAAGGAGCTTCTGTGCTTGAATAACATTACCTCACCTCCACTGACTCCATTTCATGAAGGAAGACAGAGGTCCTTTTCTTTTAAGCCAGATAGGGCTCGTCCAAGGCAGACTGCACCAAATCGAGTGGCATTAGAGAATCAATTATGTGATTAATGACAGAATTGCTCTGTTGGACATCAGACCCCCCTAACGTCTAACAGCCACACATCTTGCTCCCTCCTTGTCACCCGGTTGCTGGGAGCTATTATCACTCAGAGCAGCCCCTCTCATCTCCTCCCTCATGAATGGAAATGGACAGAAAACACTTTACCATACGGATATATTTTCTACAGAAATCCATCCAAGCACTTATTGGGTTATTTACATAATTTTGCATCATTAATCAGAATACTTCTGTTCTAGTCAGAACAATTTGCATTTGGATTAATTCACAGGTGCTTGGGAATTGCCCATGGGCGGTGATTAAACACTCGACTCACCAATGACCAGGGTGGCCCTGCCAAGAGCCTTCCCCGCTCAGAGAGTCTGCTGCACCCAGCCCTGGGAGATTCAGGTGCCTGCCCGTGCGCCTGGAAGCAAATGTTGGGAATTTAACAATGAAAACAGTTTTCCTTCTCTGGCCCGTCTTCAGAAGGGACAAGGAGACCCTGTGACACTCACGGGAGAAGCATGGAGAACAGAACAGCTGTGTGCATCAATCAAATGATGGCAATTGAAATAATAAAACATCACTTTAATCAATTTCATGAGGAATACAATTATATTTCATTAAATGAGAAATTAGGAAATCCATAGTATATGTGGCTGCTGGGTGTGCACCCCTGACTGTCACTTCCCTATGGCACAAAAATGCAACTACAAAGTCATCTCCCCAGGTTTACTATTTAATGAACTCTTTTTATATCTTTTCCTCATAAGGTGTGATCTCTTCCTGAAAACACCTTCACACTGATTCCAGCCAAATTCTAAGAGGGGGCAAAGGAGAAGACACAAGTAATTGATAACACGTTGCTTTGTGCGCTCAGGAAATTACAACAGCCCAGGGGAACTTGGTGCCCGACTGAAATCTGCATCATGTTGGGACGATACACATAATGTCTCTTAACGACAAGTAGAGAGTAAGAAAAAACTACGTTGCTCTTTCCCATTTGCATCTACTACAGAAGAGATGTTTGACAAGAGTCAATAACATTTGTAAAAACAGCCTATTAGCCAACTTTCCTTTTGTTAAAATTTTCAAACTTAAGATGCTCTTAAAAGTTAATTCACAAATAATTTTAATCATAATTAAATATCTCTAAAGGCAAGAAAGTTCCCTCAAACTTGGCCAAGAGCACTGTGGAGAAAGGAGAGGACCGAATGTCTCTTTTGTAGGCCAGGCTTCTCACGTGGGCTATGCCACTGGATTTTCACAATTCTGTGAAGGACCCTCTGGTCCCTGTCACCCACATGGGACGCGAAGCTTGGTTAGAGAGGTTTACCAAGGCCTCCGAGCGGTCAGTGGGGGCAGCTGACGTTAAACCCAGGCTCTGCAGCTCTCTTCCCCATCATGTGGTGTTCTGGCTTTTCCCATTCTGAGAGGGACATTACTGTGTAAAATCAAATAAGTTTAAAGGGTGACCCGGGTTTATGAACTGGCCCTTGTACAGACACGGCAGGGAGAGATGGGAGAAAGAGACGGTCTACTCCAGATTGTCAGGTGGCAGGTGTGATATGCAGGGAACCCACAGAGGAGGATTGTGTGGGCACCACAAGAGGGTACCTCTGCTCTCACCCCCCAGAATCTTACAGTTATGCAGCGGCCTTAACGGGGCTCAGGAAACATGCGTAGCCCTGTTGGTCTCCACCACAACCCGCTCTCTCAAGGCCGTGTCCTTGAAACAGCTCCAGCTCTGGGAACGGCGGGCAGAAAGTACATTCTGGGGAGGGGTGAGGGGCCTCTGACTTCCCTGGCCAAGCCCATGGGCCAGCCAGTGGCCACATCCTCTTGATGACCTCCTCCAACCGACATGAGCTCTGTTGGGCTACCACAAATGCGTAACCCAAGAAATTACAGGCAAAACCAGAGCATATTAGAGGTTTTCCTTCCCTCAGGTAACTCACTCCCTTAGGGGGTTGATTCTAGGTGGAGCCTGTGCTTTCAGAACATGATGTAATGCACAGTGACCTCCCTTCATTGGCTAGAGACCTCCCTTCACTGGCTGCCAATTCCTCACATCACAGAGGAGGGAAGGTCACAGATAAGAGGCTGCAGCTTCCAGAAAAAGGGGATCCCTACTTGTTAAGCGGGTTAAACTTTCCAGACTGAGCTCCCATGTGTGCTGGGGTTTTCCAGAGAAAGGAGGTGGGTAGGCAGGTAGGTAGATAGACAGGTGATAGATGATAGATAGATAGATTTATAAAGAATTGGCTCATATACTCATGGAGGCTGACAAGTCCCAAGGTCTGCAGGTTGAGGCGGCAGGCCGGAGCCCCGGGAGGGCGGATGGCGTTTGTTCCTGCCCATGTCTGAAGGCTTGAAGAGCAGGAGTCAATGGTGTATGCCAAGGCCAAAGGCCAGTGGACAGTCCCAGGACGAGCTAATGTTTCAGTTGAGTCCAAAGGCAGGAAAGACCCAATGACGCAGCCCAAAGATAGTCTGGTAGGAGAGATTCCCCTTTGCTTGGGGGAGCATCAGTCTTTATATTCAATTCAGGCCTTCAACTCTTTGGATGGGGCCCACCCACATGGAAGGGGGGTAATCCGCTACTTCGTCTGCTCAGATCTTAATCTCATTCTAAAATACCCTCACAGACACACCCAGTATAATGTCTGACCAAATATCTGGGCACCCCATGACCCAGGCAAGTTGACACATAAAATTAACCATCACACATGTGTTTAAATTTAGGTTGAGGTGGGAAAATACCAGACAGAGCATGAGAAAGTCAAACTTGAGTTACCATTCATGGATTTTAGCCATTTTCTAATGAGGGCACTAAAGTGTAAGTTTGAAATGAGATTTTGTATAGAAATGTAAAACACTAAGCTATAAAACAGTAAAAAAAGATCCTCCTACTATAATCAGGATACTTGCAGCTTGGGAACCCCAGCTCTCATGGAGACGGGACAATTAGCAATTTTGCGGTTGTGGGAGTGACAGCAGCCTCACTGTGGCTGCTGAAGGACACTTCCAGGGTATCCCTCAGGGCACCCACTAGTGTCACTGGAGGGTGAAGATAGTGACTGCTTTGCACCCATCAAATATTCCTTTTCCACAGCAGAGGCAGGGTGGGTGAGGCACAGCACAAGGAAGCGGGACCATAGCGAGGTCCAGCAAAGCCAGGTTTACAAGGTCTCACAGGAAATTGTGTGGCTTCCAGATTCTTGTAAGAAGCAGAGAAGACAGGAACTCCATTCACGGGAAGCGGCATGTGGCACACCGGATTGTGGAAACGGAAGTCCAGCCAAGCGCGCTCTTCTGGCCTTGGAATTGACTTGCAGGTTTTTTTGTGCACTGAATGAGCCAATCACTTTTTAGTTGTTATCAGGGTAGACATGTTCTGATATGCCATATATATATTTTTTAGGTTTAATTCTTAATTGAGGCCTAATTTCAGCTCACACATTAACCTTTTGAGGTAAGAGATTCTTTGATCCTGCTTACATCCAGCTTATATTCAGGTAAAATCACCCAGACCATTAAAATATCTGTTTTTAGAGAGTCAAGTTGAGAGGATGCTATTTGTCAAGTGCAAATAATGCATTCTATTAGGTCTAAAAACTCAGGAATTCTTTAGATGTTTCTATTTTAATATTCAACTTGCTTTTTATTCTGAGACCCCCATTCAGCCAAGATGGCTGACCTTAATCTCAGTAGACTTGAGTTCTACGTTGAGTTTTAAGTTTCAGGGGACCCTGTGTTTTGGAGGAGTGGGGATGTGTGGGAGGACATGAAGTGGGTCCCTGATGTAATCTGACACCCATTAGGTCTCAGCTGAGAGGACCATCTCCTTGTCTAACACCCACGCCCCTTCCTCTTCTCAGCCACTCCTGGTCGCTTAGAGAATCTGCACTCAGCCTGCATTCAAGAGAGGTCACAGGACTCTCCCAAGGTAGCTGACCTGTGCCTGCCGGGACAGCCCGCTGGCCCTTGGTTCTTAGACTCTTGCTCGGTCCTGGGTTCTGTCTTGGAATTGGTCATGGTTTGTCCTGTTCTTTGATCCAACAGGCCTATTGAAGAGATATTTTTAAAAATGTTTTACCTGGAAATAATTTAAAACTTCAAGAAAAATTGCAATACCCCAAAGAACCCTGTATAGTCTTTATCCATTTTCACGAATTTTTAACGTCTTGCCATACTTGCTTTATTGTTCTCCCTCTATAAATACACTTTTTTTATTTTTTCAGCCATTTGAGACTAGGTCTCATTGATCATGTCACTTCCTACTATAATATCAGTATGCATTACTTAAGAACAAGAATATTTCTTACATATTCATAGTTCAATTATTTAACTCAGAAAATTTAACACTGATACTATATGTTAATCTACAGTCCATATTCCAATTCATCAAAATTGTCATCTCATGAATTATAATTTGTAATGCTTACTTTTCTAGTTAAGGATCATGTATTGCACTTAGGTGTCATTTCTTTTTAATATCATTTAATCTATAAGAATTTATTGGTTTTTCTTTGTCTCTCATGGTATGGGAACTCCAAAGAATTCACTAAAATAAGAGCCTTCCATTTGGGATTCTGCAAGTTATTCTCATGATTAGATACTTATCTGTGTGTGGCTAGAACACTGCGCAGGTGGCACTGTGTCCTACTCAGGGTCTCATACCTCGGGGCTCATGCTTTCCAGGTGGCCCTCAGTGAAGGTATTAACTCTGAGCATTCTGTTAAGGTCTGCCCCATTTCTCCATCACATAATCATTAGTTTTCCTTCTGTAATTAATAAGTATATTGTGAAGAAATATTTTGAAATTATATCAGGTTTGGCTTTTTTTAATCAAAACTGTCCCCCATACCAGCTATTGATGGTGCTCGAATCAGTTTTTACCATGACCGCCGTGAAGGCTGATCTTGTGATGTGCCAGGGGAAAGGAGAGCTTCCCTTTGCACCCATCAGCTCTCCATATTCTGGCCATCTATCTACCTACCTGTCTATCACCTATCTATCCATCTACCTACCTATCCATCTACAGTGTCTACCTACCCATCACCTACCTATCCATCCATCTATCCATCTACCTATATATCTGATCTATCATCCTCATCATCTTCTCTGTCATCAGAACAGACTCCTGGATGTTTATCTTACATAGTGAATTACATGTTCTTAATGCCTTCATTTAGTTTGATGGTCAAATTGCCCTGCATTTGGCCAGCAGGAGCCTCACGCTTTTTCCTGTGCCTCTGTGGTAAAAGGTGTTTCACTCTTATTTTACGCCTTTCTCGCACCAGCAGAATAAGTCATTTTTCCAAGGATGCTGACTGTTTTTCATCAAGAATGATATTTAGAAACTGATTTCTGGGCCCTCGGTGTGCTGTAGCTTCTAGAGTGTCCCAAAGGACAGAGTTAGAAATGTACACTCATGTGAGCACACCCAGAGAGAACTGTGAACCCTACAGTTTTCTTACTGGCCGAATCCCATTCCTTAATTGTAGCTTCTTTTCTTTCCCAGTAACTCTTTCCCTCTTTAGATGAGGGTGGATGTGGTCAAACAGCAATATTCATTAATCGGTCGGATTGGATCTACTGTTTTCCCTGAGCATAATTATTTATTCATTTCAAATAATGCATCTAGTTCTAGGGTTCCACCCATTCTTGACTTCATTTTATTTTTGATACATTGAACATTAACATGATTCAAAAAAGCAAAATCATACAAAAAGGACACTCAGACAGGGGCCTCTCCCTTTTCCATACTTTATAATTCTTCTTCTCTAGCCCCAATGCCTTGGAGTTAAGCAATCTATCACTTTCTGCTTCTTCTGTTTCCTCTTGAAAAATTTAAAAAATACCTCCTTTGCTTCCTTAATTCCCTTTTGACTTTAATATGTACATTAAAACATTCAGACTGTGAATCATACCTAACAAGAGCCCCTCACACAGCACACTTTGTCTTGTTACTCCAGTGATGCCCTGTGTATTCGGGAAACCACTCATCAGTGCATACAGATATTTCTTATTTCTCTTTACAGCTGCAAAATATCCTCACCATTCCTTTATGCTTCCCACTCAGGTCGTTTCCAGTATTTTATCATTGCAAATAATGCTGCAGGTGTTTCTGAGCTGTTGGAGGCATGGTTTCTGCACAAGTTCTTGGGGGAAGAGCCAGATCTCCTTGGGGAAAGGTCCGCCCCTGGGCTGGGAGCATGGAGGCTTGAAATGGCTGGAATACCTTGTGACAGAGTAGGAACATCTCAAGAAGTGACAGAGCAGGCCCAGACTACCTGGGAGCAAGCCTGAATGAGCGCCCACACGCCAATCGGAGTGAGCTGAGCCTCATTGTGAATACAGGTCCAGGGCAAACGGGAACATTGTTTGGTTAAACCGATTTGTTGACAGATTCCCTTGATGGAGGTTGTGTGGTTTTGTGGTCCAGGCAGAGCTGCCAAATTCTTCACTCTGACAACGGGGATGGTCGAGATGTTGAATTTTTACCAATCTTAGGATGAGAGATGATATCTCAGTGTAGTTTTAATTTGTGTATCTCTTAGTATAAATGAGTTTGAACACCTTTTCATATGCCTGAGGGCCATTTTTACATAGTTTTTGCTAATTTTCTGTTTCCATCTGGTTTCTACTTCTTTCTCTAGATTTTGTGGTCTTTGTTTTCACAGTTTTTATATATATATCTCTTCATTTATCTGTCATATAATTTGTAACTATTTTCTTTCAATTATTCACTTGTTTTTGGCCTTGTTTAAATAAAGTACCATAATTTGCTGTGTATAATGCTCACTTTTTTGCTCAAATTTTTGAGGGAAAAATAAGGATGTGCATTATTCATTGTAGTACTAATTCCATATCTATACAAATGTTTTTAACTCTTTTATTTATCCTTATGCATTAAAAGTGTAACCCTAGAATTCAGTAATGATATCCATATGCATAATAATACCCAGAATATGATAATCAGCTTTGTTTCTAAAGATAAATACATAAATAATTGAATTAAAAATTAAAATGGAAGGTTTTTTTCCCTGAAAGTTTGGGCCAAAAATGTAGGTGTGCATTATACATGGCAAAATACAGCACTTAAAAACTCTTTATATAATCAATTTATCAATCTTTCTTCCTCCTCCTCCTCCTCCTTCTCCTCCTCCCCCCTCCCCTTCCCCCCCCCTCCTTCTTGTCCTTGTACTTCCTTATATGGACTTTATTAGAAGTAGGAAAGCTTTCCCTCCTCTCAGGTGACATGTACATCACTAGGTTTTACCCTAGCGCTTACGTGGCTGCATTTATGGCTTTCAGGTTGCTGGGTCACTGGGAGGGTAAAATGGGATTTCCCTTTTCCCCAGTGCGTCTCATTCATTTGTTTGCCCTCCTCTCCCACTGTGCTTTCTCACGTTCAGCATTCTTGGTGACATTCTTCACTCCCTCAAGTCCCAGTATTAGCCAGGGTCCTTTCTGCGCAGAGGATGAGGCTTGGGCCGTGGAAGGTCTTCGAGTGTTTGCCGCCTCTTGTCAGCGTTCGGGCTCCAGGTGGTGCGGTCGGAGGAGCCGGCAGAAGTGCAAGGCGAGTCACTGGTGATTCCCTAGCCGCATGGAAAAAAGTCAAAAGAAACAGTCAAAATGAATTTTAATATTTAATTTAACCCACATATCCAAAAAAGTACCATTTCAACATGTAATCATCATAGAACATTTTATGAACTCACTTTGGTGCACGTTAAATCTTCACAATCTATGTGTTTCACACTTGCAACCACACAGGGACAGTGGGACCATACTGCCCCCTGTTTCTCCTCATGGAGGGCACCGTGGTCAGGGCAGGACATCTGCATCGAAAGTTTAGAGGCTTGAGCCAGAAAGAGGATGTTAGATGGTAATTTGTCAGTTCTGTAAACTTTAGAAAAACTCCCCGGATGAGATCCAAGTGGGGCCCAATATCACAAGTGCAGGCTCCCTCTCGTGTCCTCCTCCTGGGCCCTCAGGCGTCGGGCCGCACTGCGGGCAGCACGCATGCCTGCAAGGTAACCGTGGCGGGTGCTTCAGTCTGAGCAGAAGTCTGAACGCACGTGTGACCTCTGCTCAGGGGAAAGCTTACTTCCTTTGTCTTGCCTGCTGGTGTCATTAGTTACGTATCCAGATTCCACAAACCTGATTGGCTTCTGTTCCCCTGACGGCTTCACAGAGGTCATGGCCACTGAGGAGAAAGCCTGATGTCAGGAAAAGGTAGAGACCTTGACAGCAATCCCTAAATTCTTAGAGAGATGATTGCTACTATTTTTTAAAAAAATTTTCAATTACGGTTGAAATTTTATGGCAAGTAATATTTCACTGAGTATACAAACCACCTCTTCTTTGTCCACCTGTCTATTGACGGGCACTGGGGCTGCTTCCATAGCTTGGCTGTTGTAAATAACACTGCAGTGAACACAGGGGTGCATATGTCTTTTCGAATTAGCATTTTGCATCTCATCGGACAAACACTCAGAAGAGGAATTGCTGAGTCGCAAGGCCCTTCTATTTCTAATCTTCTGACGGGCCTCCAGGCTGTCTCCCAGGGTGGCCACACAGGTTTGCGCTGTCCAACCCACACCTCGCGAGGGCCCCCTTTCTCCACATCTTCGCCGACACTCGCTGTTTGTTGATTTGTTGTTGTTGGCCATCCTGACAGGTGTGAGGTGTTATCTCGTTGTGGTTTTCATTTGCATTTTCCTGAGGATTAATGATGTTGAGCATCTACACATGTCTGTTGGCCATCTGTGTGTCCTCTTTGGAGAAGTGTCTACTCAGGTCCTTTGCCCATATTTTAATTGGATTGTTTGTTTATTCGGCATTCAGTTGTATGAGTTCTTTATAAACTTTGGATATTAACTCTTTATCATACGTATCATTGGTGGATATCTTCTTCCAATCAGTATATTGTCTTTCCATTTTGCTGATGGTCTCCTTTGACACACAAAATTTTTAGTTTGATGTAGTCCCATTTGTTTATTCTTTCTCTTGTCTCCTTTGCCTGAGGAGATATCCTAGAAGAGATATTGTTAAGAGCAATGTCAGAGAGCTTACTCTCTACGTTTTCTTCTAGAAGTTTTATGGTTTTTGGGTTTTAATCCATTTCGA
Organism: Mormoops blainvillei; assembly: GCA_004026545.1. NCBI lineage: Eukaryota > Metazoa > Chordata > Mammalia > Chiroptera > Mormoopidae > Mormoops > Mormoops blainvillei. The sequence continues at coordinate 943,289 of PVJD01000018.1, read as the reverse complement.
ATTTCTTCTTGTAAATAGTGTAAGAAGGTGGTCTAGTTTCAGTTTTTTGCATGTGTCTGCCCAACGTTCCCAACACCATTCACCGAACAGACTGTTTTTACTTCATGGTACTTGTTTCCTTCGTCATAGATTAATCGACCGTAGAGGTGAGGGTTTATTTCTGAGCTCTCTGCTCTGTCTCACTGATGTACGCGCCTCTTTTTATGCCAGGGACTGGCACCGTTTTCCATGCGAGCCACTTTCAGAACACCTAACTCTTAAAAAATGAGGACCAGTCCTTCTTAATGAAGTAACAAGATCCTGGAAAGACCAAACTTTGCTGACACTGAGCAGCGTTTACTGCATAGTCCCTCTGTCATTGGCCACACTTAGAAGTCAGACCGTGGGTCATAAAACTGCTGTAATGCAGGATTTCAGTAATCGGGAAAAAGAAGAAACAGTGTGGAGACTAGCCGATGGAGAGACCCTCAGGGGTGTTTTAAGGCTCACAAACTCCTTAATCTTGTACCCAAATCAGCTGAGAATGGAAGAAAGTAGGGCCCCTGGAGCCCTGCTCAGTGGCACATATGCACCACGTCTGCCTGCAGGTTCAGGGCTGCGTGAGGCCCACGTGCTCACAAAGCCCAGAACGGCAGGTGGGGCACTGACCCAATATCCGTCTTCATTAAAGCCAAACATAGTTCCTGTGCCGCCTTTTGGACTGAGAGTTAGAGAGAGGCCAGCTTGTAGGGTCAGAAGGTCTTTCTGTGCCTCTAAGGGGCAGAAGACCAGAACCTTTAGGATGAAGTCACTCCCATAGCCCAGTGCCCTGGGAGGCCTATTGAAGGTGAGTGAGCAACGCCTTTTATCCTCCAATGGTTACGCAGGAGGTGATAGCACAGGCTGCAATCAGACACGAGCTTCTATAATGCAGGTTTACAAATACAGGCCAGATTGTACCTCTATTTTTAAATACTAAACAGGGGTGTCCAACCTTTGGCATCTCTGGGCCACACTGGAAGAAGAGTTGTTTTGGGTCACACATTAAAAACACAAACACTGAAGAAAACTGATGAGCCAAAAAAATAAAAATAAATAAAAGGGTTTTAAGTAAATTTACAATTTTGTGTTGAGCTGCATTCATAGCCATCCTGGGCTGCCAGTGAGCCCGCAGGCCATGGGCTGGACACCCCTGTGAGAATACATACTACACAGAATAATATCAATAGAGCTTACACAGACTTATTTCTGATTTTCCATAAATAAATTTACTATCAGGGATCAAATGTTCATTGTGATTTTTGCTAAAGTGGCCGTAGTTTCAACTTACTGGCCTGGTTCTATCTGCTTTTGCAGAGAAGTTGCTTTATAGTCAGGAAGGAGCAGCTGCTGCCAAGTGCCTGAGGTCGTCTCAAAAGACAGCTATGTCTTGGGGCTCAGACATCGTGGGAATAAAAGCCTGCTGACTTCGCCCGAGCCCTGGAAACAAGTGCCGGCTGCAGCTCCCCGCCTGCTTCATCCATGAAAGCACAGGGCTGTGGAGGAAAGCGTTTCGCTCCGTTTCCTGATGGTGATGGGCCCAGGGAGCTGGCCTCCTGGGTCATTCGTGCAGAGCACAGAGTGAAAGTATTTTCTACTTCCTCTTGGACCTTTGAATAAAGAGAAAAACAGATCTTTGTAGTTGGGAGCCTGCCGCAGAGTAGCAGACTATAGTCCCGGGCAACCCAAGCTCCGACCGCAGTAATCTATCTTTGGTGTTCTCAAACAATGGACACTTCCCAGTTGGGACGCGGGACACATGTTCTAAAAAGAGGCCCTTTGTGTAGAGAAGATGTTTGGTATCCCGAGGAAGCAGCCAGAACAGAGTCCGAGACGGGGTTCAGTCCTGGCTCCACCACGCGCGGGCCGTGCAGCCGCACGGCCTGAATGGACGGGCATGGCGGTGTTCTGGACAACGAGCAACGCAAGGTAAATACGACTGCAAGTAGACTTTTTTCTGGGAACTGCCCCCTTGTCCGTTCTGTGGAACCGCTGGACGAGAAAAGCCTCCCCACCTGAGTAAAGGGCGATACGGCAGATCCGCCGCGTCTCCAGCTGCCGGAGGCAACTGACGGAAATGGCCCACGATGGTTCCCCAGATTCTGTGCTTCCCAGCTGTGGGTCCCTTCCCCCAGAGGAGCTACATTTACTGCACCCAACAGTGGCACAGAAACGAGACCCAGGGACACTGGGCTGAAAGTGTTAGGGTCCCACGGCAGAGAGGCGCCCTGGGGCTGACATTAAGGAGCAGACTGGGAAGGGGACACGGGCAGCAGGTGGGGTGGGGCGGGAATAAGGAGAGAGCCCCAGAAGAGTGAAAGGGAACAAAAGCCAGGGGCCGAGTAGCCTCTTCTTTGAGTTCCCATCCTAAAGGGACAAGGGATCTGAGGACCTGAGTGGTTGGCGCGGGACTCGGGGTTAGATCCTCCTGAAGTAACACTAACCGTTGTGCAAGTCTCAAGTGACATCTGTGATTGCTTTTAGTGAAATCGCACGCGTTTGTTTCTGCAGGATGCACTGCATTGCCGCACCGCCGCAGGACGTCCCCGCACTCCCATCGCTGCGCTGCCTCCTCTGGGAGGACTTGATGCGCTCCTGCTTCATGTGTGACTGGCTGTTTCTGCATAAATCCCGGGCTAGAGAATTTCGTGATATTGAGAGGAAGAGAGAATGCCATTGATTGCAGCCTTTTTGCTTTTCTGCCTTATTTCCTGTTTGCTTTTCTTCTTGCTCAGAGAAATTTATATTTTCAGATAACTACCAGGAGAAACTATAAGCCCTGGAAATGGCTTTCTCATTAGACTCTGAGTATTTTTGTACATGGTAATACTTTTCTTGAGCACTTCCTCTCTATCAAGCCCTACACTGAGTAGACAATTCACATTGTGTGTCATCTAACCCACAAGAGCCCTGCTGTTATATCGTAGCATCATGGCAGTTTGTGGGGACAAGGAACCGGGGATTAACTGTGATGCAGTCCATGAGAGGCACAGCCGGGATGTGACACTCCCGTTGCTCACAGCCAGTAACCCGCTCCACCCCAGTCGCTGCTTCCTATGGTCCCCATGTCACACAGGGACCACTCCAGCTAGGACCAGGCAGCACATCTCAGGGCCACCTTGCTCCCATTACTTTCAGTCTCACTCCCTGAATGCGTCACGCCTCCTGCCTATCGCCCACCTTCTGCCGCATTTCACACACCTTCGGTGTAGAAAGTCCTGGCCGTGCTGTCTCCCCACGCAGGCTGGCGGGCTTCCTGTCCCGCCCTCTTTCCAGGACCCTGCCCTTCACGCCTCCAGTCCAGTTCTCTCATCTGTGTGCTGGAGAGGCCCTCCCTCGGCACCATCGTTCCTGATCTCTGTGAGTTGCTAAAGACCACCTGACTCCCTCCCCCTCACCCCCAGAACTTGATCTCCGTTCAAGTGAGACTCAGGCCCTTCAGTTTGCCCTAGAAATTAACCTCCGACTGAGTTCCTTTCCTGGTAGTACGGTATCTTATTCAGAGGAGCAAACATTTCTTATGCAACCACTGATACTATTTATAATCAACAGGCTTGGGGGTGGCCACAGAGTCTGCTAATTAGAGGATGCATAGCTCTCGAACATAACAGTGTGTGCAAGTCTCAGATTGTAGGTTTTAGAGGCATTCACATGGATTCTTTGCTGTGGCACTTCATATGTTGTATGGTCTCAGGCACGGTGCTTACTGTCCCTAAGCTAGAAAAACATGCTACCACCCAGGGACCTGTGAACAGAAAATAATGCATATAAAGCACTTAGCACAGTCTTACATATTATGTCAAAAACACAATCGCTGTCACCATTAATATCATAGTATAGAATTCTGGTTTTATCTGACTTAGGGGCAAGAGATCCCACTCCCAACAGCCTTGATCAATTACAAATTTATAACGAGGAAGGTCCTGCATGTGACACTTCCCAGGAAATGATAGCTGTTAAGCTGAATTTCAACTTCCCGTTCAAGCCATGATGCACAAATCTAACACACTCTGTTTCTAATGCTGGTACAACACTGATTTGATGCATACCCGTGTGCATGTTACTTAAACACTCAGCTTATTTTGTGAATGGAAATACTAATACCTACAAGCACTACACAAGCAGTAACTGATCATTTGTGAAAGCTCTTTGTGAAATGAATCACCCCGACAACTGTATGCCTTACCTCCTCGAGTTATTTTTTCTTTTCCTTTTTCTTGTGCTCTCATATCCCAGGAATGTTACCTTGTTTCCTGCCCCAGGGCCTCAGCACACTTCCCTTTTTCTGGAATGCCTTTCCGTCTCCTGCCCCTTTATCCAAATCTCTTCCTCTGTCCAGACTCTTAAAATCTTAGTTCTACCATGTCATTATCTCCTAAAACTCAAAACTTCTATAGCATTTGGTATCTGAGCCATAGAATTCACTTCAATATTTTGAGGGGCCCATGCTCAGTGTTTGCTGTGAAATCCTTGCTTGACTAACTTGCGTTAGGCTGATCACGGAGTATGAGCCCACCGGTGATTATTCTGCGTGGACAACACGGGGGTTAATCTCTGCTGCTAGGTCACCATCTACTTAAGGGCAGCGGCTGGCCCCGTACCCCCATCCCAGTGCGCGCTCCGGCTCCTGTAGGCGGGCTTCTGGTGGCATGTTGGCGGACTTGGAGGCTTGGGTGGTTTGTTCCCACCCCCAGATTAATAATGTCAAGACTTCAATTACTTTATGTTTGTTCTCTTCTGTTATTTACGGTCCAGTTGTCTCTGTTGACAATCCAGTCAGAAGCCCTGCTGAAATGCCTAGCACACATTTCAGGGGCTACCACGTGCTACGTGGGTTACAGCATAGCCGGCTCGTGTCTTATTAGGAGTGAGACCAACTCGGTCAATTCCACCTCTACCCCGTTCTAGCTCTGTAACCTCGGAAAAACAGCCTGACCTTGCCTAACCTCATTTCTCCTGTCAGATGGGTGTTTACCGGTACCCATCTGGAAAGGCTGGTTGCGAGCCTTCACTGAGTTGTGAAGAATAACGAGGTGCCCAACACGGGCTGGTGATAAGAGCTGTTTGCTGTGCTCGGTGTGCATCACACATCAGCTCACAAAAGAGCTTAACAGAGGTTAGTATAATGGAGGTTCAGAGAAATGGGGTCCCCCAGCTCGGTGGCAGACCAGGGACTTGAACACAGATATCGGACTTTAGAACCTGGGCTCTTAACCACTATGCACTCAATGTAACTGTGATTTGAGCCTCGAGAGCATCAGAACTGTTACTTCTGTTCTGAGGCAGAAAATACACCCTTCCCAAGGTGAAGAAAAACACATTTACATTAAAACTTTGGTACTTAAGGCCAGAGGATCTCTTTTTGCCCATTTGAAGTAAGAACCGAGACACGACACCCCTAAACTTCCACAGGAGGGCAGGAGGGCACACGGGGCACTGTCTTGCTCTCAGCTGCAGGCACCACAGGCCACTCAGACTGAAGTGGTTCCGATTACCCGGTAAGTAGTGACAACTGTGCAAGCCATTCTGCTCTCTTTGTCTGTGAAGGTATGCTTAGCTCTGGTGTTCTTGGATACCAGGATCTTTTTGTTTGTTTTTCAAAGATTTTATTTAGTTGTAGGCAGGGGGGAAAGGAGGGAGGAGGAGAAGGAGAGAAACATCAATGTGTGGTTGCCTCTTGCATGCCCGCTACTGGCGACCTGGCTTGCAACCTGGGCATGTGCCCACACTGGGAATTGAACTGGCACCCCTTTGGTTCGCAGGCTGACACGCGACCCACTGAGCCACACCAGCCAGGGCTGATTCTGATTCTGTCCGAAACGGCCTTGTTCTCGCCCCTTTACTAGCACGATCCTCCCAGGCTTGCTCGCGAAGGTTCAAAGCTTTATGCTACATCCTGAGACAAGGAGGTAGCACATGTGTTTGCTGCTGGTGTCAGGATTCTTGGATTCCCCAAGACAGAAATGAAGAGGAAACCCCAGAGAAACTTCCAGACAGGTTTCATGAAGCTTGTGCTTGAGCACAGGGAGGCGGCACGGAGGAAAGGAAGGGCCTCTGAACAGGCTCTGGGGCTGGTCTGCTTTTAAGAGCTGGGGACAAAGTGGCCTTGGGTGAAAAGGTGGGCCTGTGGGGGTCAGGGCTGCCCACATCCTCCTTTTGTCAGGTCGCTTAGTAACTCTCTTTGCGCCTGTGCTCTGAGGGCCAGTATAGGGGGTTAGCACCATCCCAGGAAGGTCGTACGGAGGTCAGGCCTTGGTTGGCTGCACGTGCGGATCAGTCGGTTCAACATCTGCAAGGAAGCAGGTGGTTGGAAGGGAGATTAAATGAGCTACTGCTGTGTTTCTGAGCGGGGAGTGGAGAGGTGGTGACATCCTTGCAGTCAGCTTATCCAGCAGTCCTCTGTCCGCCTGGCATCCCTGGGGCCTTGGGCTGAGACCCCTATGCTGTCTTATTTCCCCCCTGAGAGACTTTATCCTCCTTATTCTTGAAGGATTAGGGTCAGAGGTCTCTTCTTGAGTACCTCCTGCTGGGTAGGGACGGTGTCCCTATATTTGGGGGGAACGAAATTCTCTCACTGTCTGATCTAAAGAGCAGGAGGGCCTGGGTCTTCCTTGCCCAGGGTGGGCTGCGAGCCTTATGTGACCACCAGCCTGACACAGAACTCCTGTAATCTGGGGGTGACAACGACATTTCCAAGGTTAAAGGGGAAGAACCAAATAATAGAAGTAGGTGGGCCATTAAGGGCCCCAGAAAGGTAAGCAATGAGGTAGGTGAGGAGAGATACCCACATTTTATTTGTGCTGCCAGAGTCTACTCCTTTTAACCAAGTAGCCTGTTGGGATGGTTTCTCCAAAGTCTACATTATGTCATCTAGCTAAGGTCTGCAATTGCAAGGCTCAAAAAAACAAAACCAAAACCAAACAGTTTTCATTCTCAATAACGCTAAGGCGAAGGATGGGAGAAACATTGGAAACAGTTTGGTCAGAGGCAGATATCGGAGGAAACAAGGAGACTTTAGGATCTCATCCAGTTTATAAGTAGACAACGATGACAACAACAACAACCACCACAAACCAAAAGACAATGCACAGCAAGGGAATCTAATGTCCATAATGTATATTAAAATTTCTATTGAAAATATATTTTTTCTCTCTAAAATAACCCACATTTTATCAAAAATAGCCAAGTTAAGACTAATTGATTGTTTAGCCCTCGTTTCAATAACTTGGCCCATTATTTGTGTAAGTACAACACCAACTGCAGTTGATCGATAGGCTCTTTTGAAATCGGCTTTATTGGAATCTCGCAAGGAGTCCCCATACCGAGCCTCAGCCTCTCGGGGCCGAGGAGCTAGGCCACACAGCCGTCATCGGCACGTGCTCGTAATGCCTATCGATTTGGGTGGATTGCTCGGGTTCTTGAGGGGCCCCGTTTGCTGTCTCCCAGGAAAACCGCCTTCCTTCCTTACCTGGAGAGACCACTGTGAGCCACAGAAGCCCGGCACTGGGCCACGTCTCCAAGAGGGCTTTACCGGCTGCCAAAGCCGGCCTTGACTCTTAGTGCCTTCTGGCCGCCTCCGGAGTCGGTGCGTCTCTCACAGACGGGGCAGCCCGGTCGAAGCCTCGTCCAGAGTTCCCAGATGTGTCTTCTTATAAAGAGAACAGGTTCCCGTCGAATTTATGGGAACAACCCTATTGCCACAGAACTAATAATACTCGTTCAGAGCCTATAAATGTCTGGAAGGATCAGGTAAGGAGAAAAATATAAATGGTTCAATATTGCTTAAGAAGGTATAATTTACCAAACATTTCTAAGTCACAGGCAGTTTAAGAAATAATAAGTCCTTATGTCTAGAAAACAAAAATGATTTTAAACATTAGCAATATTTCTAACAAAATTATAAAAATTATAATAACCTCAAGTTCATTCAGTCTCAGATAATTAATTCTTGTCTGTCTTGATTCTTTGCCAGCAGTTCATGAATCCATTTATTCCTCAGAGCTTTATAAATCTTCATCTAGTTTAAAGGTTTGATCAGAATATTCTCAGGATCCTGTATCTTGAAACAGGCCAGGGTCCTCTCCATGGATCTTTCTGGAGATGAAACATAATTGCAAAAGCATCAGAGTAAAACAATGACTGTCTGTAAATGCAAAACCTAAAATGATGTGGTTATAGATATGATTATAATGCAATTGACAAAGCATTTTGCTCTTTTGCAACATTTCATGTTACATAAGAATTACAAATGAGCATTGTATCAGAACTTTGTAGACTCCTGGAAATTTTTATATAATCTCCAATATATAATATTTATTTAATAATAATATATACATACAAATACAACACAACAATTTCTTAGCTGACAGAGCTTCCAGTGCAATTCCAGCATGTCAAATATGCCTAATTAGTTCAAGACATCTCCCTTGTAAGGAGAGAAAACAAATCCTTTGAGGTGTTTCTGGGGCCCATTAAAATGTCCAAGAGCCATTTCCAGGTTAAGAAAAAGGTCTCCTGTTAAAATTTGAGCCCTGGGAATTTTTCCAAAACACTTAACCAAAAAGATCATATATCATTATGAAACATTATTTATCTACAGTGACAATAAAAAGGTATCAAATAAAAATAGTTTATCAGGACTTTAATTCTTAACATTTATTAGATTGTTTTCTTAATTCATCAGAAGCCTGATTAAAACAATATGACAAAGAACTATTTTAATAAAACATAGAATCTGTGCTTTCTGGGCAGAAAATTTCCTATAAAGCTTATCTGGAGTAGAATAAACATAGGAAAATTTTAATAGAGCTAAAAAGAACTAAACTCCACATAAAATTTCCTTTCTCAGGATTCCTTTCCCACAAACCTACAACTTTTCTAGTTCCTCTTAGTTGGCCTCTTCTTAACACATTCAGAAATAAACAAGTTTAGGACAAAGTTACTTTTCTTTAATTTACTTCAAGTGTATCTTCATTCCTTAAAATTTTATTACCAAAAATGTAGTTTCTTTTCATTTTAATTAAAAATCATAATCCTTAGAAATCTCAATTTCTAGTGACAACTAAAAAGTAAGCAATTACTATTCTTTAGATTGATACATTTATGAAGACATTTAATAATTTTCTAAAACTATATTTCTCACAGTATATATTTTAATGTGGGATAAGATGTGTTTACTAATGGACCTCAATATCTTTAGTTTCTCTATAATAAGCAGAAAGATAAACCTATATTCCATAATTAATATCTCATTATTTTATCTTATTTGGAAATTGTGTAGGCATCCAATGAATAGCCATCAGTTAAGTTAGCTAGCAAAACTTTAAATTTTCAAGTGACCAAAGACATTTATAAACCCTTTAATTACACATACAATATAATTATTGCTAAAGAGTTAACCTAAAGGGAAAATTTTAAAATCTTATTTACATTAATTTACTTGCTGCTGTTAAGTTTAGATTGCTTGTGAAAATTTTATCAGATCAAGTTATTTTTCTTGCTGACAATTTTGCAGCACAGGTAACGGCAACTTATTTAACTAATAAATTCAGGTAGAATAAAATAATTATTTAATGCTCATAATTTTAAAGGTGTACCTATTTAACTACACCAAACTCAAACCAGCTCAAATCATGTGATTCTGAAACGTACTTGGTTTAGCCTGTTGCTAATTTAAGACTTTGCTTAGATGGCCAAAGCTTTGCATGCTGTAAGAATTTCTCCAAAGCCGTTCTGAAATCATAATCAATCATAAGATGCACGCCATTGTCTCTGAGAGGCCGGGGAAACACAATCTACCGAACACGGAGGGCGCGTGTGCCCGAGGAGGCGCGCCGAGCCTGAGAGCAGCGCGGCAGCAGATTTCCGAGCGCGGAGTCCGGGGCCTCGGATTTTCCCAAGAGGCGGTGCGGCACGGAGCCACGCGTCTGGAGACCCCGAAGACACCAGAGGGGCAGCCGCCTTCACGGTCTCCCAGCTCTCGGCCGGGTGGGCAAACCGCGGACGGGAGGGGCTTCCTCCCTCCGGTGGGGCGGGGAGCGTGTCCTGGGCCGAACTCCGCTCACCAAGCCTTCACCGCAGTCACCGAGACGTGTAGGTCCTGCAAGTCAAATCATTTCAAACAAATAACATCAGCAGTCAACTATTTCATGTACTACATTCATACCCCCTCCCCAATTCAATACTTTCAGATTTAATTTGCCAGCTGTAAGCCAAATTCAAAACCAGTTTTGCATTGAAAACAAAATTCCACATCCTGGCTGAGACACACTCAACGAATGACCCACGGTTCCCGCAATGCGGCACCTAATTTTCGCACCTGGAAGTGAAAGCGCCGTGGGCGCGCCGGCCACTCGCGCTGGGCCCTGCGGCCGCCCCGGAGCCCAATCGAGCGGCGTCCCCGGACTGGGGCAAACCGCGCGCTCCCTCGGGGTCGCTGCGCCGCGAGGCGGAAGCCCTCGCAGGGTGAGGTCGCCGTTTTTCTTGACCCCCAAGAGAACATTCGGTTAGACCACATTGTATAAGAACACTAATTTTTAATTATTTTAGTGTGGAAGACCGCGATCCAACCAGTAACCAGGGTGTCAGTAAGCCAGTCTTGTCAATGGGAAGCAACCACACCCAAAGCCATGCCAGAAAGCTTCCGCGGGGGCACTCGAACCCCTTCAGGGGCACAAGGACCCGACAAGGCAGTCATGAGAGAGAAGGGACACACTGGCCAGGGAACGAAACCTGCGTGGGTAGGAGAGGGCTGGGCGGCCAGAGGCAGGCTTGCCAAGCGCGCTGACGCTGGGTCACAAGTTCAGGGGTGGCCCCCAAGCAGCCAGGAGTGCACTGGCCCTCGGCTTCTCTCTGCTCGGTCCTCTGCGGCAGGGACACCACGGGCTCTCCAGGACAGCCACAAAACGCAACTGGCATTGGAGTTCCTGGGTACCTCAACGTAAAAATTGGGAGGGACTGCAGAGAAATTTCCAGGCAGGCTTTATGAAGCTTATGCTGGAGCCCAAGGAGGCAGCACGGAGGAAAGGAAGGCCCCGGAACTGGCTCGGGAGCTGCTCTGCTTGGATGCTTTTATGGGTTGGGGACAGAGTAGGCTTGTGGGGGGTCAGGGCCACCCGCTTCCTCCTTTTGTTGGTTGCTTAGTAACTCTCTTTGCACCTGTGCTGTGAGGGCCACTATAGGGGTTTAGCATTACCCCAGGAAGGTCGTATAGAAGTCAGACCTTGATTAAGTGCAGGCGCGTATCAGTCGGTTCAACATCTGCAAGGAAGCAGGCGATTAGAAGGGAGATTAAATGAGCTACTCCTGAGTTTCTGAGCAGGGAGTGGAGGGGCGGTGACATCCTTGCAGTCAGCTTATCCAGCAGTCCTCTGTCCGCCTGGCATCCTTGGGGTCTCTGCCCAGGTGTCTGTGCTCTCTCAGGCTCACCAAAGACACCTTGACAAATAAAAACGTTGCGCCTCGTGAACTTGAGAGGCATTTAACCATTGCTAACTCCAAGCCACCTGGGGAAGACGAGATGAACCATCTGCCAGGTCACTCTGAGCTCCACACAGGGCACAGCCCTCATGAGACCCTGGGGTTATTTAGACTTTATCGTTAGGGGTTGTCCGCGAACATTTGAATTAATGCCCCAGGTGTGTCCCTCTATTATGGTCAAACCTTGGTTCTCAAACATGTTCCATTTTGAACAATGCAGTTCTCAACCAAATTGTTCCCAGAAAAAAATGCCTTGGTTGTGGAATAAAGCTTCAGTTCTTGGCCTGGCAACATTTTCATGCCGATGCCTGTATGATCAGTCACGCGTCTCTCAGGTGGCAAAGGAGGTTTGATTTTTGAAAAAATGGCTTCTTGAACAGTCTTTGGGAACAAATTAAGTTTGAGAACTGAGCAATGTCTTTCCTTTTTACTTTTTTCTCCTTAGCTCCCCCACTCTGGTTTTTCTCATGAAGTCCAGTGGACATGAAGGAGCTTCTACTGGCTTCATGCCATGAACACTGGCAGCCGCCTTTTCCTCCTGCCGCCAAACACACCTGTCCACCGGACTCCACCTGCTTCCAGGGAACATCGCTTTCTGTGAGCGAACCTGACTAGCCCATGAGCATTTGAGGTTAATAGGTGCTAGTACCAAGAACTCATTCCTCCCAATTAACCGATTTACCTATTAACCACAGCTTCTAAGTTCTTATGTGCAAGCGATTAGTACTGGAATTTTTGAAAACTTGTCAAGGGACAAGGAGTTGGGAGGAGGGGAAAATATCTGGGAGCAGAGAGTATAAAGAATGTCGCCCTTTAAGGAAATTCCACAACTTTTGAAATTTTAGTAGAGATGGCATTCTGAAGGGCAATGTTTAGGAAGACAAAGAGGCTCCAAGGAAGCCCAGCTGTGCCCCCAGAACCGGGGTTCTCTCATTATCGTTTCTCCTTCCACTGCATCGGGCCCAGGGGCACACCGCCCGCTCTGAGCCACCCTCTGGGCTCTAGTTTAGCAAACTAGTGGTGAGTGAACATTTCCCAAAATGCATCATCAGCAAGTGACGAGGGGAACCAGCAACAGCAACAAATAACTGCAGAAACTGTTCCCAGAATGCAAATAGCCACTTTTTCAAAATATAAGATTGTTGTACTGAGATCATTATACTGTAGTTCCAAAGGGCTGATGTAATCGGTCGGCTCCTTACCCGGTAAAATAGAGGCGTCAGTTTCTTGCTAGCCTGTGCTTGCAAGTTCTGAGGGGTTCCCCAGCCCCTGCTGCAGGCGTAGGCTTGGGAACGCCATGCTCATGCACGTGGCCCTTCTCTTCCCTGGCCTTGGGGGTCTGAACCAAGGATGATGAAGACCCAGGGATGCCCTGCAGGAGAATTTGAGTAAGAAGTAGGAACTGGAGGCAGAGGTCTTGAACAGTAAGGCTGTGTGGTCATGAGAAGTTAGGGCCAGAGCTGACACCATGGAAACAGAGAAGCCCGCATTGCACAGCAGCAGCCAGAATAAAATAGCTACTTTTATTGGGTGCTTACTGTGTGCCTTGTTTATTCTGAATGATGAAAGCGACTTATTTGGGCCTCATGACATCTCATTTTTATCTTCATAACGACCGCGTAGGAAAGGTGTCATCTCTGTCATACCGATATGAAGCTGAGAGTCACAGATTTCAAATTATTTCCCTAGAGTGACACGAAAATTAAGTGTGTGTGGGGGCGGACTGGATTTCACACCCAAGAAATCTTTCGTTCCAAAGAGAGTTCTAGAGTGTAGACTAAATTGCCCCTCTGAGCAGGAGCTAAGAACCTTAATGGACTGTCGATATATATATATATATTATTATTGTTTTTTAAAGGACACATGCCCCAAGGGACAGGGAAAAGGTGAACTGGGGAAATCAATTGGAAGATCATAGCTCAGATTAGAGGAGATGAGAGACTGGATCACAAAATTACATTCTGGACAAAGAAAGACAAATGTAGAGATGTAATTCTGGAGACAGAATGAGAAGGGTTACTTTAGATTGGATTTATTAAAGTGTCTCTTTTTTTTGTCCACAATCACTAGGAGTTTTATAGTTCTGGTGACTGAGTGGGTTTATTAATTAAATGCACTATTTTTAAGCTCTTGCAATATACCAGATGGGAGACAGGGAAGAGAATGATAGATGAACTCTCTGCGTTAAGGAGTTTCCCGTATACAGTGTAGAATTCAGATCAATGGATGCATAAAATAATTTCAGATGGGGACGGACTGTGGAGAGAATCAAGCAGGTACAGGAAACAGAATCACAGTATGAAGGGAGTGAGAGCCGCTTCAGATAAGAGAGTCAGGAAGCTTCTTTAAGAATAAGCTTGGGAAGAGCCCAAAGGAAGGGAAGGAGTGAAGGGTATGACACTCCGAGGAAAGGCTTAGGAAGGAGGGTTGGCCCATGCAGAGGTGCAGCGGGGTGGTGGGGGGTACATTTGAAGGTCCCTGAGAAGGTCAGTGCAGCTGGAACAGAATGAGTGAAGGAGACTTGGGGACACCTTATGTTAGATAGGCAGAGACAGGTGATGCAGGGTCTCAGAGCTTGGGCAGGAGAGTGACATGGTCTGGCTCACACTGTACGAAGATCACCTTGGCTCCTTGGGCCTGGGGCCGCCTGAAGTTTGGTAGAAGCATGGAGACCAGGTAAGAGACGATTGTGGTGATGAGTGTGGTTCAGGCAGGTGCTGGGAAGTGTGACGCGTGGGATGTCCTCTGAAAGAGGACCTGGTAGAACTGGTCAGTAGTGTTAAAGAGAAAACCACAGAATGGAGTCACTTGTGCTAAAGCTCATGACGCTGAACTTACACTTAATACCTGGCCTCCTTTAGGACTGTGATCTCTGCCTGTCCGTCTAGAATTTCTTGGTGAGTACAAACAGGTAATCTGTCACATGGGCCCTGTCCATCCCCTACAAGAAGCAAAGGTGTTCTGCTTGATGAGAGCCCCACCTTCCCTGGCCAGTGGAATTTTTGTTCTTTAACAGTGGATTGGATGTTGGGAGATGGGGCGGCAAAAAAGAAGAGGCTGAGTGAAGGCAGGTTGGCTTTTAGATTTTTGATCCAAGCGAGTGAGCAATAGCAGAGCTATTTGTTGAGTGAGGGAATCGTTTTGGGGGAGAAAATCAAGAATTCTTTTGTAGAACTTTCCTAATGGTTGATGATTATGCTATCCTAAAACATGGCAGTTTGGCATGAGGATTATTTTGAGCTGAAGGCAGTTGAGAAGAAGCAGCTATAAGAAAAGCTCTCTGCCCTCATCCTATTTTCCTAAAAGTGGGACACACATTCACAAAGGTATTTCTTCTCCCCTCACGACCAGAAGGGGCAGAGTTATTCCCAAGATAACTTTAGATCCTTCTCAATCTGGAGAAGTCACCAGATGAATCTACACAGTCAACCGTACTCATCTGCTTTGTCTCCTCCCTCAGGACCCTAAAACTGCTTTCCTTTGTCCTGTCATTTCTCCACAAAGGTATTGTTCTTTGCTGAAGATGCTAAACAAGCTGAAAACCTAAGCGACCTCCAGAGTCATGCGTTTTTCCCTGGACCTCTCCCATCTACTCATAACGTATCCATGTAACAAGCTTCTGTCTGTTCTTCTCATTAATTTATCTTTTATTAAAAGGCTCTCAGCCAAGAACTGAGAAGGGAAGAGAGAGAGAATTACTTTCCTCCTCCACCAATCTATGTAGGAGCAGGCAGGAAACATCTGTGCAAGTTATTGGGACGTAGCTGGAAGTTCAAGTCCAGCAGGAAGAGAAGTCCTGAATTTTGATGCAGAGAGCAGAGCCCAGATTGAGTCCTGGGTCACTCCAGCACTTAGGAACGAGGAGGGGGGCCCGCATGGGGCTCAAGAAGGAAACAGCCACAGAGGCAGTTTCCGAGAGTAGAATAAGAGGAAATAAGGAAAGTCAGCTCTGAGAGAATCACGCTGAAATCTCACACTTTGGTAAAGCACTCAGTGCCAACATCCGATACCTAACAGCCACAGTGCAACATCTCGGTTACTGCAGCAGTAACAACCCATGCGGTGAAGTGCTCATTGGCTCGCAGTGGATGTTCGGGCAGTCACCGCAAAAGGCAGTGTCCTCCCCCCCGCCCCCCGCATCCTGCAGCACTCGTTAACTCATAAAGAGACAGTGGCTCCCTGGTGTGACCAAGACATGCAGGCTCTACGTTGTCCGACATGGGATCCCCAGCAAGGAAAGGAAGGAGAGAGTGAAGAAACAAATATAATTGAGGGCCAGGCATTCTGCTTTGTATTACTAACCTGTTTCTGTGGACTCGGGACTCGGCGCTCAGCGAGGCTCAACACACACCCAAGGTTGCAGACTTGCCGCTGGCAAAGCAGTGTTGTATCCACAGCTCTGACTCTGGCCCCAGTCCCCTCTCCAGTGCATCACATGAATGTTCTAATGGACCCACTGCTTAAGACCCATTCTCTAGTGTTTTTGCCTTGATAGGGGAGAGAAATAACAAGTTTTCATTTGCTAGCAATGCAGCAGGAACTCCTGCTTCCCCTCCAGATCACACCTTAGGAAGCACTCGCCTCCCTGGAACCGGGCCTTGGGGACTGGGGCGACTGAGTGAGTGGGTTACATAAAAATATGCCTAGATTAGAGTAGGCTTGAGTCTCAATTTAATTATTACAGCAAAAACATGGAAGAACCGCGGAGCTGTCACTGTAACATGCACGCTTCCCACTTCAAGGCTGTTCCTCGCCTCTCACCTCGGCATTTTGACAGCAGTAGGTCTATTTTAAAGTAACCAGCCTAAAATCTTAACAAAGCCACAGTGTTCTAAGGGAAACTGTTAATTTGAAAGCTGAAGTTCATCTTGAAAAACTCTGAAAGATACTTCATAATAATTTCTCATGAAACAAAAATTGAAAGCCTCTTCAGGGAGCTGTGAAGTGAGATTTTCTTCCACAACAAAAGGAGAGACAGGCGGTACCAACGATTGTGTCGCACTGCACTCCCGACGCTTGGGAGATGATACTGTCTCTGGTCACAGCAAGGAAATGCGGACTCGGGAGCATGTTAACTCAATTCATTTATGAGTCTTGAAATTCAGAGAATCTAGAGAGGAGGCAAGAAATCATCAAAGAAAGCTGTTCCAACTTAGAAACCTTCCAAGCCAGCCCGGGATGATTGTTTCTGTAAAGCTGGGTCGTGGCGATCCCTAGGGTGGGGAGGAAGGGGAGGAGAGAGTCAGGAGCTGGACTTGAGAGGATGATACATTTGGCTGCATGATGGTAGTAGGGACCATATCTGGCTTTTTCTCTGCCTTATGTCCTCGCACACAACAGGAATTCAACAAATAGTTGCTGAGTGAATGGGGGAGAAGTCCTTTTGCATCAATACATGAAGATGTCCGAAAATAAATCTAATTCAGGAAGGGAAATGGGGCCTTTTCAAACCTCTAGAAGCATGTTCACTCTCAGTAATTGATAAAACTCGAGTTTCAAGTGCTTTATCATGAGGTTCAGCTGTGTGGAGACCTCAGTTGACCAGAGCACCAACTTTCTGCCAAGTTTTGCTTCCTGCTTAGGCCCAGGTCTCAGGTGAAGGAGAGGGTAAGAGAGGAAGGGTTGGAAAACGAACATGGAGACAGAGAGGCATTTCCGAGTTCTGGATGCAAATGGGCAAAAGAACTGAATGGAATGGAGATCACATGACCCCACCCTTCACTCTATGACCAAAATGCACCTTATCAGAGATATTAATCTACTAAAATTTTATCTAGAAATACTACAAAATAAAGTGAACTTCTATTGAATATTGAAGACCTTAATTCATGCCATTTTATATTTAAAAATGAAATTATTTCCAGTACAGTTTAAGGTCCCTTCTTAAGATTTTCAGAAGTCCATTGCCAAAATTAAAAGGGATGTAAGGGTGGAAAAGTTTCCCTTCTTCCCTTCCACATTCTTTGGCTGGTCTAAAAATTAAATTCTCATAAAACAGATTAACAGGAGAAAAACAAATTTAGTTTTGTACGAGTATTTATAGGAGTCCCACAGGAATATGAGATTCAAAAAAGTGGCCAAAACAGGCAGTTTTTCTACCTTTTCAACAAAGAAACAATAAATTTGTGAAGAACTGACAAGACAAAAGGGTGTGGATCTGGCTAGTAAATTAGCACAGGAGGAACGAGTGCTGTTTACATGGCCTTTTTGGTCCCGAATTTGCCACCTCTGGTGACAAGGATGCCTCCTCTCCTGGCTCTGGGGGGCGCCTTCCTGTGGGAGGGTTTCCTGCTTTCAGGCAACAAAGAGGATCAGTGTCCCTCTGGAACCTGCTATTTCTCAAGTAATTTCAAATCAAAATAATCGATATGCCAAAAAGGCATATTTTGGAGTGGTATGCTCTGCTACCTTCAGGAAATAATTATAAATTTATATGTAACCACCTCTCATTTGTTTGCCCATTCTGCAAAGATCCAGGCATGAGTAATAGCTGAAGTGAGAAATAACAGAAATGATGCTTTTAAATGTTTCGGAATTAAGTCACTCTTCAGAAAAGACCATTTTATTTAATTTCACTTTTTTCCCCCTAAAGACTAGCTGTTAGCAGTTGTCATCTCACTGTTTTAATGTCACTAATTTCATTTTTCATCATTGGCCTAAAAATACTGGGAGATAATATTTTTAAAATTGATGACTATGTGTCTACTCTATTGCAAGTTGTGTGCTAAGTAGGTGCTGAGTCACGATTCCAATTGAGGCTGCAGATAAATGTTAATGTTTGCTTTTGTTGGAGAAGGTAATCAAGAGATCAAGACCACAGTTTGACCTATGAGCTGCCCTGGGTCAATCCGAGGCTCCTCACCCCACCCCTGTCCTTGAAATGCATGCACAGTGGCAGCTCTTCCATGAGCCCAGCCTAGAGGTAGTAAGTAAGGCGTGTTGAGACTATCTGGACCGAGCCCTGTAAGGCTTCTTCTGAAACTTGTAAGATTCTGGTGGGCAGGTGTGGACATCCACTCCTCTTGCAGATGCCTAAGACCCACCTCCTACACAGGTTCCTTTGCTTAGAAATTCTGCACCCACAATCTGCAGGGGTCTGCTCGTTCCTCCCACCTCCCTTTGCCCTCTGTGTATGGGAGATATCAGATCAACACGTTGTCCATTTGGGAACCCACAGCTTCATGCACGACAAAGAAGAAAGTTGTTTTTAATGCTGTTGTGCCTTCTGTTTTCATCTGTTTCTCCTCTGAACAGCCATCCGGGCGTCCTCTGACTTCTCGAGGTCTGATTTCCTGGCTTGGGATTTTACACATCGTATTCGTTCCTAGCTAATTAAGTAGAATTAGTAGAAATGGTTTCACCCACCTGGAAAAAATGCATTTTAACAAGCTTCTTTCAAAACCAAGGCAAAGCAATTGAATAGTGTTGTTTCAAGGACTGTTGTAAGCTCCTCTCTTCTCTGTCACTCTTTAAAATTCCATCACAGTACAAACAGAGCCTACTGGTATGTGCGGTAGGCTCCCTTTGGCAGCAGAGAAAAAGGACTAGCATTGTTTTTATTAAAAAAAAAGATTTTCATGATGGACAAATATAGAATGGGGGGAGATATTTTTTAGCAGAAAGGCTTACCCAGAACTTCTCAGGCAGTTTTGGGGAAAAAAAATCCATAAAGATGGATGTGAGAGTAAGTGCATAAATCTATACTTTTATTTTTAAGTTTACTTCACACACTGGTGATAAAAGATGACAGATTGGGGTCCTGCTAGAAAATCCATCAACGGTATCAACTCGCCCTCATTTAACAAGAATGCCACATTGTTGGTCTGCTCTTAAAAGGGAAACTACTGGAACCGATGATTCTTTATGGCCAAACATTTTAAGTTAATGTGTTTCAAAAAAAGAAATACCAATTTCTGGCCAAGGCTGGACTCTGATCATGTGGCAAGGTGTCAGGCACGTCATTAGCTCCGAGTGACCCTCTGAAACATCACAGCCAATAACTTCCATGACTCCCGATTCCATGAAGAAAGGGCTGCTTCACTCCACCTGGGGAGTCTACGTGGACTCGGCTTTGACCAATATTTCAAGACTTGCTTTTTATTTATCACTGTAGTGCGTATTCCACATAACGGAGCCTTACACACATGCCAACAGGGACCCCAGCAAGTCAGCTGCTTTTCCTGGACACAACAGACGACATGTCCCTAAGTGGGAGATGTTAGTTAAAGGACACAACTTGTTGTAGATGAGTGAGTTTTGGGGATTTAGTGGACGGCATGGCGATCAGAGTCAACGGCACTATGGTGTATACTTGCAAGTTGCTGAGAGAAGAGATCAAAATTCTTATCCCAAAAAGAAATGGTAATTATGTGACATGTTGGCTAAGACTGTGGTGGGAATCATGTTGCAAGATGTATATGTGTCATATCAGCACCTTGTACGTGTAATTTATAGGGTGTCACATGGGTTTGCAATGTTGATCTTAAACTCTTACCTTCATTTATTCAAATGTAGAATTTTGGGAGTTGTTTCAATTCTTGAACCTGACTTCATACTCATTATCTCCTATTAATGAATATAAACGTTGTTAACTTATTTTAACAACCTGCCTAAAAATGACCTTGACTTTACTGCCCGGTGTGTTTTTTGCGTCTATGGAGAAAGTGCACGTGGTGCCCTGGGTGGCAGTCACAGTCCCCCCTGTATGTGTTCCAAAGTCTGGGCATTCCTGGATCAAATGTTCCATGATGGTTACAAGTTGACGTGTATACCTGAATCAAATTCAGGGATTTGCTGTCATCTAGATGGGTATTGTATAGTGTACGTGAAATGCACAAAGCCAAGTAGTCCCATATACGTGAGGACGGCAGCGGGGACAAATGTAAATATACATGTGAATTTCCTGATTCACAGGCACATTGTAGATAATGTTTAAACAGTGTTCTAAATGGACTCATTCTTTAAGTAGGGAGAAAGAAACCGCATCAAAAACTGTGCCTTTTTTTGCCTGTGATTTACCCTTTTCAGAGTGCTTTCACGCCAGCTAGTTCATTTTACCCTCACCAGTTACAGGGACAGACAACTGAGCGTGCGCACCCCCGGGGGCGGGGCCCACCACCTGCGGGAGCTGCTGAGCGCTTTGCCCGTGGTCCTCTGCCGGTCAGGTGAGGCCGGTCCGCCAGGACTCGGCCCACGGCGTGACCCGGATAGACAGTTCTCGGACGTCTGGATACCGCTTGTCTTGCACAGCGCTCACGGAGCTCCCAAAAGTGGCCAGGGATGCATCGGCCTAAATAGGCACGGATGTTTTTCTTTAAGGAAAAGTCCCATTTATTTGATTAGTTAGTTCCCTAGACCTAGGGTGGTGCTTTACTATTTCCAACTACTGCAAAGCGTGTCGATGTGAAGTCACCTTTCGGTCTGGAAGGAAATTCATATATTGAAGCCTGGCTCAGACTCCCAGCCCTTGCACTGGGTCCTCCCCCCCATCCTCAAATGCAGGATGAGTTGATTTTTTCAGAAGTGAACACGTGCGCCCTCCCTGGTGGGCCTCTCACCGTCCCTCTTGGGCCATCACAACAGCTGGTAGCTGGACTGTGTAAAAGGAGGAAACAGAAAGGGCAGTGATATACTTACGATAGCGGCCCACGCTTAAAAACTCTTCTTGCTTCCTGAACATTTACTATTAAAGCAAAAGCAACCAGTGCTTGTTTTGCTTGTTGTGGGGGGAGGACAAAGAAGATAGAATAAGCCAAACCAATATTTAACAGGAGGATTGCTTGAATTTGAGTAATCTGTTCACGGCACCAGTTTTAGCAAAATGGACGAGGGGCCGGGTGCTGCCAGCTGCACTCACTCCTGTTGAAGCAGTGCGGCCATGATGGGCGCCCCTTTGTTTTTATTAGTAAAATGGTGCCTTAAACATGATTGTTTGTGTGATGGAGGCTCTTTCCACACATACTGAACGTGCTCAGCTTAGTACCACCTAATGAATGCCAGCGGCTAAGACAGCCAGCCCGTCACTCGCATCTTGGGAGACTCCCCGGGCTTTTGAGTGCTTTGACCATGTTCCCGGGACTCGGCTTGTGACGTCAGTAAGCACACATCTCTGAGCTAGAATGTGAATTTCAGAAGCTGTGCAGGCTTGGACTGCTAATCAGATTGTCGAATATTAAAATACTTCACAGTCTCAAAATCAGGGGTGAGTGAATAAAATCGGCTTAGGATTCCTGACTGTAAACACCAGTTGCCATGCCCAGGCTCTGTTGATTCTCTGCTCTTAATCCTATTTTACCCACTTCAACATTGTAATCGTTTCAAAACCACAGTGTTAGAATATCACATTCTCTACATTCATTTTTCAATTCTGCTGTGGGGTTGTCTCTTTTATACAGAATACCCAGGTCTCAGTAAACCCCCAAAGGATTTAGATACAGAACATTTTAAATTTCAACCAAAAACTTACTAAAATACATTAATTTAACAAAAATATACCAGTTCTTCCTTTTTGGAGTTTATTTATGTGGACTCTTTTATACCACCCAGGACAATAAGGTGGAAGAGAAACCACATGATAGCCAAATGAAAAACTATGACTTTAGATGGGAGATTCCACCAATAAATATTTAATTTGAAAAACGGGCTTCTCGGTCTTTTTCATTTCTATGCACTAATGAGAGAGATTGCCCATTCTTTGCCCTCAGATAATCAGGCCAATTTTGTGAGTGAATATCCAAGGACAATGTTTGAACCCTTATTTAAACTTTAATTGAAAAGATATAGGATGTAAAAACAAAAAAGGAGTTAAGAAAGGTATTTTAAAAATTGAAAAGTTCAATTTTTGCTAAAAGAATTTTGATTGTGGAACACTGAAGTAATTATACTTATAGGATTATATGCTAACAGCACTTTTTCACCATTTTCATCTCATGGAACATATAAACTACTAAAATCCTGTGACACTCCAAAAAATATATGTTTTGCCCATCTGACAAAATATAGGTATAATTTTAATTCATTCACATTGGGCAGCTATTGTCGTGTTGGCTGTTGTCATTGTTTTACTTGAAAAACTAAGGGAAAATAGGTCAGTGCCCCTGACTAAATAGTATTGCATGTTTTAAAACTTCTTGTGGCACAACAGTTGAAAACTGAGGCTCAAACATATCAACTTGAAATGCTAAGCTGTAAATTCATGGAGATAGAATAATTATTTTCACTTAATCCTCCCTAAAGCACCATGCCCAAAATACCACAGCATCGTCAGTATCTTGGAAAGATATTGCTACATTGCCGCGATCAGGAAGTGGAAACAGAATGAGGCCAGGTGCAAGGTGTAAATTTAAATGTGAAATCAACCTCAATGGCTCATGTTGATGTGAAACTTTCTGGAAAGTGTATTTGCCTTTGAAAAAGTAATTTATGTAGATTGCTGGGATTGAAAAACTGTACAGGTTTTTAAAAATATGCCTGGGTTTGAAATATTCTTTGAATATCTGAGTTTTCTGGTATAAATTATTCATGATAAGATTAGTAATTTATCATATCTATAAATATTACTCCTCTAAATTAAGCTACATATTATTCTCTTAGAATATTGCTTACATTTGAAGGCTCAGAGGTGGCACCGAGTACTGCTATAGAACTACAACATCCACGTGGAAATTCAGCCTTCTTCCAATTATTTTTGTCTACATGGCAACAGCAATCAACAAATTATTAAAAATCCACTAGATAATGACTGGTGCTTAAGTTTAATCTTGGCATTATTTATCTTTAAACAGACAGCTTTTTATTAGCTAAGTTTGCATTATATTCTACAAGCATGCCATTTTGATGAACAGACATTATCTATGTCACTTGCTTTTTCTTATTTTCTATATAAATAACCTGATCTTTTCTGTGGAAATGAGATTATTTTTTTCCTTTGCATTTCTCTGTTAAATGTTTCTTAAATGGCACTTCCAGAAAAAAAATTTTCCCCATGTTTAAAATAGATTATTTTAAAATAAACATAAACTTAACAATATAGATAATATAAAACTATTATTTTTACATAACAATATATCTTTTACTAGAGAAAAAAGATCAGATAGTTGTAAAAATTCACATAAGAAGAAAACCGTCCATAGGTCTGATGTGGGAACCTTAACACAGAATAACGAGCGCTCCATTGACCAGGGGCTCGCCCACACCCCCACACCTGGGACCGGCACAATGGTGCTGCCTCTGTGCTGTGGCGGCGGCGCTTCCCTGGGGCCCTCCCAGGACCTCAGTCCTAGGGGAGCGAGAAGAGCAACAGTGTGGCCCATCCGCCGCGGTCTAATCCCATCATCAGATGGTGTCCTGGGAGGACCACAGTTGAGTTCCTGCTGCTGACACTCAAATTCTTTTGGGGGCAGAAATCATGCTACTAGCGAATTGTTACTGTGGTCTCTTGTTCTTACATAATTTATTATAAGATCTGTGTGTAGCTTTCACAGAAAAATAAGTACATTTATTAGTACAAAGAGAACATAATACCTGTTTAGGATTCTGAACACCAACTTCTGGAGAATTTCTACATCAGTGAGGGTGGGCTAAGTGCAACAACAAACAATTCACGGATCTCAGAGATTTCACGATGAAAAACACATTTCGTTTCCTCACATTGTAGTCTGTGTAAAGGGGTTGGGGGACCCTGCTCTTTGCAGTTTAAGGGAAGGGTCCCTTCTGCCTCGCGATGCCCCTGTGCCAACCACAGAGCCTCGAGGGTCGCTGCAGGTGACAAGCATGGACAGCAGGGGGCTTCAGTGCACCAAACCTGGACGGACTTACGTCTTATCTGCTTAGGGACCATCCCCTCCACAAGTAGAGTTGAAAAGGTAGTAACATGACATAACTGTCACTGGAGAGAGGAGATATGTTTGATAAACATTAAAGCAGGTGCTGCCAGCAGCTGCCCTTCTATTCATCAAACATCTTTCATTCCTCTACCCACACGCGGAACGCAGCCAGCTTCCCTTCAAGGGAAATAGGCTAGACTGTCGTCCTCTCTTCTCATCCGGAACAAGTCTATGTGCTGCGGAGGTCTCTCCAGTGGAGAGAGGAGTGGCTCCTCGATGGGTAGTTAAAAGCAAAAACTTAGGGTGTCCCCTTCCCTGTACCTCACCCTCCATTGTGGGCAGAGCAGGTGGAGGATAAGTGCTGTAACCAACCCCATTCCAAGGGAGCTCTTGTCCCCAGCACTGCTGCGGTGCTCGGCCCGTGTGCGGGCCCTGGCACTGGGAGCACTGTTCTGATTGGACACTCATTCAGTTCTTTGGCAGAAACTACCTTGTTTCCTTCCTTCCTTCCTTCCTTCCTTCCTTCCTTCCTTCCTTCCTTCCTTCCTTTTTTCTTTTCTTTTTTTCTGTCACTGCTTGTTGTTGTTGTTGTTTTTGTTTTTTGTTTTGCTTTGCCAAGGCCCCTGCCTCCACCGTCTGAGGGGTGGAGTCAGGGTGTCATCCTGTTCACTGTCACCTGGCCACATGTGAAGGGGTCTCGCTGCGTATATCCCTTTGGAGGGGTGGAATGGGTTTTGGGGTTTATTTCCCACTTGTGGAAGGCTGGAGCCCAAGAATTGTTTCAACTCTTCAATAGTCTTAAGATATTTTCTGTCCAGCACTCTGGTTTCTTTTAAAACATAATTCCCTGAGAAAACTGAGGAGGCTTCTAATATATTTGCTTCTAGTGGGTTACATTCCCAGTTAGCTTAGTTTATGTTCTCTAATTGCTTTTCCTTCCCTCCCCACTCCCTCTCTCTGCCTTTCTTTTTCTCCATTCCTCCCGCGCCCTTCTGTTCCTTTGTTGTCTGTTTCTTGCCTCATGCTCCTTTCTGTAAAACTGACGGAGGCTACCTCAAGGCTCTCAGGCCTGAGCAGGATGTCCACTCCCTTAATCTAATCTCTGTTTGAGTCAACAGAGACATTTTACTGCGTCTTTGTTTCTGAAAATATTTTTAAAAATATTTTAAAGTTTATTTTTAGAGAGAGAGAGGAAGGGAGGAAGAAAGAGAGGGAGAGAAACATCAATGTGTGGTTGCCTATTGCACGTCCCTTACTGGGCACCTGGTTGGCAACCCAAGCATGTGCCCTGACTGGGAATCAAACCCTTGATACTTTGATTCACAGGCCGGTGCTCAATCCACTAAGCCACACCAGCCAGGGTTGAAAATATTTTTAAATCCCTCTTTCACTGCTTGAAATTCAAAAATAGTTGGATTTTTCAACCCTTCCTGTTGTATACTCTTATTCTCTTTTGTTTCTACGTGTAAATTGTCTGGTTCTTGCCTGACATTATCTTTTTTTCATAATATGTAGCCAAACTCACGCACAGTGGAGTAGGAAAGATGGCGTGAGGCCTCCCTCCGAAGGCGCCGCAAGTGTTCTACTAAACGGTGGGCAGTGGACCCCATCGTTCTGGCTCTCCCCTGCCTCTTGGCCGCTGACGCCCTCTGACGCCGCCGTGTGGCCGTTCACACCTCTGTGCCCTGAGGCCGCGCTCCCCTCCAGTGAGGCGAACACGTGGCTTTTGTTTTGCTTTTTAGCATTAGATACCAGAGGAAAGTGAAATAGTGTTCACAGAGTTCTGAGGGAAGAAGAGAGAGATTCAAGAATTTCTTATAATAATAAAATCACTGTAGAAAAAAAATTAAATTGATTTTAAAAAGACTTTAAAATGACTTTATTGGAATTTTAAAAAAACTTTTAATGTAATTTTCATTCTGTATAAATTATTTTAGAGCTTAGAAAAATATTTCTAATCCTTTTTATTAAGCTACTACAATTCTAATTTTAAAATCTGATGAAACTGTCACTCAAAAATACTGTTGAAAAATATTATGAATACAGAAGCTACTTGAATAATATAGTTTAGTTCACTGTTTCGTTATAATGATGATGAGAAAAAACCGGATTCCCGGCTGGGTCACTGTCGCGTGGCGTTCTCACCTTCTCCCCGCGACCATGTGGGTTTTCTCTCGGGACCCCCCTTTCCTCCCGCACTCAAACATGGGCAGTGGGGTGAATTGGCTAATGAGTCTAAATTGTCCCCATCTGAGGGGGCGGGGTGCGAGTGACCCTGCGATGCAAGGGTGTCCTGTCCAGGGTGGGTCCCACGTTGTGCCTTGAGCTTCTGGGAGAGGGTCCTCCCCACGACTCTGAACTGGAATAAACAGGGTAGAAGGGGACTGTCCTGCTTGTTCTTATTAATGTTTCTTAAATGTGTGTGGAGCTCACATTTATTATTTCAATGTTTCATATTAGAAGTGTTTTGGGCCTTTAGG
The DNA here is from genome assembly GCA_004026545.1 of Mormoops blainvillei. NCBI lineage: Eukaryota > Metazoa > Chordata > Mammalia > Chiroptera > Mormoopidae > Mormoops > Mormoops blainvillei. Next base: position 916,489 of record PVJD01000018.1, on the reverse strand, counting down.
TAGAAGTTTGGTGATACTTTTGTGACCAGAAATATGCTGTACAAACTCAACTCTTGTTTGTATCGTTTCAGCCTGTGGTCAAATTGGTTTCCTGACACGTTGACAGCAAGTGAGGACTTACTGTCTGTACGTGGATGGTCTACATAGCAGACTAACAGAATCTGATGCTATTGTGTGGAGAACCGTCCCCTGTGACGAGGTGGACTACAGATCCTAGCGCAAAAACGGCAGCCTGCTCGGGCGGCCGTAATGCAGCCCACGGACTGCGCGGCTTCCACGGCGATTCACTCTCTCACAACTCTGGAGCCTGGAAGTCGGAGATCATGGGGTTAACATGGTTGATTTTTTTTTCCCCTGAGGCCTCTCCCCTTGGCTCACAGACAGGCACCTGTCACCATGTCTCCTCGCCTCCCTCCCTCTGTATGTGCCTGTGTCCTAATCTCCTCGCCCCGGAAGGACTCACCCCCGTGATACCATGTCACCTTAATCACCTCTTTATAGACTCCCTCTCCAAGTTCTGCTCCCTTCTGAAGTTGTAGCAGTTAGGCCTTCAACGCACGAATATTTGCTTTAGATGGGGAGACGCAATGTAGCTCATAACAAGAAAAAAAATACATGCTAGTTTAATATTTTGGTTTCAAGTCTATGATGTATAATATTTAATATAGAGTATCATTTACACTCAAATGGAAAGGCTAAAGTCTCCAGTCGGTGGACCAGTTTCCTGGATAGAAATATTTGAAATTAAATTGTTTTGCTTCGAGTGTTTTCTGTCCCATTTACAATCTTGAATTTGTCCCTTTCTCTATAATTTTCTCCTCTGTCTTCTGTGACCAGGTAGTGAGTGGCAGCAGGCTGGGAAGTGGGGTGTGTCAGAGAGGGGACTGAACGGGACTTAGAGCTCCTTCCAGCTCTGTCACTTCTGCTTCTGTGAGCTGTGTGAGGACTCACTGTCCGGTGACAATACACACAAAACCCAAAAAGGTAGCATCACAAAGGCTAGGCAGCGAGAGGGCTTTGCCAGCGATGAAACATTGCATCTAAAGGTGTGCATTTCTCTGGAACTGTAGAAAGGGCCCTTTTTTATTTACCCTGAATAATATCAAAATTATTGTAATGACACTAAGATGACAAGAGAGGAAGTTGGTAAAATCACCCATAATAGTTTATATATATTTTTTCATTTTGCATGTTTCCTAAATAAAAGTTAAACTGTTATTTATAAGTAAATATTAAATCACATTTTAAACGTTTTTGCCAGTTGTTTTAAGAACCTGTTTTCTTGTATTTGCTGACACTTTCATTACACTTTGAAATGAAGGCTTTCAGAGCTTCAGGGGCATGACTGACTAACTACCTGGGTTGGTTACTGTTCTGGCGACTTGGTGGTACCAGGCCAAGTCCCCACGGTTAGCCTGCTTTAGCACCAGGACTTCTGGCTTCCCCATGGGCGTAGCGGATTCTCTCTTTAAGCCCACAGATCCTCTCAATAACTAAATTTTACTCTCCTGTTGTGAGATCATTTCTGAAGTGGCACACCAGCACTGGCCGTCTGTCCTTTCTAACGGGCCAGGGTTTGTTCTTCACCGTCGGCCTTCCGCAGCCTCCTTCCCGCCGCAGGCGCAGTGGAGCCCCCTAGTCTGTGCGCTCCGCCGCTGCTTCCCAGGCGGCACCTCCCGGTCTCCACGTGCCTTTCCTGCCTCTGACCCTACCTTAAACTCTCTGCTAAGTGTAAGGTGCCTGCCAGCTGCGGTGATGGCCTGTCAGCCTCACCAGCACTTTTGTTGTCTGGCTTGTCAGGCCGGACGGCGGTGTCAGTGGGCAGGGCAGCCTGACAGAGCCCGGGAGAGTTCCTGGAAAACACACGGGACAGGTAAAGCAGGGCAGAGACCGGGCTCATAACTGGGTCATTCTCTAGAGCGACTCAGAGAAGAAGACAGGTGAAGTGACCCGCAGGGAGCCCCCATGGTGGCGGCTGAGCCCCCCGCTGTCACTTGCAGGAAGTGAGTTACTGATCTCGTCTGCGCTAGGCCCCCGGAAGGGGCGCGCAAGCTGGTCCCTGGATTGTAGGGATAGCAAACGAGCTACTACTATGTGTCAAGCCTTTGGGTCAGGTCCCGACGCACAGTGGGCACCTCACGCGGTTTCAAAGGGAGTGAGTCGAGTGAGCGGAGACTGGACCAAGGCTTCGGGGAGCCTCTGGTCTGTCTTCTCTCACTATCACTACAATCCCCCAAAGGAACAAAAGTCAGTCATCCCTGATGGGGAGTGGGGGAGGATGGAGGATGAGGCCATTGCCAGCGTCAGTGACAACTGAGGGAGGCCACGGGGTGTCCCCGACCCCGGCCCCCTGCGACCCGGCGCCACGCACAGCGCTCGGCCCACATCCTGGAGGCAACCACGCGGTCAGTCCAGGCAGGGACCCCGCGCCAGTTGCGAGGACAGGCGGGGAACAGGGAGGGAGCTGCTGTCACCTGTGATGTCACAGAGAGCACCCGGGGTGTGGGGAGGGGACACGATACATAACCTGGCTGAAGAGCGTGGAATACACTAAAATAAGGTAAAGCAAGATGCTCATTTTTACTTCTCAGAACTTTTCATTTACTAACATTGCAAATCTCTAAAACAAGGAGAGAATAAACACTGGTTTTCGAACACATTTGACCACAAAATCCTTGTTAAATGGAGCATCTTATGTGCTGGTCTGGTTGCCAGGCGGTGGCTTCATGGGGCCGCCTCCCCTGTGGTGGCCTCGGGCCTCATGCCTTCAACCAGAAACGGCATCTCAGCTCTGAGCTTGAGTCCAAAGCATGGCGCGTTATGAACCCCTCTGGCCCCTCAGCCCTAAATCGTTGTCTCCAATTTCTCATCCTTCCACCCGGAACCAGCCAAGCACCACAGTGGCAACAGACATCAGGAGCTCCTGGGTCAGGAGGCCGCCTCAGCCTCGAAAACGGCCAAGTATTTGACCGCGAGGAAATTACAGGATCTGGTAAGAGAAGTGGGTAAAGACGCGGGGGGTGGGGGGGCGCTGTTGCCAATGCTGTTGGTTCTGTCCAGAGTGTGGGGCTCATTGCCTGGCCCCGGGCGGGGAGCAGGTTGCCCAGCTGCGGGGGAGAGCCAGGGCACCGTGGATCCCAGGATTCGGCTCTGAAGAAACAAAACCCTGCAGAACAGCTGGCGCCACAGAAGCTCACCGAGAATGGCACCGACCCGGGGTGCAACCAAGAAATAGCAGGTGGGAAGGCCCGGGATTGGACAACGATTTCTTTGGGGGTACTTGAGCTGAAACCTCAGCCATCTCATCCTTGAATTTTTTGGAAACGCTATACAGAGAAGCATATGTTTTTAATTAACGGCACTACCATATCTACAACGACTGAGAGGATCTGCCAAAAGAGTGAAGCCTCTCACCCCTACTCTGGGCTCCTTTTCCTGCGGTCTCAGAGTGACGTATCTTCCAGAGACGCGCCTGTTTGTGGTTCGCCGCGTAAGCGATTGAATCTGGGACAGAGCAGCGTGGCGCTGTTTGGCGAGGCGGTGTTTGCAGGCTTTGCGGAGGTTTTTGCTTCCTTTTCCCTTCCTCTGTCCCCGCACTTTGTAATGTCAGTGTTTATAGGAGTATGACTTTCGCTTGCTTTTCCAGAATAAAGAAGTCATTAATAAAAAATATAAAAAATTAATGGAGTTATCTTGTACTATAGAAAACTTATTTTGGAAGTGCTGCCATAACCAATATATAGTCCATAGACATTACCATTTATTTTTAAATCCATAAACTTCCATTAAAAATGTTATGCCGATTGTGATTAGATTGCCACAATTAAGTAATAAAAGTTAATGTAAAATAATTTTTTGAAAGTGAATCCCTAACATGACTGAACACGAGTCACCCTGTGTGGAAGATTTTCCTCTTATTGACTGCACTATATTTTAACAGGCTTTATAAACTTTTCATGCCAAACCACTATTTTTAAAACTAACTACCAATTTTGTTCGCAAAGTTGTAAGTTGATTTATTTGGGCAAGTCTATGAAACTCCTATGTTCTTAAAAAAAATAGTCTTTAGACATTAAAATCTAATAGTCTGATTGATGTTCTAATAGTATACATGAGAAACTTTGATCTTGCAAACAATTGTGTGTTCAGTTGTGATTCCTTGAAAGCAGGCTTATTTGACACAATCTTGAGGGAGAGTTGATATTAGTCCTAGAAAAGTAAATTACATGGATATAAATTACTATAAAATTAATTTAACTATTACCTTATAAAGAATCAACTAACTATTTCTATACAAAATTAAATTATAATGTTTATATATATTAATTTGCATGCTTATTTTACATCATTATTTTCAATTCATAAGTTACTTAGAATAGTTTTTTAAATAATAATGCTAATAGAGGCATGAGGAAGTAAGTCTCCCTGCTTGCTGATGGGTGGGAATGTAAAATGTTACTGCTTTTGTGGAGGACAATTTGAGAAAATATATAATAAGCTAAAAAAATACGACATACTTTCAGTTCAGTAATACTTGAATTTGGAAAAATAACAAACTGTGTAACAGTAGGGCTAGGCTAAATAAACTGTAGAACATTCGTATGTTGGGACACTAGTTATTGCAGGTTGGGATACTGTAGAGTTACCTCAATAACTTCGCGGGCTATGCGCCTTTACATGCAGAGGTCAACGGGTCCTTATGACGTGTTGCTCATCAGTGTACTTCGCAGACACTGCCCCTGCTGTTACATTTACTACAGCTGACCCACCGCCAGCACCGTCAGCAGAACAGGAGTGGCAGTTACCCGGCTGGTATGCATGACTATGCACTATTTTTACAGTGCCTATCTTTCACAACTTTTCCAGAATGAATTTGAATTATTTATGTTAAGACTAAGTGAAAAATAAATATTTTATGAAGACAAAAAGATCCTTCTTATAAAATTGCATGTTTGATAGCCCTTTAGAAGTACAGTCTCTGGAGGTACATTATTTTTATAACACCAGGTAATTTTTCATATGGCAGGGATTGTGCTTTATAAAAGACGGTTTTGCCTGCCTGTGCTTGTGTATTTCTGGGCTGTGAGTTGCTGAGTTTGCCCCTCAGTCCCTGTAGATCGTCACTAGGTGGTTTTTAAAGGGGCTGAAGTCTCGATTGCAAACTCCATCCTGAAAGGGAAGGCCTGTGGTAATGGGCAGGCTGGGCTCCCAAGCTACTTAGCACCCGTTTGTGCTGGTCTTCCAAGACTATTGATTCTTTTTCACCTGCTAATATTAATTTCCCTAATTTGGAGGCGCGGCTCTTGCTGCGTGACAAGGAAATTGGCTCCTGGTCCGCTGTAAACACTGAAGAGATGTTTTTGAATGACTGTCTAGTCAATAGTTTCTTAATAGAGGATCCACACCTTAAAGTGCTCAAGGATCATATCAGCCTTTGAGAGACCCATTCTAAAGGGTGGAATCCCTTCGGTGACGGCCACCTTTCCACAGACTGAAGGCTCCAAAGGGCCATTATGGGGGCCGGGGACCAGATGCAAGTGGTGTGACCTGAGGAAAAGACCTTCAGCTAAAGCTTGCATCATCTCACTTAGGAAGGCGCGCCTTGACCCCACTTCAGTGATGGGTGGCTCCACTGGCTCGATGGCTCGAATGGCATCACCAGTGTCCTGCCTCTCGACCCCTGGGCTTGGGTCACTGCTTTCTGTAGGTCTCATTCTCTCACACATCAGAGGTGGCCAAGGTGGCTGAGGTGTTCGCTAGCAACCTCAGCTCAGGAAATTTGGTGAGAATAGAAACCCTTTTATAAAACTCGCTCTGTCAGTTCCAGGAATTCTTGGTCCTAACTGGGTCACTTATCCACTCTCTCAGGTAAATCACTAGCAAAGGGGGTGTTATGCTTGGCCCACCTGAATACACACATGCACACACATACATGCACAAAGGGAAAGCTTTGGTTCATCTATGAACATGGTTCAGGGCTCTCCAGAGCAACACATGCCCAGCCCCTGGAGCACAGGCGACCCCTGTAGGAGCTCAGCGGTATCAACGGGATGAATGAATGAACGAACAGGAGAATGCAGAAATGAATTAGCGTTCATGTGTCAGGCACCACACGGAGAGTTATACAGAGTTCATTTCTTCAAGATCCTTCTTCCCATTCTTTTGTACACGTACCCACGGGGGTTCCTGGATCATATGGTGGCTCCGTCGCTGACATTTTGATGAGCCCCCATGCTGTCTTCCGTGACGCAGCACTATTTTTCAGTCCCGGGAACAGCGTGCAAGCGCTCTGGTTGCTCTACATCCTCGCCGACGCTTGTAATTTTCCGATTTTGGGTGGTGGCCGTCTTAACGGGTATGACGTGATGCCTCACTGCGCTTTTGATTTGCATTTTTTGGAGATTAGTGACGGTGAGCATCTTGTAATGTGCTTATTGGCCATTTGTATATCATTTTTGGAGAAATTTCTGTGCAAGTCCCTTGTCCATTTTTAAATCAGATTATTTGATTTTTGTTGTTGTTAAGTTATACGAGTTCCTTATATACATAGATTTTGCACATTAACTCCTTATCAGAACTATGATTTGCAAATATTTTTTCCATTTTGTTCCTTTGTTATTTCATGTACATTTAAAAAAAAGTTTGATGTAGTCCCACTGTCTATTTTTGCTATTTTTTCTAGTCTCTTTGTCTATTGTTGTCTGTGTTTTTGATGTCACATCAAAGAAATTCGTCACCAAATCCAATTTCATTAAGCTTTCTGCCTATGCTTTCTTTTACCATTTTTATAGTTTTGGATCTTATGTTTTAGCCTTTCTTCCACTATGAGTTAATTTTTGTATGTGGTATATGAGAAGGGTCCAACTTCATTCTTTTGTGTATAGATATACAATTTTCCCAACATCGTGTGTTAGAGAGCCTGTCCTTTCCCCTGAGTGGTCTTGGACCCCAGGGCCTATATCTTCCTAATAATCTTCATACTATTGGCTTGAAACCACTCCACAGGGTGAGGGTTCTGTCCCACTTCTGTCCCTGATGGACTGATGGGAACCCCAATATGCCAGCTCTCCCCTGAACACATCAGAGTGCTGAATCTGCCTTATTGTCAAAATAGTGTCAAAGTATACACAAAGTATACACGGAATTTTCAGTTTTAACCATTTTTATGTGTACAGTTCAGTGGCATTACATATGTGCTAGTTGTGTTTCATTTTGTGTTTTGTGTGACTTCAAGGATAAAGAAGTCTTTTCAAAGGTATTCTCATTAAATGTTTCCAGTGCCTCAGAAGGTGACTGAGAACAAGTGGATGCTCTGCTTAAAGATGTTGCAACACAAATACGTGTGCATTTCAGCTCTTGACCAGGATACTTGTAGATTTGGTGAGGATACAGTTATTTGCCAGAAAAATGAAACAAATGATTGATTTTGCGTAAGTCTCCAGCATCGGGCTGTGCAGGTGACACTGCATCAGCTGTCCTGTTGCAATTTGCTGTAACAAGTTGGAGGGATGGGCATCTGTGGTATATATTTTTAAACTTAAACTTAATTTCTTTTTTAGTTTGTTGTATAATCATTCTGAATTTTCATACTTATCCCATCTGTAGCTTGACAAGCTTAATATTAAAAAATAATTAACTATGACTTGGGCAGGTTTTTGATATCTTTTTCAAATTTTAGAGAAACGCTGGCTTTCTGACTAGATATAAAAAGTCAACTGTAGATGTCTTAAAATTCCCAGTTAATTTTAGCACAATTTAAATTGCCATGAGCCTTCCACCTGGGTGAAAATAACTCTTTTTTTCTTTTTTTCAAAGCACAGGGCTATTTTTGAGTGTACAAGCAAGCCTCCCAAAGGTTATTTTAAAATAAGTGGTTACTTAGAAGATTAACAAAAACTTACTTCCATACCCATTTTGACAATCTAATAAGAAAGAAAAAAGTTCATTTGATGTGTCTGTCTCTTTTAATTGCAATTTTGATATTGATTTAGCCTCTTATTCCTTTGCTACATAAAATGAATAAAATAAATCAAATATCTGGGCTGCTACCAAGGTGAGGAAACAGAGTGGTGTCAGTACGTTGGTTTGTGTGTGCTGCTGCTGTGTGTGTGTGTTTGTGTGTGTGTGCGTTTTAACCAGCAATGAGTTCTCGGTACCATCGAGGTGCAGAGCTCGGATAGACAAATCCAAGGAACAGTGAACTTGTCTGTAAGCCAGTTGTATTTCTAACTCTTGTAACTTGGTATTCTACATTGTTTCCAAAAAAAAGAAATTGATAAATTACCAAAAATACAGGAACATTGTTTATGAGTTCTTTGAGTCTATATTTATGATTCAAAGTTACCAGAATCAGCACAGTTTAATTTATATAAATAGAATTGGATCAATTTGGCTTCAGGTAAGTTTATTCAATTATTAAATCCATAATTGCACATTGAAGAAAGTTGAAGATTTCTGAGTCGCATCTGGAACTTGTCAAGATGAACATTAGAGAGAGTGAAAGCAAACTCTTTTTCTTGCTGATCCTGACTTTGGTGTAAATTGATTCATGCTCTAACTCAACTTTTTCATATTTGCATAAACTATCAGAAGACTTTTTATTTTTGGTAAACTTATAATGTAGTAATTATAACAATCCAGTTTTACAATATTTCTACTCCCCTCCCCTCCAAATTTCTTCTCTTACCATTTGTAGTAAGTCCCTGCTTCCACCTCTAAGACTAAGCAACCACATATTTCTTTCTTTCTCTGTAAATGTGCAATTCTCCAATATTTCACATAACTGGGTCTATTGATATCTAGTGTTTGCAGCTTCAAAATCCCTGTCTTATGTGGTATGTATCACTAATTAATTTATTTTTATTGCTGAATGGCTTTCCTTTGCACAAATATATCATGTTTTACATCAGTTGATGGATACTGGGTTTGTCTGAATTTGGGGCCGTTGTAAGTAATGCTGCTATGGACACTCACGTGCTCTTCTTTGTGTGGATTTATGTTTCTGTTTCTTGTGGCTGAACTCTTAGGAGAAGAGTGTTTGAGTGGCATGATAAGTTTATGTTTAACTATTTAAGAAACTGCCAAACTGTTTTCAAAAGTCATTGTATGTTTTACACTCCCACCATCAATACATGAGGGTTCTAGTTTATCCACATTTTTGTCCACACTTAGTATTGTCTAATTTTATACTATAGCCATTCTGATAGGCGTGTAGTGGTATTATGTTGGGGTAAACTTCACATTTCCCTGTTGACTAATAATGCTGAGCATCTGTTTATTTGCTTATTAACCATTTGTATATGTTCTTTGTGAAATAATTATTCAAGTCTCTTGCTTATTTTAAATTTGGTTGTTTTCTTATTATTTTGTTGTAAGAGTTCTTTATATATTGTGGATACATGTCCCTTATTAATCAATACATGATTTGCAAAATTTTTCCAGTTTTTGGCTTTTATTTCCACTTTCTTAATGATGCCTTTTGAAGACATAGGCTCTAATTTTGATGAACTTCAATTTATCACTGTTTTATATGTTATATATTTAGTGCTTCATCTTCACCTAACCCGAGATTATAAAGATTTTCTTTTGTGTTTTAGTCCAGAACTTGTGCAGTTTCATTTTGCATTATGTCTGTAATCCATTTTGAGGGGTTTTATGTTTTGTAAAAGTGAAGTTCAGAGTTAAGTATTTTTGCATGTGGATGTTTGACAGTCTCAACACTATTTGCTGAAAAGACAGGTTTTTTTTCTGCTTTGCAGTATCTTGATGGTTTTGTCACATGTAAGCGGTCCATGGACCCTGAGGACTGTCAGCTCAGCCATCTGTGCCTGTCCTGGCACCCACCATGCATTCTCTGGATTACGCTGTAACTGCACAACAAGCTTTGAAATTGGGTTAAGTTCTTCAGTTTTGCTCCATTTTTCAAAATTGTTTTGGCCGTACTGGTTCTGCTATTTCTTTTACTCGTTCTTTACTCATTATAGGTCTACTTACATATTCTGTTTCTTCTTGAGTAAATTTTTGTCATTCACATCTCTCTTGTAACTTTTCCATTTCTTTTAAATTGGCCATTTGTTTGCATAAAGTTGTTTCTAATACTTCCATAAATCCTTTTACTTTCTATAAGGTCAGCAGTGACGGTCCTCTCTCATACCTGCCTTTAGAAATGTGCATCTTACCTCTATTCTTTCTTCATCAATTTGACTAGGGTCCATCTTTTCTTAATCTTTTTATAGAGCCAACTTGTAGTTTCACTTATTTGTCTCTATTTTATTTCCATTTTTTATTTCACTGGCTTCTGCTCTTTGTTACTTCCTATTAGTGCTTTACCTTTCTTAACTTCTTAAGGTGCAATCTTATAGTATTGATTTGAGATCTTCTCTTTTTTCTGTGCAGGCTTTTAAAATTATAAATTTTCATTTGATCAGTGCTTTATCTTCATTTCTAATTTTATACTGTGTTCTTATTTTAATTTAGTTTATAATACTTTTCGTTCCTTTGTCATTTCTTTCCTGACCTGCGGGTTATTTAGGAGACTTCTGCTTTTATCCCAAACATTCGGCGAGTTTTTCGGTTTTGCACTGTTGCTAAGTTCTAACTCAGTTCTAATGCAGATCTGTTGTGTTAGAAAACATACTTTATATAAATTTAATTCTTTGAAATTCACTGAGACATGTCTTGAGGTCTAGCATATAGTCAATTCTGAAGAATATCCCATATGCACTTACAAATAATTTCTATTCTGTAGTCATTGGGTTGAGTGTTCTATATCTGACAGTTACATTATTTATCATATAAGTCTTTGCTGTTTTGCTGCCAAGTTGTTCTATTTATATTTAATCCTTACTCCTAGGGGTTGCCCGTGTCTGTGCTACCTGGTTGTCAGCCAGTGGTTACACGAAAGTTGGACTCAAAAGCCTCCATCTGGTAAGGCTTCTGTCCTCTGCTAGCTGAGGTGCCACGAGGCACATTCACACCAGGTGCGCCCAGCTCTTGCCTTCCCCTGAGCTCTTTCCAGCCCCAGGGGAAGCCAAACACATGCGCACACGGTGGTCTCCGCAGTGCAGGCAGCTCTATCCAGGGATAGGGCTGTCCCCAACTAAGACAGAAGCATCAGGACAATACAGTCACTGACCCCTTGTCTCACCCATTGCAAAGACTGTCACTGTCACTGACAGTGTGACCCTGGGCATAGGCCTTGTCTCCTGTCTGAGCTGAGGGAGACGCTGTGGCCCCTGCAGCATCAGAGCCCCCGTGCTGACTGCCTGGGGGAGATGCCACAGACGCCCACGGTCCCCACGTGAGGCCCAGCAGCCCTTCAGGCGTGAGCTCTTTTCAGGCCACTGCACATGTTTTGGTCAATTTCCACACAGTGAAATGCTGGTTTCTGTTCATTTTTCTCAGCTTTATAGTTGCTCTCTGGGGAGAGAATTTGCTGACTGCCTTCTTAGTCATAGCCAACCGTTAGGAACATGTTCTTTAGTTTGGAAGATAAAACATGACCATGAAAAGGGCAGAATTTTTTCTCCTTGTAACTTCTCAGGGCTGCTGCTAGGAGTAGTGGGTTTCCAGCAGCAATGGTATTTGCCACAAATTAAGGAGACACAGAGGGAAAAATCAAGATGACAAGCAGGACCGCACAACTCTGTACAGTGCAAGTGCGTGAAGAATGCAGGGAGAGTCCACTGATGGCTACTTCATGGAGCCCTGTGTACGAGGCTATGCGGACAGCTCAGGGAGGAGAGGGGAGGGTCCCGGCAAATGACAGTGTCCCCAAGGTATCACTTGCATGACTAGTTCTTGTCATGTGGGAAAAAGAAAGCCCCCAAATGCCTGAGTTTAAAGGTTTTATGTTTGGCACAGAAGCTGTGACCTGGGACTTGCTGTCGTTTTCAGCCTAGCTCTTTCAACAGCTTTCAAATGGGGAAGCAGGAGTGTTAAGAGAGGTGATGTCAAGCTGAGCAGAGTCAATGCTGATAAAGCATTTTTAAGACTCTGGGAAAATAGGTCTTATGATGTACGCTTCAGGGGATGTGTTATTCAAACTGACATTTTTAGATGTTTTTCAGCTTACAATACTGTGGCTTTCCTTTCATATCTGAATTAAATGTATCAAACCCTTACCACTGCTTTTCTAAAAAAACAACAAAAAACAAAAAACACTACTCAGTAGAATTAAAATGTAATGCCACATCTATGTTTAGTATGCGAATACACATTTTTATTTGTTTATCAGTTACAGGAATGCTTAGAAAGTGAAACAAACTGGGGGGACCAAAGTAAATCGGTCGGGTTTGGGCATGAGGCTTTCGGGGTGCCCCCTGCAGCCTCGCCAGAAGGGTCCCGGCCTTGATTGCCAAAGTGTGCCTCTGACATGCAGCGAACTCATTCAGGTTTTCTCTCTAAGGTTGTTGTTTTCTCAGATGATAAGTATCCAGCTGACCCTTAAACAGCACCAGTTTGAACTTATACACGGCATTTTCAAATAAATATTTAGTCTCCCACCCTAACCAGGGTTTCGCATCCGAGGATTCAACAAACTCGGCAGATGGAAATAGTATTTTTGATTCTCAGTTGGGAATTCACAGATATGGAGGGCCGTCTTAAATTTTACACAGATTTTCAACTGTGCAGGAGTGGGTGCCACTGACCTGGGCTTGTCTGAGAGTAAACAGCGGGCCTCGCTGGTAGCACAGTTGGTTGGCGCATCATCCTTATGCACCAGGTTTGTGGGCTCCGTCCCTGGTCAGGGCACATACAGGAATCAACTATAGAATGCATCAATAAGTGGGAAAACAAAGCTGATCTCTCTCTCTGTCTCTCTTTCTCTCTCTCTCTGTCTCAAATCAATTAAAAAAAAAAGAAGAGCTAACAGTAATTACTCATAGGTATGCTCTCAAGGGTGTGGCTTGGGGGTGCAGGCAAGGTGAGAAGGGTGGTCACCTTTCTAGGTGGGAGGGCCTCCCCAGACCATGGCTGTGGCTCTGATCTTCAGGAGGGTACAGTTAGTTACTGGGTGAAACACACACTCGTAGTAAAAACTTCACCTACAAGTGAGCTTGACCCACTCAGGACCCATACCTCCCATACCAGACTGTCCACTAGACCCAAAGGTCCCTGAAGATAGGGACTGTACATCTTCTTTCTTTATCCTTCAACTTGAATCCAGCAGATTCATTTTAGAAAATAGAAGAATATTTTGGTGTGAACTACTAGACTGAGAATATTAGCAGGAGGCAAAAAACTGCAAACAAAATGCTTCTAGAGGCTAAGGCAACGGAGAGGGGCCTGGGGGGCTCTCCCTTCCCCGCCTCATCCAGTCCAGCAAGCATTGAAGAAACCTCTCCCGGAATCAGCTTCTCTGATGTGGCAGCTGGACCTTGCCGCCTCACTCCTCCGCAGTAGGGAGCTTGGTTAAAACGTGCGGAGAGGGAGAAATTCCCCTCCCGTCTTGTGGTTCTTTCGGCTGGTACAATAATCAGATCAACACGAGACAGGCTGACGAGAGAAAGTCAAACTTAATTTTGTGCTTGCAGTAACCCCACATACACGGGAGAGTCAGAGGCCCCCAATAGGAGAGGGGTTCAGAGGCAGAAAGGGAAAAAGTCTGTAGGACATAGTGAGCAGGGGATGAGGCCCTGTGTCCTTGGGGCTTCGGAAGGTCATCGCAGGAAGAACCTATGTTCAGTAATTACAGTTTGCCTTCCAGGCAGGTCAAAAAAACTTACCTCTGATAATCTTTTATTATAGGCAAGGCCTCTGATTCAAATTCCTTTAGGCAGCTGGGAGCAGGGGAGAAGTTTCTTTTGAGCCTTCAGGGTTTGAATGCTTTTAGCCCACAGTAATCCGCATATGACAGAGACACATCTTGGGGTGACTCATTCTGAACCCCCACGGTTTCCAATCACAGTAATGGCCTTTTGGGATGCATGCTACTGAAAATTCAAAATGGTACTCAAGTGAGTGCCAGCCCCTTCACTCGCACTGTGCCTCAGTGGGGTCCTTCCTTGTTCTCGGGAACAGGAAGCACCCTGTTCACAGCTCTCGGGCAAATCATTCCCGGTGCCCTGTCTCACCCCGTTGTGCCATTCAGTCTGAAGGTGTCTCAGGGCCAGAGTTAAAATATTGAGGAGCTGAATCATCTCTGCCTCAGTTCTGTGGGTATCACCTGTCGTGGCGAGAGTTTGCTGAGAGCTGGAGAGTCAGAGTTAGGGGCAGTGTGTGCGTGGGGTCCCGGGGAGCCGTCACCCAGGCATTGCTGGGAGGTTTGGAGCAGCCCCGGGACGCTCTCCTGAGCTGCAGGCAGAGGGTCAGTCTGACTGTCGCTCATGCAAAGCTGTATAATGTGGAGCTGTTTCAGCCTCATTCCAGGCGGCCCTTCACAACTCCAGCGCCCCCTGGAGGGACTGGGCTCCCTGGCGGAAGAATTATGCCCCTTTTAGGGGACCAAGAATCAGGCATCTCAAAGGAAAATTAAATGGCTTTATTCCTCAGTTCAAGTCCTGTATTAGGAATGAAGATGTTTACATGTCCCTGTCTCTGAATAAATTTTCATTATCCAAAAAAACATGTGCAGGTGTCTGAATCAGAACGAGAAAGCAGGTGTGGAAAAGTAATTACCTGGCGCCCATCCGCACTTCAGCTCGTCTCAGAAGGACGTCTGCAAAGCCATTTGGTAGAACCGTTCCCTGGCCCAAGATGAAAAGGTTACAGGAGGAGGGAATCATGGTTTGATATTTTTGTGCTCTTCTCTCTCTTCTTTTTTCCTGCAATAATAGACCTTTAGTTATCAAAGGGCTTTCCAATTTGAACGCACAACTGTTTCGTAAATGCAAAACACTGGCCATAGCGAGCGGTCATGAAAAAGCTAAGCAGGAGCTGCCACTCGCCAGACGGGGGGGGGCACTGGGACTGCCTCCCACAGGGGCTCTGAGGCAGCTAGCTAGCTGGCCAGGCCCACACCTGAAGCGGCGGGGGACAAGAGAGACAGTCAGTTAACAATATTTAAATCTGCATTGTTAAGTAAGGGAGGAAAGGAAAGGAAAAGATCAAAGGAAGTCATGTTTGGGATGCGATGCTGCAGGATCAAGCGAAAGCAGAGCTGGACAACCCAGGGTGCCGGCATTTAGGGGCATTTAGGAAAAGTCACGTGTTTAGCGGAGCCCTGCTGCCGAGGGTCTGTTTTATGGCTGCACGTACTCTTACCACGCCGCGTTTACTGCTGTTCTCCAGGCTCGATCCATCCTCACGCTAATGAAGTATGGATCAAAGGATCCTCGGTCGTGGAACTAGTGCTCCCTTCTGCGTCTGCTTTAAAAAGATTAGCAGCTGAGAATGACTGTGGCCTCGCTCTCTGTGGCCTCTTACTTCCCATAAGTGACGCAATCAGTCGTGATGGAATTGCAGGCATCGTGCAAGAATTTGCAGCACAGTTAACAGGTTTACTGAAGATGAACTTAGCTTCCAAATTCGATAACGAGGACTTGCCGTGACTCACACTCGGCAGGACCCATGGCTCCCCAGCCCGCCGCATGGCTCTTCCGCCGCGGGCCCCATGTGGCTCCGCCTGCCCTACTCCGAAAGCCCCGGCAGTGCTCGCAGTTCCGAAGGCGAGCATTTTAAAGCTTCGCACCTGCGCCGACGCTGTCAAAAGCAGCCCCTGTGTCTCCTGCCGGGCCTGTGCCTCCCCTCTGCCCGCGGCATCTTGTCCTTTCCCAGACTGCGCCTCGCGCAGCTGTGGGATCGGTTTCCCCAGCTGCGAAGTTGTCCTGTGCAAGGGCGGCATCCGGGCCTTCTTCACCATTTCGCTCTATGGCCCGGCCCCTCACACGCAGTAGGTCCTCAGTTAATATCTGCGAAAAGGCAGACTGACTGACTGACTGGGACTTTGAGCTCCTGACACTCAGTCCCACTTGCGGGAGGAAGTGTCCCTGACCTTTCCTCAGTTGAAAGGACACAAACCACCGAGGAGCCTGCGCGAGGACCGGGCTCCCTGCAGAGGGGCTGCCGTCGCCCAGGACAGAGAGGTTGGACTCCCGCTTCGGGGGGGACAGCAACGTCCCAGCTTGGAAGCCTCAGCCAAGGGAGGGCACGGAGCGTCTAAGGTGCTGCCATTAAGCGGGGAGCGACAAGGACTCCCAGTCCCTGTGTGTTCGGTCCTGGGGGAGAGAGCCACTCGGCCCCACTGTGCCACCCCTGAAACGGGAGGCTTGGGTCCTTTAGGAGAGTTTGTGAGGGTGCACTCCCTCCGGGCCGGGATGCGGGAGCTGAAGGGAGGGATGTGATTCCGTCTCAGGACCTTTGGAAAGTGTGTGCGAGGGCACGGGTGGCCTCCAGAAGTTTCCGTGTTCACAGGACGCCCATCTTTCGTGGGCTGCCCCGCGACGCTGCGCGTGTATTGGCGTGAGCAGAGTTTTCACGGGTGGCGGAGTCAGAGTGCTGGACGTCTACTCGTGTTTAGTTTAGATGGTGCTTTTTAATTTCCATTTTTGCATAATTTGTTAGATACATAACATTCTATAGATATAGAATATGAATACTTACATATAAGGAGGGATTTAATTAATTTTACATGATAGTTGTGCTATGAAAAATAATATAGAGACCAGTGTTCTAAAGAACTTAAAGTCTTAACAATCATAAAATTTTGTGCTATCACAATCTTTATTATAAAAATATAAAATTATGTTATATTTCTAATATATTAATAATTATGTTAACATTTTTATTATAAAATAGTTTATTTTTCTGTCTTAAGGTCCTGACAAGTTTTTACTGTGATAGTATTCTGTTAAAATGTATGTTGTTTTATTTTTATTTTATACAACAATTTTCTTTTCCTCTTGAAAAAAAAGATCCTTAGGTATAATCCTATGATTGATGATAGGAATAACAACACCTAATTGGAGAACAGCTTTTTTCAAGTAAATCTATAAAAAATAGATTCTTCCAAATGAGTCCATCAAGTTGAAGTACTAATGTGACCTGTGAGAAGTGGTCTGTGTGCTCGCCATTCGAGTATATCCCAAGCTTGATGTTCAGGTTCAATAACCACAGCCTTGAAGAATTTAAAAGGAGAAACTACACCGTTTCTAGACGTGCAATAGTCCATTTTGTGGTATGAAGTAATTAAAACACTAACTGAAATCTTTCAAGTGAAATTATTGTATTTGTTGGAAAAGCACAATTCTAAGAAATAAAAAGGAAACAGAAAAGCAAACAGGACTGTGTTTAGCCGATAAAAAGGCAGCAAAACAGTTCATCAGAATATGAAAGATTTAGTCAGTAAACAGTGCTATTTTTTTTATTGCAAAAAATACCGACTTTACCTTTTCTCCTTTTTTTTGGGGGGGGGGGGATGGAATTGGCCAGACTGGAGCGTCAAGCAGACACCCCGTCAGAGAGCTGTCCTTTGCCCTAGTGCTGCGGGATGACCTTGGCAGAGAGGAAAGCCACCACGGACACAGACGCCGACAAGGGCCATTTTTTTCCGGGGCGAGGTTTTAGAAAGGCATTTGATTATTGATCTAAACCCGTGCTTTCTAGCCAGCTGATCAGGAGCAAGATTGACATTTTGGCCTCCATTAGCGTGTCTCCTGTGTCTTTTCTCAGTTGGCTCATTTTCAGAGATGGCAGACGTGTGATGAATTGATGCCCTAAAAGTCATGTTCAGTCAAATATTTTTGTGGGGAAAAGTACATTAAGTGTGTATGCAGGTAATGTGTACTCATGCGCTGGCGTTAAAAAGCTATTATAATTATTATCATAAGTTATTATGATTGGTTACCATTACTGAAATGCATTTTCTTGGTCCAATTATGTGCCAAAGTTGAAAATACTTTGTCAGGAGACAGTGTGATGACGCCTCATGAATACTGCACTGCATGGTATGAGGGCTGCCGACTCGCCATGAGGAAAACAGCTCTTTTCACTTGCAAGTTTATCCTGGGCTCCCTATGCAGATCAGACACATTTCAGGGAATGAGAATTACAGTCGGTCACACATTTATTTCTTCATGTTAATTTTTTAGGTCAGTTGATAGCGTAGGGAGGGATTTTCACAGATATAATGTACCTTCAATCACTCACTTATTCAGTCATTCAACAAACATTAATTAAGCATCTGCTGTGGGGCAAAGCCACTGTTACTGTTGTCAGTGCAAAGAGCACAGCTGAGCTGTGTAGACAAGGTCATGGCCTCTACAGAGCTTATATTCTAGACAACAAACAAATAAACCTATAAATAAGTTGTTATCAGGTTGGGACTAATGATATGAAGGAAGAAATGAACAAGAACAGGGGTCGGAGTGTAATGGAGATGGGCCGCTCCTCGGGTGGGAATGCATATTCAAGAAGAGGCCAGAATGAAATAAGATGAGCCAGCTACATATTTGAGGGAAATGCACCTCAGACAGAGGAAATTGCCAGTGTGAGGAAAGCAATTGAGTGTAAAAACAAAGAACAATATGCAGGGAAGCTTTCTTCTTATAACCCAAATTGTTTCTCCCCTCATGCATCTGATTCTCTGGAAGGAAGGAGAAGGAGGAAAAAGGCCAAAAAGTAGCATGAGAAACAGGAGGAGGAACTGGGCAGGGACAGTGGGATGGCCACTCAGAAAGGGCACATCAAACCATCACAGGAGAAGATGGTTAGCGATAGGTATGCTTACCTGAACATACTGCTAAAGAAAGGTTATCACTGGGCATTATCATGCAGCAGAACTGTGAGTGATTGTATATAATGGAATGAAAGCAGTGATTGATTGAAAAATCTAACCAAGCACACATTCTTTTGATAAAGCTGAGCTATCATTAAATACCATTGCTGGCCATTCTGTAGAATGATATATCGATCTAATTTCTTTAACTCAGATATTCTCTGTGTTAGTGAAGAAATTCATTACTAGTAAATAAATAAAATGATCCATATATGATCCTCTTTTGTTGACCTTACTATGACAATACTTACCTGAATGCACAAACCTTCTCTTTTCCTGGTGTCCTGGCTTGAGTAGGTGTCCCCCTAAATTCATGCCAATGTCCAAAGTCTAGTCAGATCTTCTGAATGGAGTCTCACTGAAAATAGGGTCTTTGCAGATGTAATCAACTTAAGACGAGGTTCTTCAGAGACTCCAGAGGGGGCAAGACCCTACTGATATCTTGATTTTGAACTTGGAGTCTCCAGAATTATGAGCAATTAATTTCTGTTGTTCTAAGTCACCAGATGTGTGATAATATGCTGCAGCTGTCACAGAACACTGGTACGCCTGGATGGACACCCAGGGCTGCTCACCTTCCTAGCCATGTGAGAGGGACCAGACTTTTATGGTGTTCAGTGCATTAGAATCGCATAAAATACACTCAAAACTGAAGTTATTTTAAGTAAAATATAACATTTCTTGAAAGAATCAGAAAACATTGCAGGATTTTTTAGGGTCATCATGAAGATAATCATTTTCTGAATTTATGTTAAGTTTCACTGTAAATAAGTTGAAAAGTTAAACTAAAATAAAAATATTATTTTATAGAGCAATAAAAATTAGTAGTTTGGGAGATTCATTTGCTTAGCAAAAGCTTACTGGGTATCAGACATCCTGCAAACTGCTAAGATAAACGAACAAATAAATAACTTTCATATTCAACGTTGGCAATGAAATGTGGCTATACTTTGCAAATTTCCTTGGAAAGAATGCCCCATTGTTTAGATGACAGAAGGGAATCCAGGTTTGTAGATTTCATTATCATCGCCTTCCAGCATCTTTGTGGATTCTCCTAATTCATTGGAGAATTATGGAGTCAAGTGGAAAGCTAACAAACACGTTTCCTCAATAATGTCAAGACTAATTTTACCCTAATTGTTGTGATCCATTTGTCAAATGATTTTACGAGTGGGTAGAAAGTAAAATTTTAGGCAAAGCCAGAGGGTAGTTGGTGCTGTAGTACATGTTGGACCTGGCGAGGGTATTAACGGGCTTCAGTCAAGTCAAAGTTCTGATTAACGTTCCGAGTTCTCCTGCTGGCTTTACAGCCTGAGCTACTACTGCGGACCATTTGTCACTGTCGGCGCTCACGCGCCGCTGATCATGTCGAGCGCAGCCCTTCTCTGACTAAGATGCTGTTTTCACGCAGTAACCCCAATGTCTTCACAGGCTCGGCTCCACGTCCCCCAGCGCCTTCCGCTGAGCGCTGTTCGGAGACGCCGGCAGCAGGAGCCTGATGCTGCACCGGGCGCAGAGGAGGGTTCGCCCTCTTCCAGGATTCAGGACGCTTTTCCCTGCTTTGCTGTAAAGGGGGGGATGCTGAACGGTGATGGGCCGCTCTCAGGCACTCGGAACTGCTCAGCGTTGTGTCTGCTGCAGACACTGTGTCAGGGAAGCCGGAGAAATGGTAAGGAATCCAAGGTTTTTTAACTTCGACAAAGGCAGCGACTCAGTGACGAGCAGACGCCAGGCACGACTGTGCGGAGCGTGGCACGGCAGCAAGGGCTAGGCCTGAACCCCTGTCCAGTGCTTGGTTAACTGTATGACCTTGCAACAGTCGTTTAAATTTCCTGTTCCTCAGCGACCTCCCTGTCACTCGGGAACAGGACACGGACACTGCGGGGTTCCCAGCTGTGGGAGCCAGGGTCCCGCGGGAGTTGAGTCAATGGCAGCTGCTCTCACATCCATTCTTCCCACACATGACGAAGCCCTTGGGGCCACGGGCCCCGCGTTCCCAGCCTTTTATGCCCCTGGGCATTAGTTCCATGCTTGACACACATGAGAATTCAATTAGTGAAATTAAATGCAGCATTGTATGATCCCGTTTGGAGGTAAAAGAAACTTCTTTATTGGATATGTCGCTGATTCCTGGGACAGCCCATCAGGGAGGAGACTCGATGTGTTTGAAATAGGAGATTTCGGCTGTGGGTGCTCAGGTATGACAGTCGAACCTCCTCACCACGTTAGGCTGCAAATCTGCCTGAAGATGCCGTGTGACCAGGGTCGGGCGGCCTCCTAGGCAGCCCCTGGGAGTGTCCACAGGATGCGTGGAGCACGGCGCTAACCTGAGGCCCAGGTTTCACAACTGATGCCACCTCGCATTCCCCATCTGTTCTGTTTTTCAAGAGAAACTGGGAGAGTGACAAAAACATACTGAAGTTAGGTAGAAGAATGGGGACATAGAAATGTTTGATATTCTTAGCTTCTTTCTTAGTGTATTTTGATGAAAATCTCATCTTTAAAACTGTGGAAAGAGGGCTGTGATGAGACCCCTTTTCTTATTCTGAGAATTAGGGCTCAATCGTGAATCAAGGTGCTATGTGTGGGGGCACTTTCTTCTTCTTTTGCATTCATGGGGTTTGGAGGGAGGAGGATCTGACCTCCTTGACCTTCAACATTCACCAGCCTGAAGCTATTATTTCAGGGTGTCGGGAGATTCATCCTTGCCTCGTGTCTAAAATCCTGAGTGAAATGCCATCTCCGGTTATGAACTCTGTGGCCATTTGGGTCATAATTAGCCTGTGCATGTGCTCCATGGGCCAATTCTCATGGCATTTAACGACGTCTCCCGAGTGCCGGCTTACACTCCCAAACCCAAAAGAACATCCGCAGACAGACAGGAGCCGAGGTCGCACTCACACCGCCGCCTCCGCCTTTGCGCACGCAGCGAGCTCAGGCGGTTTTGTTTGACAGTCCCGCGTGCTTGCGAGCTCCGGAGAAAGCTGTTTCTGTTTACCTATGTGATTGCTCCGAGAGCGACAGAATGGGCTCTGTCGAATGCCAGCATCATGTGATTCAATTTGCGCTGTTATAATCTTACCCCCATTTTGGGGGTTGGTAATCATTTCTCTTAACTAAACATTAAAATTAACATTTTGTGTTTCTTAACAGCTGTTTTCCCTCTAATCATCTTAAAAGTCATAAGAGAAAACTTGTGTTTGTCTTTAAGTCATTTTTGCCTTTAGATTTCTAGCTTTATTTTGCTCATCTGTTATTTTTCAGAACTAATTCCGTTTTCATGTAATGCAATTTTAAAAGTTTTGAATAGAAATCGTTCCCTAGTATTTGTTTTCCTTCTGTGTTTTTTTTAAATTTTATATTTCAATATACAAAAACTTATGGAAGATATTAATTAAACAAATAAGTTCCATGATTTATTTTCTGAGATTTTTAATCTATTACATAAGGCTTAAGATATCCAAAGTCAAAACTAAATAATTTGGGAACTGTATATAACTTGAAAATATTAAATTATGAGACATGTAGAAGAAAATCATCATATACTGAACATGATTCTTTATAAAGACCATTTATAGGTGACTTTAAACAATGCCTGTCTGGTGTATCTAATTAGTAGAGTCATGAAATTTTAGAATAGAACTATGATTTATAAAAATTAAAACTATGCTTTTGTGGAAAGTACTTATTCACTGAAATTTATAAATAAGGCTCAATGAAGAGTTCCTGAAATAAGCTTTGATGCAGCAAACAGTTCAGACGGCTCTCTGCTCACAAGGTGCCCCGGCGCAGTGAGAGATCCATTTTGCACAGACATGTCGTTTTAGGCTGAAAGACATTCACTTATTCCATAGTTTACTTCGAGAAATGTTGCGGATTAATGAGTAGAACCACTTCTTAGCCTTTCTAACTTTGCTCTGGCATTTATGAATGTGAACCAGCACGTCCTCCTCACCCAGGAGTGCGAAGCTCCCAGGGGTGCGGCGGTCAGAGCTACAGTGGCGCCCGGGGCGCATGGGGAGTGAGTCACCAGGTCCCCGAGTCTGGAAACATATTGCCCTCTGAGCTGGGCCTGGATCAGGCATTCCAGGGGCACCTTGGAGTTAAGATGGCCATTTCTAGATGTCTGTCGCTTTGCCCTTTTCCAGCTGCCACCAGTTGCTCAAATTATTTCCATTTTCTAAGAAGCTTGTGTTACCTTATGTGTGATAAAAAGTATCTGTGAATTTGGTGAAAGAATGCAAGGGCAGTAGAAATAATTGGAGAAAAACGAACAAATACCCCTTTAGATGACAAACACTAAAAATAGCAATTAGGTGCAAAAGACGACAAGCACAATTTCAAACTTTTGGACTCAGCTTAAATATTATTATTTTTCAGTTATTTTGTCAGCTCCTGTAAAAATCTATGGAAGTTTGTAAAATATTAAAGAGCTGTTGTGAAAAAAATTTTATGAAATGTGAAATACATAAGGCAAATCTCTGATTTTGGAAGTAGATAAAATCATTTTATCAACAGAACACATCACGAGTGTGTTCCTAGGAGGGGAGGCAGGTGGTTTTACAGACAATGGAAGGAAAGGCCACGAAGGAAAGGCCACGAAAAGGCCACGAAAAGGAAAGGCTGCAACCGAGTGAGGGCCGCAGTCAAGAAGTGCCACACCCCCACAGCTGGGACTCTCCAGGGGAAGTGTGGCCTTACCAACTCCTCAGGGTCAGCTCGGTGACAGTCATCTCGGACTTCTAGTCTCAGGACAAGAGAGGAGAAACTTCTCTGGTTTGAAGCTAGCAAGCCCATGGTGAGCTGTAAGCAGCCCCCGAAAACGAAACCATCTGGGTTCTGAGGAGTGAGGGGCTGCAGCATCAGATACTTAAGATGTGAAGTGGTGGCCTCCGAATGGGTCCCGGGCAGATGCTAGAAATGGTAGAAAAAGAAACAGAAATGGTACAACCAGCTGGGAGATCCAGATACCCTGAAAAGATTATTGTTAGGAATGTGGATTTTACAGATTTTGCCAGTGAGGGAGGACGTGAAGAATGGAGTCCAGAAGGAATGTGCTGTCTTTCAAAATACATGCGTCTCCATTAAAAGAATGTCGGCGGAGAGATGGACACTCACGGTGCTGTTATCTGGGCAGCAGAGGGAAATGAGGAAAACGTTGTTGGAAACTGAAGGAAAGGAGGCTTCCATTGCATCGTGGCGAAATGGTCTAGCCGAACTGAGTCCACAGTTGTGTGGGAAACAGAATTTTAAGTGATGAGCTTGGCTGTTTGGTGGATGGGACCCCCAGCAAAGCATTGCAACTGCTTCCGGGTTTCTTCCTGAGGCTCGTGGTGAACAGTGAGAGGAGAGCGGTAAGCGGAGAAAGGAACTGTAAAGTAAAAAGTACCCATCATTCAATGGTATTGGAAATTTAGGTGATTTTAAGACTCTGGAGCTGAAGATAAGCAGATATGATCTTTGTCTGAGTTGGTACTGTACTGGGTTGGGACTTTGGGGGATGTCAGGATGGGGGGAATGCATTTTGCATGAGGAGTGGATGTAAATCCTTGGAAGCCAGACATAAACTGTAGTGGACTGGAAAATGGTCCCCCGAACATCAGGTCCAAATCCCTGGAGCCTATAAATTTATTTATTTTTTAATCTGGAAAAAAGTGTGCTTAACATTATGTAGTTAACATAAGGCTTTTAGAACAGAGGTTTTCCCCTGGATTACCGGTGCCAGCCAGAGAGGCAGGGGCAGGTGCAGAACCAGAACAGTAATGGAGATGTACCATCTATTGATATTTCTGGAAAGGGAGTTCAATCGTGGATAATGGCTCACTGCGCTGAATGGAAGCACATAGCTAGGAAACTGACCACACTTTAGAAGGAATTATATCGCCAAAGAAACCACAAGCAGGCTTTACAGGTCTTTCCACCTCTCAAGCCTAAAATAATCCGCAGGCCTCCTCACTTGCACAAGCTCCCCTGGCATCTCATGGGAACGCAGGTTCCTGGACTCTCCACCCGGGGTTCCACGTGCTAGCAGAATAATGTCCCCAGAGAAGGCCATCTATTAAACTGTGCCTTTGCATGGTAAAAGGACTTTTGCCAGTGTGATTCTTAGAGATCCCGACCTGGGAAGAAGGCCTGTGTTATGCAAGTGCAATCACCTAAGTCACAGAGGGAGACCGGAGGGCCAGTGAGAACCTGAAGGTGCTGCTCCGCCAGCTGTGACGATGGAGAACGGAACACAAACCAAGAGTGTGTGCAGCTGCTAGAAGCTGAAAAAGGCGATGTCTCACCACCGGCAGCCTCCGGAAGGAACGCAGCCTGACACCGGTGGGCACATTGGTCTCACTGAAGCCGCAGCTGTGTGTCTTTCTCCACAGGACTGCCTCGGGAGCACAGCAGGCTCAGAAACGCACAGAGGCCACCAGTAGGTGCAGTGCAGCGTGACAGAAAAGGACGATAGGGGAGAAATAAGACACGGGTCAGCCGTGAAGTGGGGGCGGGGCGCCAAGGGAAGGATGTCAGGGCCTCTCCAGCCGCCTGGTTTCAGGGTCCATTAAGTGGTTTGCTTCTTGTGAAAATATATGTCTGCTTGACCTTCTTGGGGATTCAGTGGATTGGCGGGAAACCTGTAAAACAATAGATAAGAAGTTTCAGGGCGTTAGTTTCATTAGTGACCATTTCAAAATAAAGCTAAATGTTGTTTAAAAAGCACATCCAGGGGAAGATATGGATTTTTACCTCAAAAATATGTTTTCATACATAAAATAGAGCACTTCTTAATGACTTTAATAAAACAAAGGTAACCTCTAAGTAAAGACATCCTTTAATCCAGAACTTCTCTCCTTTTTCTACAATGAATAGTTTATTCTCCCTTTGATTTAACTGTACAATATTTGTTTTGTAAGTGCTGGAGTTCTTTTTCTCCCTTTTAAAAATTTTTTTATTTTTTCAGTTACAATTGACATACAATATTATATTCATTTCAGGCATACAGCATAGTCATCAAATGTTTATATAATTTATGAAGTGATCACCCTGATATGTCTAGTACCCATCTGACACCATACATATTATCACAATGTTACTGACTATATTTTCTATGCTATACATTACATCCACATGCCTTTGTATAACTGGCAACTTGCACATCTTAACCCCTCCCCTTTTTCACCCAGTCCCCCAACACCTCCTTTCTGGCACCCATCACAATGTTCTCTGTATTTGTGAGTCTGTTTGTTCATTTATTTTGTTTTTTAGTTTCCACATATAACTGAAAGACATATGGTATTTGTCTTTGTCTGATTTATCTCACTCAACACAACACCCCCAAGGTCCATTCATTTTGTTGAAAGTGGCAAAATTTCGTTATTTTTTATAACCAAGCTGTATTCTGTTGCATGTATGTGCCCCAGCTTCTTTATCTGTCCAACTGTCAGTGGGCGCTTAGCTTGAACCCTTATCTTGGCTCTTGTAAACAATGCGGCAATGAACGTATGGAGGCAGGTGACTTTTCAAATTTGTGTTTTGGGTTCCTTCGGTTAAACACCCAGAGGTGGAATCACTGGGTCCTTTTCTTTGGTCTTTTGTTATAGCTTTTGTTTTAAAGTCTATTTTGTCTGATGTAAGTATTACTATGCCAGTTTTTTTTTTTTTTATTTGCATGCAATGCATTTTTCCATCTCTTTACTTTCGGTCTGTGTATGTCTTTCAATCTGAAGTGCATCTCTTCTGGACAGCATTTGCAAGGGTCTTCTTTGTTACCTCTTCAGCAATCCTATGTCTTTTAAATAGAGCATTGAATATATTTACTTTTAAAGTAACTATTGGTTAGTATATAATTATTACCATTCAACTATTCATCTATTTTATCTCTTTTTCTTCTTCTTAAAGAAGTCTCTTAAACATTTCTTAAAATACTGGTTTGATGATGATGAACTCCTTTAGCTTTTTTCTTGTCTAGGAAGCTCTTTATTTCTCTTCTGATTATAAATGATAGAATAATCTAGTTTGTAGGCTCTTGCTTTTCATCATTTTGAATATTCTGTGCCAGTCCCTCTGGTCTGAAAAGTTCCTGTTGTGAAATCTGCTGACAGTCTTATGGGAGATTCCTTGTAGATAACAAACTGCCCTTCTCATACTGATTTTAAGACTCTTTCTTTGTTTTTAATCTTTGGCATTTTAATTATGATGTGTCTTCATGTGGGCCTTTTGAGTTCATCTTGTTCGGGATTCTCTGTGCTTCCTGGGCTTGTATGTCTATTTCCTTCATCAGGTTAGGGAACTTTTGTCATTATTTCTTTTATTTTTATTGCTTATGCTATTATAGTTGCCTCCATTTTCCCCCCCCGCAACCCCTTCCCATAGTCAATGCCCACACCATTGAGCATGTCCATGGGTGATGCATATATGTTCTTTATCTGGCCTCTTCACCTTCTTTCAACCAGTCCCAACCTCTCCTCTCTCCTTGTACAGCTACCAGGCTGTTCCATGTAGCCATGCCACTGATTCCATTTTGCTCATTAGTTTCTTTTGTTCCTTAGGTTCCAGTTATAAGTGAGATCATATGGTATTTGTCTTTCATTGACTAGCTTATTTCACTTAGCTAGTCATAATTAGAGAATAATATTCTCTAGTTCCATTCATGCTGTCTCAAAAGGTAAGAATACCTTTTCAAATGCTGTGTAGTATTGCATTGTATAAATGTACCACATCTTTTTTATCCACTCATCTACTGTTGGGCATGTAGGCTATTTCCCAGCCTTGGTTATTGCAAATAACACTGCTATGAGCATAGGGGTACATATAGTCAATTGAATTGGTGTTTCCGGATTCTTTGGGCATATTCCCAGCAGGGGAATCTCTGGGTCTAAAGGCAGTTCCATTTTTAATTTTGTGCAGAAATTCCATGCCGTGTTCCACAGTGGCTGCCCCAGTCTACATTGCCACCAACAGTGCACAAAGGTCCCATTTCCTCCACATCCTCACCAGCACATGTTTGTTGATTTAATAGCAGTCATTTTAGCTGGTGTGAGGTGATATGGCATCATGGTTTTAACTTGCGTCACTTGGATGGCTAGTGATGCTGAGCATTTTTTCATATGTCTGAGGGCCATCTGTATGTCCTCCTGGAAGAAGTGTCTATTCAGGGCCTTTGCTCATTTTTTAATTAGATTGTTTATCTTCCTGGTGTTGACTTGTATGAGTTCTTTTTATATTTTGGAGATTAAACCCCTTTTTGATATATCATTGGCAAATATGTTCTCCCATACAGTGGGTCCCCTTTTCATTTTGATGATGGTTTCTTTAGCTGTGCAGAAACTTTTTAATTTGATGTAGTGCCATTTGTTTATTTTTTCCTGTTTTCCTTGCCTTAGGAGATATATCAGCAAAAATATTGCTACATGACATTACTGAAAATTTACTGCTTATGTTTTCCTCTAGGATACTGTGGTATCACAACTTATATTTAAGTCTTTTATCTATTTTGAGCTTATTCTGGTGTATGACATAAGATGGTGGTCTAGTTTCTTTTCTTTCTTTTTGATTTTTTTGTGTATACCATTTTCCCGACACCATTTATGGAAGAGACTGTCTTTACTCCATTGTTCACTCTTGCCTCCTTTGTCAAATATTTATTGAACATAAAGACATGGATTAGTTTCTGGGCTCTCTATTTTGTTCCACTGATTTACATGTCTGTTTCTATGCCAGTACCAGACTGGTTTGATTACAGCAAACTTGTTGTATAGTTTGATATCAGGTATTGTGATCCCTCCAACTTTGTTCTTCTTTCTCAAGATTGCTGAGGCTATTTAAAGTCTTTTTAGGTTCCATATAAATTTTTGAAATATTTGTTCCAGGTCTGTTAAATATGCCCTTGGTATTTTAATATAAATTGCACTGAATCTACAAATAGCTTTGGGTAGTATGGACATTTTAATGATGTTAATTCTTCCAATCCATTAACATGGTATGTGTTCATGGATTTGTATCTTCCTCAATTTCTTTCTTCAGAGTCCTATAGTTTTCAAGTACAGGTTTTTTACCTCTCAAAATAGATTCTCAAGCCCTATAATGTAGACGTTAGTACACTTGTCGTTGCCTCAGAAGTTCCTTAAACTGTCCTCATTTTTTTGGATTCTGTTTCCTTGTTGTTCCAATTGAGTGTTTTCTTCTACCTTTTCTTCCAAATTGCTGATTCAGTCCTCTGCGTCATCTAATCTACTGTGGAATCCCTCTAATGTGTTCATCATTTCAATTATTGAATCCTTCATTTTTGGCTGATTCTTTTTTATGTTTTCTCTTTCCATTTATTCATTTCTTTCTCTGTTGAAGTTCTCACAGAGTTCATCTACATTTCCCCTAAGTTCACTGACCATTGTTATAACCAGTGTTTTGGACTCTGCAAATGGTAGGTTGCTCCATTTCACTTAGTCCTTTTTCTGGAGTTTTGTCTTGTTCTTTTATTTGGGACTTGTTTTTTGTTTTTTGGGTGTTTTTTGTCTCCTTATTTTGGCTGCCTTCTTTTGTTTGTTTCTATGGATTAGGTAAAGCTGTTATGTCTCTTGGCTTTGGTAGAGTGGCCTGTGTAGTAGGTGTCCTGTGGAACCCAATGACATAGTCTCCTGGGTCACCTGACCCTGCTGCTCCTGGTGAAACCCCTTGTGTGGGTTGTGTGCACCCTCCTGTTGTAGTTGAGCCTTGATTGCTGTTTGCACATCAGTGGGAGGGATTGACCCTCAAGCTGATTGGTTGTGAATACTGGCCATGACTAAAGCAGAGGATCTGTTACACAGGAGCTGAGCCCATGTAGCAGGCTTTGCTTCAGTGGGGCTCTGGTTCCTACCTAGTGTGTCATTGGGTGTGTCATTTGCGGAGGTGATTGGATGGTGCTCTGATGTGGTCTAAAGCTCTCCACCAGTTGTGTTGCTTCTGGGGCCTCTTGGGAGGGGCTATGGTGCAGGCCAAGATCAGCCAATACCTGTACCCTGCCCAAGGCCACTTGGTATGAGCTACAAAGTGATCTACAGATGGCTGCTACTTGTGCTGGAGTGGTAGTGACTGGGAGAGGCTGGTTGCCAATAGTGTCAGACTTAGGGCCACTTAACAAGAGGTTTTGGGCATGCTGAGACCAGATGTTGCTTGTTTGGGGTTTTCTGACTTTGAGAGATTTTAGGAAATTCTGAGCCAAGACAGGCCATGTGTAGGGGAACAATACTAGAAGTAGCTTGAGTGGACCAGGTTGATGGAGACTCAGATATGGCACCCACCAGCTGGCTCTGTGGGGGGAGTGGCTCAGTAAAGAAACAATGGCCTCTGTCAGCACTTCCGTCTGGTAGAAAGTTGCTCCTCCAGACCTTGCCTGATGCCAGATAATTCACTTCCTCCTTGTATGTCGCTGCTGCCTTTCAAGCTGTTGCCCCAGTGCTATAACTAAGAGTGAGTTAGTCTGAGAAAGTTCTTATGCAGGACCTTTAAGAAGGGCTGCCTCAAATGCCGGAAGTCTCCATCTCCCTCAGCCAGAATTCATGTTTGTTTTCACAGCCAGGAGTTATGGGGAACTCTCTTCCTGGCACTGGGACCCTGAGTTGGGTGGTCATGGTGTGGGACTGGGACTCCTCACTCCTCAAGGGGGGACCTCCATGACTGAGATATCACCCCCCCGCCCCGAGTTTTATCTGCCACACTTGGGTGTGGGACCAGACTGTTCTGCATCTCTGCCCCTCTAAATGTCTCGATGTGGTTTCCTTTTTACATCCTTAGTTGTAGGACTTCTGCTTAGCTAAGCTTTAGGTAGTTCTGAATGATGGTTGTTCCACAGTTAATTGTAGTTTTGATGTAGTTGTGGGAAGAAGGCAGCATAGCGTTTGACTACTCTTGATTTTGAATATAAGCCCACAATATTTGTTAATGACTTTACCAGCCTCTGTTTTCCAAGCATGAAGCTTAGAAATAATTTATTTTTGAATTCTCCTAAACCTCAACTATCAAAAAAAGAATTCCTTAAATTAGTACAATAATCCCATGCCAAAAGCATGTACATGCGTGTGCACACACAAAGGCACATGCAGGCACATGCCTGTTGTGTCTCACTTACATCTCAGCACTGTCGTCATCCAACCCTGTATGATCCCTTCTGTGTGGACTCAGACACAAGTCCACTGTCTAATGGCTTCCGTTCCCCCAGCCTGTGGTTCGTGCCACCATCAAGGACCCTCACGAAGCCAGCTGTGTCCATGAAGCTCAGTGTTGGAGGACTTCAGCCACTCCCTTTTGCTTAATCACTGAAGAGTAAACCTTGGGGTCATATCTTTAAGACCCACTGCCATCTGAACCAAACTACCTCTTTCAGCTTAATCTCTTATAATCGTTGTTTAAAACATAGCTGACATTCTACCAAATAAAATGGCTTTCAGGTTCAATCAAAATATCTTTTCTACCTCCGCATTTTCTTAAGTCACTTACTCTAGTTAAATGTCCTAATCTTTCCCATTGACCTTTGGAACTATACTGTGGTCCGAGGCCTGGCTTAGGTGCAATGACCTCCACGAACAGTTTCCGAATTCCATTCGTGTGAAAGAACAGCAATCCGTTGGCTGTTCTGAATTGTTCTTGCTTTCGTAAGAGTTGCTTGTCTCCTTTAATGGATTGTAACCTCCTTTTGGACAAGCACCAGTCTTACGCATTTTTAAATCCATCAATTAGCCTAATGGCTTGCGCAAAAGCTTCCTAAATATTTGTTGAGTAAATTAGCTGTTGGGTGTGTGAACGAGTAAGGTGTGCGTGAATGTAATGAAGGCTGTAACGTCGTTATCAGCAGCCGGTGTTTCTGAGTCTCAGGCACCAGGCATCATCCTTGTACAGGCAGCCCCTGCTTTTCAAGGTCACATTACACCGTGTCACTTTTGAGAGAGACCTATGTTCTACCGGGTCCCTGCACAGACTGGCTCTCCATTAGGGGCGTGACTCATTATTAGCCACGTTTGTCTCTTTGTGGAAAGTGTAGCATTTATAGCGAATAATGATGAATCACTGGACTAACTGAAGCTGGAGCAAAATGTGGAGCCCATTAGGCAGTGACAGTCTGGGGGCCACACAGTCCTGGTGCAATGGGCAGGGGGTGTTTTGCTGCTGGTGGGACAGCTAAGGCAGTGCCCCCATTCTGTAGCTGGGCTTGGTGCCTGTTTGTCTCCTTTGCCATCTGTCCATTCAAGTCACAATACGGTGATAGTCAAATCAATGAGAAAGAGAACCCGGGCCATGAGCTAGTTGTCTTGAGCGGAAAGCAGGTCGGATGTGGTTATTCAGGTGACCTAGCAGTGCTACACCTGGGAAGGGGGTGACATATAGTTGTGTTTTCTGCTGCCGTGAATGAGCAGCAGAGCAGAGCCTCGGGCTTTGGCCCTGGCAGAACAAGTCCCAGGGACGACTCACTCTCCTGGGGTGTGCCTGCCTCCTCCTCGCTCCTGAAAACAGGTGACCGAAAACAATGAAAGGTTATGAAAGAAAGCAAATGCCTGTCATAATTCAATAAAGCAAGGAACGTTGAAAGAGAAAACATAGTTAACCACCACTTTGAATTGCTATGCCACAGAGAGGCGAACAATTTTACATTCTTTCATCTGGGGAAAGACTGTGTACTGCTCTCTCTTTCAGCCCAGACCTCCCGGGTGGGGGAGTTTTCTAACCCATAAGCCATTCACACGCTGCCATCTCTCCAGCTAGGGCTGTACTCTCTCAGGAAGCATTCACCGACATTGGAAATTAGCCAGGCTCCCAGTTTACATGTCGATTTACTTGTATTTTAATCTCTTTTTACATTGAGAACTTAAACAATTTATAATACAAAACTCACACACAGATTAAAGGGTAAGCAAGGCGTCTCATAGCTGGGACTCTCCTGTGTCAGACTTCGGTTTCCTGAAGGCCATAAACGTTGAGGTGATCACGCAGTAACGTACTTAGGGCCCCAGACAGTAAGCTGTGGCAGAGCTGAGGGCTAACGACAATTTTACTAAAACATATCTAAAAGGAAAGCCAACATTTTTGTGAGTCGATTCTCTCATAAACACATTTCCTAATAAACCTAGTTTTCCTGAAGACAGAGAGCACTGGAGTACTGATTTTATGCTAATTTTGACTTTGATTCCTCTTTGCCATCAATTTATTCATTAGCAGTCATGTGCCTTGAACTTCAGAGTAAAGGTCTCTAGAGATGGATTTGCGAAGTTGACAAGGAGCAGGTGAAGCTCATGTTCTAGCTCCTGTAAAATAATATAAAGCTCATAATTACCCCCTTATCCTAAGGCTACTGGGTCCCTAGTTTTTACTTCGTAGGGTCTACTGTGTAATATATTACTAGAGCAATTGAAATAGCTACTGTCTCCTTGGAAAATTCTCCCACGAAAGGACAGTATTTACAGAAGTTGTCAGTGGCCACAATAATAACATTTATTTTTTTTTGTGCCATTTCCCTGCAGTGGACAATACATATGAGTTATTACGGGCTTCTGGTGTGAAAGGTTTGGGTGTAACTGTGTCTGTGTGTGTGTGTGTGGTAAAGAATTTAACTGTGTCCTAGGGGAGCTTGGGCCTTTGGCCTTGGCCTCCAGGAGGTGATTCTAAGCCCTGGTACTGCTGTTCCTGACACGGGGAGCACTGCGAGTGGGCGTGGGCACGGCCCGCACATGCAGTCCCACACTCCGACTGGGGTAGGGCTGTCATGTCACACAGCATCTGGTTTGCGTTTGTGTCGAGGGGCTGCAGCTGCAACGCAATCTGCCACGCCTAAGTGACGGAGCCCCAACGATGTCCCTGGACACAAGGGCTTGGGGGAGCATCCCTAGTTGTTGTCACTCAAGCACTTACTGTCACATGATGAAGCCAGAAAAGTGAGGCCCTCCTGTCTCCACTCTGAGAGGAACCTGGAAGTTCCACCTTCAGACTCTCCCTGTGTTCTGCCCCGTGTCCCCCTTCTCTCAGCTGACGTTAGACAGCCTGATAGGAAAAACCTACCCTCACAAGCCTCACTTCACAGAGCCCTGGATCCTTTACCAACGGCTATGCCTACGACCGATAATTGCTCTCCGAAATGACCTTTGGTTTGGGCTGGGGTAGGTCTTGTTGAAGCACTTCTAGTCCTGTCTCTGCTAGAGTGTCCTACACTACACATAAAAAGAATGGCTTTTTAGAACTTGCTACTCCTTGAGCTTCACATCTTCCCTAGTCTCATACTTTTGTTTCTTTTTGATGTTTAGCAATGAAGGGAGTTGAAAAGACCTAAAGATAATGTATCTACCTCTGTGCTAGTCCCCCAGGAAGGCCTTCCCAGAGCAGGAGTGGTGTCCTTGGCGGTACAAGAGAGGGGGTGCTGGCGCACCAGACATCTGCTGGGACTTGGTCCTGAGGTTTACGTTTGGGGGAAATTGGGACAGTTGCTCAAAATAACTTCAGTGGCAAATGCACCTGTAAGTTTTACTCTGTAGGAGGAACTGCAGAGTCAACAGTTTGTCCTTGGTATCAGCCAGTATCCTGTCTGTATTCTCATTGCTACTGCCTGTTACCAAGCTCAAGGGTCTATGCAGGTAGGTGGGACCCCGCACGCCACCCCTGTCACCGTAGCATCGGTTCACCATAAGCACATAATCCTCACACATATGCAAAGCATATTTTGGCTTATCAGCTACTTTAAACCTCGTTTTTAATTAGGTAACGGGTGAGTGTGCCTTTCCCTCACGGTAATGTATACTTGGGGAAGAATAATGCCTTCAGCTGAAGAAACAAGCATGGGGCTTCCACATTCTAATTTCAGGGAAGAGATACTTCTGGTGTTTGTTTCATTTGTCAGATACTCTTGGTTCTTCTCATTCCAGCCACACAGTAGGTATGTTTTTGCTATACCTACTGGAGCTGGAGGGGCGACATCACCAGTTCTGGCTGCGTAGTGCACTGAAGAGCCATGTGTTACGTCTCAGCTGAAGCACTTGATGCCCAGCGTGGAGGACTGTCTCTCCCTCTGCGGTGTGGCCACCTCACCTGCGTGGGCCTCGGAAGGGCTCTGAGGGCACTCACGGCTTTTCATCTGCAGCAGACTGGAAGTAGGGACCAGAAATAAAACTGTTGTTTTAAGACACCAAGATTTTGGGTTTGTCATCTTAGCACAATCTAGCCTATCCTGACTACCTGTGCATGGGTACATGTTGTGGCAGAGGGGACGGGTGTGCCTAGCCTCTCCGGGCATCCGTTTGCTCACCTAAGAAGTTCAGCTCATAGTAAATACGCAGTAAATGCTAGTCGTTAAAATGGCACAATTTGGTAGTATATAAACTCTCTGTGGGTAAACTATCACAGAGAGTTTATATTATACATCCAATCATGCATTTAACATAAAGTCATCATTTTTCACTATCAAATAATTGCTTTTTTTTTTTTTTTTTTGGATAGGTTGACTCCAAATCATCACTCTTGCTGTTCTCACAGAGAAGCAGATGATGAAATTGAACTCAGAAGCTTCAGAACCAGGGATCCAAAAGCAGCTCCCCAAGGAACAGATTTGTGATGCTGCAAAAGTTACTTAATCTCTCTGACAAATAGGTTCCTTATTTTAAAAGTTTGGCTGACTCACAATTTGGCAGAGTGACAACGTATTTTGAGCAATAGAATACATGTACAATAGGCAACCTATCGATTGATCTATCTATGCGTCTGTGTAATGGATGTTTATCTCTAAGTTCTTCTCTTTCTCCTAAAAACAACAGCTCCCACATTCCTGTTGTGAAGCCACTGATCTCCCTGCCCAGCCGATGGCCCCACCAATCCCAGAAACCCTTCCCAGCTCCGCCTGAGGTGAAGCCGTCTTTGCCTGGAATTTTCATATTAGAACTGATGGCAGAAGACAGTGTGTGCATATTTGTGACAGAGTTGCAGTGATGGGCCAGCAGTGGCCAGCAGCCAAGACCCCAGCCTCACGGGGAAAGTCTGCCAGAAGGAAGGCTTCCTTCCATACAAGGCCCAGACGGAGGCGGCCTCCTGATACGTGGGTTTCCGGTTTCAGTTGTCCTTGGGGTCGCGGTTCCCTGCCCTGACAGCAGCGTGCTTGTGTGAGCCCAAACAGTCCCTTTGGGCCTTAGCTAATTTGCTGCACTTTTATTTTTGTTTGGCTGATTGTTTTCATTATTTGCATTACAATTTTTAACCAAATAAACCCTAATACTCTTTGGTTCCTAATGCATAGTGGTTGCTTAATGAATTTTATTTTCCTCCTCTGTTTTCTTTCTTTGAGCTGCTTCATAATTTTACATAAAATAACATCAAGATTGAACTGGGCACTACTTTCTCTTTTGATTGCGTGGGGTTTTGCACTGATGGTTCAAAAACTGGTGGTTAAACTTCTGGCGCCTGAGCGCAATCAGGACAGGCTAACACTTGGACATGTAGCCCTGTAGCTCATGGAAGAAGCTCCTGGGTGAGGCAGAACAATTGCTAGTTTTGTTGCGCCTTGACCCCGGAGAGCTGCTGTTTCAAAGCTCGGAAGGAGGTGGGCGCCCAGCCCTCCTGGGTGGCAGCCATGCTCCCGGCGCAGCTCTCTGAGGAGAGGCACTTGGGTTTTGGGGTACGAGCTGCCTCTGACACTGTTTTTCCTGGAACAACATTTTCTTCAAAGAATGACTGACAGACAGACTTTAGGTATTCAGATTGGCTTGTTGCTTCAAGGAAAATAACAGATAAATTTCAAGTTTTTCAGCAAAATGGAACTTTGGAAGACTTGCAGCTGCTACTGTGGCCGACAGTCTCAGTACTCGCGGCTTCTCTGAGGGGTTCGTGGTGATGCTAGCAAGTGTGCTGTTGGTACTGCAGGAGGACGCGGGTCCAACTCATGGGTCTGCACGGTACAGGGACCAGTGTCATCCAAGGGGTCGGCGTAGGACGCCACAGGTGACAGTTCTGTTCAGAGTCAGACAAACCATGGATTTCAATGTGAGTGTGAAAACTTCATGGGCACAGTTTCAGATTTCTCATTGCACCAAACCTTTAACAAACTGCCACTTGTAGAATTTTTATGTAATGTTAAAAATAATATCCACAATTATTTGTAAAGTCATTAAAAACCTCAGCCTCTTTCCTGCTACCCACTTCAAGCTAAATAACATAGTGCAACTGAGTGACTATAGAAGCAAGTATGAGCATCCAGTTGTATTCCATTTACCTAGAAATAAAAGAAATTTTCAAAAATAATGTCATACTTGTTACTATTTTTTGTTTAGCAAATATATTTATTTCACAAAATATATTTATGTTAGGATGTTACATATGTGTTTTTAAATGAATTGAAACATAAATATTTAATAAATATCTCAGTTTAAATATCAAATATGTTAATACTAATAAATATTCCCTATGTAAAAGAAGCTTTCTGATATTCCTAATATTTAAGAATGTAAAGGTGTTCTGAGTCTGCAAAGTTTGGGAACCACTGACCTGAAATATCTCTTTTCTCTCTTTTCATTCATTTGATGCACGTCTAAGGCTTAAAAATGCATTTTTATACCTGAATACATTTGTTCCTGCCCAGAATAACATTCCTTTACTTTTTCAGCTTAATGAATTCATTTCAACTTTAAAGACTTAACTAAAAGCTTGTTTTTTCCCCCCAGATTCTCTTCTATTTTCCTTCATAATTATTTATACAAATTTCTGTTACACAACTTGTTGCACGTAATACATTTTGCGCGGCTCGTGCCTCTCTGACCTGCAAGGGCCGGAGGGCCAGCGCTCTCCTTTAGTGGTTTATGCCCTGGCCCCTAGAGGAAGGTCCAGGTTGCCGTAAGGACGTCACAAGATCTGTCTTCTTGGAGGACTGGATTTTGGCTCAAGAAATCCCATCTCTTTTGTTATCCTGCCACAGAGCCCAGCTAATGACCATGACATTGGCAAAGTCATGTATTTCTACCAGCAAGCTAGATGCAAGGAATTGAGGTTCATGGCCAGGCTTCAGGGAGAAACTAATCACAGAAGAGGAGATACCATATGTGGTTCCAGGGATCCTGGACGTCTTGAAAGGGTTCCAACATTTCTTTGGTGCCTGTAACAAGCAACATCCGCTTTCCGGTGGCAGCTTTACCCACGAAATCACAGCGCACGAGAGTCATCCTGAAACACCCAGGCCAGTTAGTGAAACGGAAACTGCCAACTGGCACTGTCTGCTGGCAGCGTTGCAGACACATGGCACAGGGCTTTTCCAGAACTTTCCTAATTGGTCGAAAGTGAGAATGTTTCTCAAGATTAATAAGGGTGTCAAATCACGGCCAGCTGGCTGCCCCCGGCTCTGACCGCGCGCCGAATCACACAGCGCGTGCGCGTCAGAGCGACGCAGAGCTCGCACTTCAAGGCAGACAGGGCCTCTCCTGGGTGTGCACATTCTGCCACCTGGGATTGCTGACCACCGCCTAGGCTAACGTGGATGGTGAGTGGCAGCCCTTTTCCGCACCAAGGCGTGTCCAAAAGAAGCAGGCATCACTTCCAACCGCAAGCCGGTCTGACGCCTTCCATGCTGTCCCCATCTGCTTCAGATATTCATACTGGACAGTTTTCAAATGACAGCAGATGTCCCAGCTAGAAACAAAATTAATCAGCTGAAGAGCATGTCATTACCTAGCTAATTTTAGAGATCCAGCAGCCAGAGAATGTATTGCTTTTGGTCACAGTCCTGACTCCTAATTTAAAATCAGCTCTGTTGTAAAATGAAGAGTGTTTGCTAGGCTACCGAAACTTTCTTACCTGAACTATCCTTAAATGTAAATACCCAGATGAGGTGGTTGCATCAAACTTTTGGTCTTTAAATAAGCTCAAGAGAAAATTCTTCAGGTTCGTAAAAGCCTTGAACAATGACAGAGGTTGCAGTGAAGAGTCAAGGTGAAAGATTTCACTTTCCATTGTTAGCCCGACTCAGGCCCAGCGATCGGTTGCAGAGAATACCCACTTTCTGCTCATTCACGTTCACCCCGGCAGTCCACTGTGTGCTGTGTAAAACTAAAGGGACTGTCTATGACACAGTTGGTTTATCCACCACTTTCTCTCTTGCTGTGCGTGGGAAAATTCAGGTCAAATGTTGCAGCAGATCCCAACCTGCTTGAGAGAATGTAGGTCAAGGCTGCTGGAGGCGCGGCAGGTGCCCTCCAGATGCTGTTTCCCAGTCCTGGTAACTGGAGTCATGTGATCACTGGGAAAATTGAAAACAGCTATTGTTTTGCCATCAGCTGGTGCCTGGGAACTAGCAGGAACCATCAACACGCGTTCCATCAGGAAAGTAATGGGTGAGACTGGAGTGAGATGACCCCACGGAAGGAACTGGCGTAGTTCACGTCCCTTAACAAATACACAGCGGGTGGTTCCAAGCTGCACATTCTATCGAACACACGTTCTTTGAGGTCTGATAATCCAGTCGCGGTGTGATAGCAGACCGCTGCTTTACCCCGGACGCGGGTATGCCGGGACTGTTTAAGGTGGAGGAGGCGTCCTTCGCATGTTTGGGTGAGGCGCCATGACCAGCGGCTCCAGGATGAGGGGGCTCCATTCTAAACAGATAATGTGTGTCCACTTAGGGTGGGCAGACTCACCCCCCGGAAAAGAGAAGTTTGCACCCCAGTCCCCGGACCCCGTGAATACCGTTTCCTTACGTGGCAAAGGGACTTAGCAACTGGAACAGGAACAGAATCACAGAAATGGAGACCGCGTGGAGGGTTATCAGCGGGGAGGGGGCGGGGGAGAATGGGGGGAAAGGTACAGGGAATAAGAAGCATAAGTGGTAGGTACAAAGTAGACAGGGGAGGTTAAGAATAGTATAGCAAAGGGAGAAGCTGAAAAACCTGCATGAGCCATGGACATGAACTAAGGGAGGGAATGCTGGTGGGAGGAGGGTGCAGGCGGTGGGGGATAAAGGGGAGAAAAAATGGGAGAACTATAATAGCATAATCAATAAAATATACTTTAAACTTAAAAAAAAAAGACAGCAATATAATTACAGTCACAGGCCTTAAGAGAGGAAGGTTTTCCGGGATCACCCAGATGGGCGTATGTAATCACAGGAGGCACTTTCCCGCCTCTGGGACAGAGGGCAGGCGGCAGGGGGTGGTCAGAGACACCCGCGGCAGGAAAAAGACTTGGCTGCTACGCTGATTTGAAGATGGAGGGGTCGATGTGACGAGGAATGCAGGTGACCGTAAGGAGCCAGGACACCAGAACCCCAACCTGCTTCTCCATATGGAAGTAGGAATATGTTTGAAGACATATGCACGTGAACTACCGGGAAGGTATTAAAATACTTAGTGTCTAAAAGGGAGACGGGGCCCAGCCAGGACCAGGGTGCGAAGCCGGCAGCCTGACTGCGCTGCATCAGCCCTTTGAAGCTGGAATGGGAATATGTAGATTTTCAAAGATCCAGGTAGAAAAGACTTGCTAAAAGTCTTGGTATGTTTTGTAATAATTTCCTTTTCCTTCCTTCTTCTCAATTATGTGTTTCTTTTGAAAATGCTGTTCATTTGCTGCGGTGCTAAAGGGAACAAGAAAAGGGAAATTGTATTCTGGTTTGTGTTAAAATTTTCCAGGGACAGCGTCGTGCCCCTGTGGAGCTAAGTGCGTGAGCATCAGTCCACAAGCCCCGCAGCCGGTGGCCACTTAGGAAATCAGGTCTGCACCGAAAGAGCTTAGCAGCTCCTTCCACATACGTGTGTGTAACCTGAGGAAGAGCACTCAAGTGTGATGAGAAAGTTAGTGTAAGGACACATGGAAGGGGCACTAGCTGGGTCACTTCTATTTGTGTCGTGGGGTCCTAGTGAAAACATTAGTGCGTCTGGAAACTTCCTGCTTCCAGTCATGATGATTAACAAGGTTTGGATTTGTCGTCCTCCTTAAAAGACTAGAAAATCAAACAAAGCAGCTTTTCACGCATCGGGCACTAGGACACAGGGCTGAGACCCCTGAGGCGGTGAATCGTGGGAGGTTCACCCTGGTAGTGTCCTAACGCGTAGCCGGGGAAAGGGACGTGACCACAGCCTGGCGGTTTCCTTAATTCAGGAAGCAGTGATCAGAGTTCAGGGAGGCAAAGGCGTCAGCATTTGTGGGGCACATCCCACCAGGGGAGGGACAGCAAAGGAGGGTCCCGCCAGCTATAGGTCCCTGGCTGAGGAAGACGCACCAGGACAAACAAGTAGGACGATCTGTGGAGCTCACACTGGAATGGAGTAAGTTTTGTTCTCACGAGCCCGAAAGGTAGAGACATAACACGTGGCGCAAAGCAGAGACTGGGGGAGAGGAGCCGTGGAAAGAGCCAAAACCAATCCTCGAGCCAGCACTGCTAAGTTTCACTGATACCTTGTAATTTTTCTTGTAATGAATGCAGTTCTGCTGTTGGTAATCCACATACTAATTTCATTTTGCATTTTATTCAATGTGCATTTATTGAATAATGATAGCCAGGTTCTCTGTTAAATCCATGATTCCTGCCCAAATAGACTTTCTCTCGAAGAATGGATAAAATGCAAGTCACGTAACCATGCAGACAAAAATAAAATTGCACTGTGACATGTACCATTTTGAGGGTAACGTGAAGCTACTTGAGCTTCTGTTGAGTGGTTGGAGCTGGTCTGGGGGTTAAAGGCTTTCCAGGGGAAGAGGTACTTGAATTGAGATGGAAAGGGTGAGTAGGTGTTAACTAATTTATGAAAAGTGAGCTGAGCCTTGCAAACAGAGGCGCGGCATAAGCAATGAATTTGGGGGTGCCGCAAGAAAGCAGACAGTGAAAGAAATGTATGTGGTTGAATAAGAGAGAACAGCGCTGCCCGGTTTCAGGCAAAGCTGGTGAAGAAGTGGACGTTAGAGCAGGTAGATTTTGTAGGGAAAGCTCAGGCATTCTTATTTACATCACCCTGTGTAAACCCCCCGGCTGATTTTAAGAGAGATGTGCTATTGTCATATTTGTGCTTTAAGAAGATGGATGTGGTATACAGTTTGGAGGGAGATGGACTGCTTAGAAGAAGCTTCTTATTTGGACCTAGAGAAGACAGAAGCTTAGAGCAGACGGTGAGCAAATGGAGAGAGCCGGATGAAGGCTAGAGGCTCGTCAGGAGTAAAGCAGCAAGGGTTGCTGGGGTTTTTAGTTGACATGAGTTTTTGACTTCCACAGAGGATGGCTTCTCACAGACACAGTTAACTCAGGAAGTGCATGGTTAGAGTAAGGTGATGATGCATTTGGTTTGGGGCACGTTGAAACTGAGGTGCTTACGTCACTTCAAACAGGGCATGTCGCACATGTGTCTGATGCTCGAAAGAGAGGTCTGAGCCGGGCACGAAAATCGGCAGGAGCCATCTGTGTAGAGGTGGTCTCCGAAGCCACGGGTGCAGATGAGGGTCTCTGGGGAAACAGAATGAAATGCCATAGAATCTAGACTGGGGGACCTTTCACGCCAAAAGACCAGCTAGAGGCTTATGTGCAAAAAAGAAGAAATAACCACAAATGTTGGAAGAAAACAGGATGAACATGTTAGCAGAAGCCCAAGAGAGTATTTCAGTATTCAAATGATTAACAGAGTTGAATGACGACAAAAATTCAAGCCAGATGATAATAGCTAATGTTTTTTTAGTATTTCCTATGTGCCAAGCATTGTTTTAAGAATTTTACTTTCATTAACTCTTTTAATCCTGGCCAGGTCTCCACAGACTGTAGCCTAAATACAAAGCCTTCAGTTTCATCATCTCACTAAAATACTGTCTGTTGTCCTCAGTGACATGTAGTCATTGATTGGAAATCTTGCTAGAGCCATTTGACTGAGGTGATGGATTTTAGGAGCTAGTTAAGGTGGGCTAAGAAGTGAGTAGAGAGTGAGAAAAAATAGACATGTCACCTAGATGAGCCTTGTGAGGACTGTTGGGGGTTGAGGGGGATGAGGCCGGGCTGGGACATGGAGTCACTCACTACCTGCCTTTCATCTGAGTTGCTAACCCTGTTTGGCCAGTGTACCCTGACCAAAGTGCTGAAGTCATGTGCCTACTGTCTCCTCCCCACAAGATTTACCCCAAAAATCTAGAAACAGCAAAAAAAACACCAAAATCAGTGACCTCTGGGCTGTGTGGTGGGAGAGAGATTTTCTTCATAGGGCTGTGCAGTGTTCGCTTCTTTCCGACCCTTCCTGGGGAAAAGTGTTGCTGCCTCCACAGGTGTCCTGGGCAGTCGCCTCTGATCCCAGGTCCCTTGGGGGAAGGAAAACCAGCAGAGGGCACAAGGGCTGATGTTCTCTTGAGGAGAAACTGAGAAAAAGTGTAACACCAGTTGGTGGTAACAGCCTTAGGGCAGTTGCTTTCTGACTGTCTCCTTCTCCAAACTAGAGCATGTTAATGTAGCCTTGTCCTTGATGTGGCACCGGACAGAGTGTGGACAGCATTTGAGAGATTGTTAGGAAGGCAGGATCGCAGGCCCCACCCAGGTGTCCTGAGGTAGAATCTGCTCTTTGCTGCGGTGCCCTCGGACGGGGTGAAATCAGAGCTGGGTTGTGTTTAGGGGTGCCCAGTGGCCGACTGAGTGACAGACGGCGTGTCTTGGGGGGCTGGGCTCATGGGTGCCTGGGCCTGCGCGTTCACGCCGGCTCCGGGTTCTCTGCCCGCTGAGCAAGGTCCCGCCTCCCGTGCAAACACCTGAGAGAGCAGCTAGCTAGGTTCTTTCTCCTTTACTGTTTAAAATTTAGTTATCTCTTTTTAAATGTTTAAGGTAATTTTTTAATCATTTTAAATTGCTGGTGCCTTTGCTGCAGAGACTCGGGTTATAAAAAAGCAGGGAAAATTTTGCCTCAGCTTCTAAGTGCACGTCTCCTTGATAAAGTGAGCTCATGAAGACTTGGGACAAGCACAGCCATTAACAGCAAAGTCTGCAGGATTACGGATTTGAACAGAAGCAGAAACATTAGAACAGATGGGCCCTGTACTTAAAGTAACATAAAAGATTTATGCGTCAAACAATGAAAAAATAGATACTTTATTTCAAGGACACACAAAACATTAGGTTAAATTGATTAGCTATTAGGACATAAAAATCCTTAATATATTGAAAATTTGGCTTCCTATAGACTTTTTTGATGACAAATTAATTAATTTAGAATTAAATAATAAAAAGTAAAGTTAAAAAAATCCCTGAATACTTGGAAACAAACTAAACCCCCTTCTGATTAATGCATGTGTTTAAGAAGAAATTAAATTTGAATAATATGTAGAATTGA
Organism: Mormoops blainvillei; assembly: GCA_004026545.1. Lineage (NCBI taxonomy): Eukaryota > Metazoa > Chordata > Mammalia > Chiroptera > Mormoopidae > Mormoops > Mormoops blainvillei. The sequence continues at coordinate 872,515 of PVJD01000018.1, read as the reverse complement.
ATGATTATGAAATCATTCAAAATTGAGGAGACTTTGTAAAATTATATAGAGATAGAAAGTTATAGCTCTAAATAATTTATAAAACAAAGAAGACAGCCTCAAAATTAATAAATTCTGTCTGTATATAAGCCTATGTAGAAAACCCCAAAGAATACAAAGATAAGTTATTTAAAATGATAAGAATTTCCAATATTGGCTAGATATAAGTTTAATGTAGAAATTACAATGCATTTTTACATGTCAGCAATAAAAAAAATACAAAATATAATTGAAGGGAGTACATCATTTATGAAGCTATCAAATAATATAAAATGACCAGGAATCAATTTAACAAAATATGTTTAAGTCCTTTCCTGCAGAAGCTATAAACACTTTACTGAGATACTGAAGAAGACTATTAGACAGACAGGTAAACCATGTTCATATACAGGAAGACGATATTGTAAAGATGCTAGTTCTATTTAAATTCACCTTCAAAGTCAATGTAAATTAGAACAGGATTTGTCAGAGAACTTAAGAGACAATTCTGAAACCTCCAAGAGTTGCATATGCACGTGTGCCTGTGTGTGTGCAGGACTGAGCGGTCACGGCGCCTTTTTACCGGGTGGGGGCCGCAGGGCAGTGCTGCTCTTGTTCACAAAAAGCAGACTGACCAGTAAAATGGGTTTCAGAAACGGACCGGGTGCACGCAGGGGCAGACGTTAGACGTAGGTCAAAGGTGGTGTATCCGGGGGTTGGGGAAAGAATGAAAGGATGTGCCAATAAATTAAGTTGGGAAATATTTTATATGAAAAATATGGAAATTGGATTCCTATCTCACACAATTTAAAACAATCAACTCCACATGGATTTAGGATTAAATAAAAAAAAAAGTAACATTTAATCACTTGAAAAATTATTAGTGAAGGTTTTTACAGCTCAGGATATGGGCTATGTCTTAAATAAGGCAGGAAAACAATTACTATAAAAGGGAAGATTATTAAACTTAAAATACTAAGATTAATCACTTTTGCTCATCGAATATTAATTTTGAAATTAGAGAAATTTCAAAACTAAGTTACAAATATAGAAAACTATATTCACAATACACATAACTAGATTAGTATTAAAATATATATAAGTACAACTAAATCAATAGAAAAACTGGCAAGAAAATAAATAAATAAAGGAAGATCAAGATTGTTGGTCATTAGGGAAATGCACTTCAAGATCATAATTAGATATCATTCTATAACTATTCTACAGGCAAAATGAGAAATTCTGTTTATCCCGGGGCAGGAGATGTGAGGGTCTCTGGCATCTGCTCTATTGTGCTAGAGGGAAAGGAAACAAATTTTAAAGCCCTATGCCCGCCTATGAAACATTTGACCTTGGCTCCTGATGTCAGGCAGTTACATATGCTGTGATTTAGCCACTTAACATCGACCTGCATGTCTGAGAGAAACTCTCACATATGTTAATGGGAGAAATGTATGAGGCTATTTGTAGGAAACTGTTTTCATAATAGCAAAAACAACTCAACTCTTCAAAGTGGGAAAATGGAAGAATAAACTACTAGAATAAACTGCTATATTCCTGAATGAGCTACAGTGAAACACAGCAAGTGGTGTATCTAACTCCCACAGCAGTCAGCAGCAAGAGCACCAAAGGAGTGAATAGAGAGCAGTACTCTTTTTATAAAGTTAAAATATAAAACTATACTTTTAGCAGTGTGTGTGTGTATGATAAAACTACATTTTTAGAAAAACAGTGAAATAATAAGCATAAAATTCAGAAAGATACTACATCAGGTAGGGAAACCAAAAATTTAGATATAAGTGAAGATTCTGGCATTTTTGCAGGGGTTGGAAGGTTTAGGTATGTTTGTTACATTATTTAAAATGATCCAGTGGTGATGACAGGGAAAAGGGAGGGAAAGGGTCATCAAGGAACAGGCATAAAGGACCCATTGACAAAGCCAAATGGGGGAAGGATTAAGGGTGAGAGGCGGGGGTGGGTGCGGCTGGGGAAAGTGGTGGAGGGAAAATGTTGACAAAAACAAATAAAGAACAAAGTGGTCGGGGGACGCTGGTTGTAGTGTGGGAAATTAGAAAGAAAAAAGAGGAAAAAAATAAAAATAAAATAAAATAACCCAGCAGGTTGTTAATTAATTAAAATACATGCATAGAATGATTGATGATGGACATGTGTCATGACACAGGGTTACCATCTAATTTGGTTCCGACGAAGGCCCAAAGCAACAGCAACCCCCAGTTAAAAGGAACTCCTAGAACAGAACTTGAGTTTGACAGTGCAGAAAACTGGAGAGATTAACAGGTAAAAGATGGTGTCTTATTGTAGGTTTTTCTTTATTTTTATTGATTTGAGAGAGAGAAAAAGAGAGAGGGAGAAACATCAATGTGAGAGAGGAACATTGATCGATTGCCTCCCATATGCGCCCTGACTGGGAACCAAACTTGCAACCCAGGTATGTCCCCTGATCAGGGACTGAACCCCCAACCTTTTGGTGCATTGAAAGATGCTCCAACCAACTGAACATAATGGCCAGGGCACTTATTGTAGTTTTGATCAATGAACTACCACCTCACTCCTGTTAGAATGGTTATCATCAACAAGACAAGTAATAACAAGTGTTGGAGAGGGTGTGGAGAGAAAGGAACCCTCATTTACTGCTGGTGGGGATGTAAACTGGTACCACCACTATGGAAAACAGTGTGGGGGCTCTTCAAAGAATTAAGAATAGGGTTACTGTATGACCCAGTGATCCCTCTTCTGGGTATCTACCTGAAAAATTTGAAAACATCTATCCACAAAGATATACATGTACATCTTTGTTTATTGTAGCATTATCCATCGTGGCCAAGCTATGGAAACAAGAAGAGTGTCCCTCAATAGATGACTGATACTGACAATGTGGTGCATATAAATTGTGGAACGCTATTCAGCCATAAGAAAGATGAAATACTGCCATTTGCGACAACATGGAGGGACCCGGGGAATATCATGCTAAATGATACACAATATTTTGCCATGTATAATGCGCAGTTTTTGCCCAAATTTTTTGAGGGAAAAATAAAGATGTGCATTATACATGTCCATAATGATTACATAGCACGGGTATAATAATCCCGTGAATAATGCACACAAAACCATGGGCGCACATTGTACACTACAGAATATGGGTAAGTCAGGTAGAAAAAACCAAGAACCGTATGATTTCACTCACATGTGAGACATAAAACTGAAAGCAACAAATGAACAAACAAGAAAAAGAAACAAAAACTCATAGACACAGGCAACGGTATGGTGGGTACCAGAGGGAAGGGGGCTGGGAAGGAGGTGAAGGGTAAAGGGGGTCAAATATATGGTGACAGAAGGAAATTTGACTTTGGGTGGCAAACACGCCATGCAAATGATGTGTTATAGAATTGTGCACTTGAAACCTATATAATTTTGTTGAAAAATGTCACCCTGATAAATGTAATAAAAATAAACCCAGAGAGATTAACTGTCTGGTAGACACCAGGGGATGGCGAGCCTTAATGGAGCAGGAGAGACAGGAAGTAAGATGTTCTGAGAGCTGGTGAGTCTGCTTGTTTGTGCAGGATGACACTGGGACAGGCTGGGAGTTTAGGATGTGCACCCATCCCTGAGGCTGTTGGAGAGTTTGTGTGCATTTGGCTCATTTGAGCTTGCATGGTCTAACTATGGAAGAAGCGGCATATCAGGGCATGTACATATGAAAACACTCTTGATTGGAAAGAAAGGGCTTAAAACTTTAAGAATATACATACATACATTTCCTTCTGTTTAAACTTTTAGAGGGAATTATTACAATTAGATCGTTGCAATGTAGATCATTTGACCTAAGGTTTTTAAATGTGAACTAGTACATAGACTATTTGCATATAAATTGAAGAGAAAAAGTAAGATATTAAATGTTTTTTGAAAAATATATTGAAAGGTGAATGGCAAAGCATCAGGCCATATGATTTTTACTTTTAAACTTTCATAAATATTCATATATTAATTAAATAAGACTGTCTATAAAATTAAGAATTTTTAAAAAGTTAAATTACTCACAATCAATATTGCAGAAAGGGGGAGACTGAAAATTTCTTCAAAATGATTTTAAAGAAGACAAAGTTTTATTTACTTGTAAAGATATATTGGTGCTTATTTCCAAAAGTTTCATCACAGATGATAACTAATTTCCTTCGTGTTATTAAAAAGTGTTTTCTCACTGTCCTGTCGGGTATAGCTCAGTGGATTGAGCATTAACCTGCGAACCAAAGGGTCACTGGTTCCATTCCCCAGTCAGGGCACATGCCTGGGTTGTGGGCCAGGAACCTGGTAGGGGGTGCATGAGAAGCAACCACACATTGATGTTTCCCTCCCTTGCTTTCTCCCTCCCTTCCACTCTGTCTAAAAATAAATAAAATCTTTAAAAAAAAAAGCATTTTCTCAGGATATGACAAATTCTCTCACATTCTGGGATACTTTGTTTTTTGCTTAAAATGAAAAAAAAAGTCACTTTAGTCTTAATTTCAGAGAACTTTCTTCCTAGCCATCTATTTTGAGATTTATTATAAATTACATCTTCTCAGGGTTATTAGTCTCTTGGGGGAAACCAGGAACCCTGCCTGCCGAACAGCACCAGGGCCAGGGGCTGGCAGACTGCCCCAGTGTAGGGCCCAGCAGTCCCCTCTTGTGCACTGTCCACTATGGAACCATGATTTTACAGTTTAGGTGATTGAAAAAATCAAAACAAGAATACTATTTTGATGTAAGAAAATCATACAAAATTAAACTTCAGCATCCATAAATGAACTTTTATTGGCATAAGCCTTCCGCATTCATCTAATGATTGTTTGGGCTGCTTTTCTGCCCTGATGGAGACATCAACCAGCAAAGCTCAAAATATTGACTCTCTGGCCCTTTACAGAAAACATTTGCCCACCCATGACTGGAGGTTCAAATTTTAGATATTGTGCATAAAAATATTAACTTTTTTATTGAACTTTTCTAAGACATAACATGTTGTTTAAAAGAATCGAAATGTGAATTCCAGCCAAGATGGAGGCATAGGTAGATACACTTTGTCTCCTCGCACAACCAAAGGAAGGACAACAACAAATTTAAAAACAAAAAATAACCAGGACTGCCAGAAAGTCGAACAGTATGGAAGTCCAACGACCAAGGAATTAAGGAAGAAACATTCACCCAGACTGGTAGGTGGGGTGGAGACGGAGATGGGGAGCCAGAGCAGAGGGGATGCAGCAAGGTGGTAGCTGGAGGGCTGGGTGGGTGAGACAGCAGCTGGTGGCTCCACATTTGCGTGCAGATAAACTGGGAGGAACAACAGGGGAGTAAGACAGACCATGCAACCCAGGGTACCAGCTTGGGAAAAGGAAGCCTCAAAACCTCTGGCTGTAAAAAGCTGTGGGGGTTGTGGCAGTGGGAGAAACTCCCAGCCTCCCAGGAGAGTATGTTTGAGGAGCCCTCAGGGTTCTAGAACATACACAAACCCATCCACCCAGGAACCAGCACCAAAAGGGCCCAATTTGCTTGTGGGTAGCAGGGAAAGTAACTGAAAACCTCTGAGGCTGACTAAGGAGCATTGTTCCCTCTCGGACCCCTCCCCCACATACAGTGGCATAAAGCATCACGTGGGTTGCCCCGCCCTGGAAAATACCTAAGGCTACCCCCCTTATAATGTAACAGGCATGCCAGAGACAAAACAAAACAAAACAAAACAGCCTAAATGAAAGAACAGATCAAAGCTCCAAAAATAGAACTAAGCAATGAAGAGATAGCCAACCTATCAGATGCAGGGATCAAAACACTGGTAATCTGGATGCTCATAAAAATGGTTGAGTATGGTCACAAAATTGAGAAAAAAAGGAAGGCTATGCAAAGTGAAACAAAGGAAAATACACAGGGAACCAACAGTGAAGGGAAGGAAACTGGGACTCAAATCAACGGTTTGGAGCAGAAGGAAGAAATTAACATTCGACCAGAACAGAATGAAGAAATAAGAATTTTTTTAAAAAATGAGGAGAGGCTTAGGAACCTCTGGGATAGCTTTAAATGTTCCAATATCCGAACATAGGAGTGCCAGAAAGAGAAGAGGAAGAACAAGAAATTAAGAACTTATTTGAAAAAATAGTGAAGGAGAAATTTCCCCAATCTGGCAAAGGAATTAGACTTCCAGGAAGTCCAGGAAGCTCCCAGAGTGCTAAAGAAGTTGGACCCAAGGAAGCACACACCAAGGCACATCATCATTACATTACTCAAGATTAAAGATAAGGAGAGAATCTTCAAAGCACCAAGAGAAAAGGAGAGAGTTACCTACAAAGGAATTCCCATAAGACTATCAGTTGATTTCTCCAAAGAAACCTTACATGCAAGAAGGGGCTGGAAAGAAGTATTCAAAGTCATGAAAGGCAAGGACCTACATCCAAGATTACTCTATCCGGCAAAGCTATCATTTAGAATGGAAGGACCGATAAAGTGCTTCCCAGACAAGGTAAAGTTAAAGGAGTTCATCATCACCAAGCCCTTCTTACGTGAAATGTTAAAGGGACTTAACTGAGAAAAAGAACAAGATCAAAATTATGAACAGTAAAATGACAACAAACTCACAACGATCAACACCTGAACCTAAAAATGAAAACAAACTAAGCAAACAACTAGAACAGGAACAGAATCACAGAAATGGAGATCACATGGAGGGAGATCAGCGGGGATGGGGAGGGAGGAGAATGTGGGGAAAGGTACAGGGAATAAGAAGCATAATCGGTAAGCACAAAATAGATAGGGGGAGGTTAAGAATAGTATAGGAAAGGGAGAAGCCAAAGAACTTATATGTACAACCCATGGACTTGAAATAAAGGGCGGGGGAATGCTGGTGGGAATGGGGGTGCAGGGCAGAGGGGAATAAAGGGGAGAAAAAACAGGATAACTATAATAGCATAATCAATAAAATATACTTAAAAATAAAAGAATATAAATGCACACTTGAAACCTATATGATCCTTTTAACCAATGTCATACCAATAAATTTAATTAACAATAAATAAAACTAAAAAAAAAAAAAAAGAATAAAGCTGTGCTGCCATCTGTTTGTGCAGAGGCCAAGCTGCCACGTCAGGGTCCTCAGCCACCACCGTTTCCAGACTTTGTAACTGGTGGCAGCTTGTTTGTAGGATTTCATATCAATGCTTCCGGAATGAATTTCTCCATCCCAAATATAATATGTTTTAACCAGCCTCCCACCACTCGCATCACTACGCAATAAGCTCTTTTTAGCTAAAATCATTGCCATCCAAATCTGAGCCCACTTCCCCATGCAGATGTGTCCTCGCCTGGCCCGTTCGGTCTCTTCCTCAAAGTCTTTATTCAACAGCCAAATTCACGCTTAAATGTTTCTTTTTTCATATCCTTCTACTAAGAATTTATGGCACCTAGAAAATAGAATTATAAGCATGCCCACCTTTGTGATGGGGCTGCAGTGTGTGTGGTGGGTACTGGTTGCTGGTTATTCTCTGCAGGCGCCCACTGCGTTCTGGGCCTCATCTGTTTCATCGCACGCACGCCGCTGCCGAAGTGCCCGATTTTATTTCCTGATTTGCTCTGACTGCTCGAAGGTGAATGGATTTACCTCCTGTCTGGTCTGTTAGAAAACTTCTGTTCCAACATTTTCCCCCTTATTTATATGTTTCTATATTTTATATGTATTTATAAGCCATCATGTGTCCTTGCTGTAAAAGTTATATTACAAATGAATAATTTAGAACATACATAAAATAATACATTTATTGAGTGCCCCTGTAATGTAGTTGGACTTTTCTGTAGTTTGTACATAATTTCTTTCTCGTGTAATAATAATAACACTCTCATATACTCAGGGACAAAGCCAAGCCTTGTGGGAAACACAGTTCTTTTAGGAGATAGAAAGAGTATGAAAAAACAAGCTACTTTTGCAAACATCATGAACATATCAGGTCCACGGGTGCAGCCCCGGCAGGGGTCCGGGCAGCAACAGGCCCTGACTTCAGCTGTGTCAGCTCCAGGTCCATCTGTTCCCCCCAGATTGACTGTCCATGTGAGTCACTTTTCATTCTCTGTTCCATGTAACATTAGAATAAGTTTATGGGGAAATTGGCTAGATGGCGTGATATAACTTCAGGTGTCAACTTCACTGGCTGAAGGGTGACCAGAGAGCTGGTAACACATCCTTTCTGGGTGTCAGTCTCCTGAAGGGGTTAGCATTTGAACCTGTAGACTGAGTGATGAATTCGGCTCTCGTCACCGTGTCTGGGCACCATCCACTCCCCTGAGGGCTGGACTAGAACAAGAAGAAAGGAAGGCGGATTTGCTCTCTGCTCTTGGACTGGAATGTCTGTCTTCCCCTCCGTGGCCATCTGCCCTCCTGGTTCCTGGGCCTTCAGACTTGGACCAGGACTCACACCATTGGCTCCCCGGCTCTCAGCCTCTGAACTCGGGCTGCAGCCACGCCAGCCCGCCTGGGCCCCCAGCTCGCTGAGGGCGGATGGTAGGCCTTCCCGGCCTCTGTAACTGCTGTGCCAGTCCATTATAAGGCACCTCTTTCTCTGCATCTGAATATATGCCGCTCACTCTGTTTCTCTAGAGAACACTGGCTAATATAGAAGGTTACAAATATTTTCCAAAATAAAAGGATTGGTATATTTGAACACTGATCTGTTTGAGTTTCAAATCCATCTTTTCAAAGCACATTTATGGAGGACTTGTCACACCAGCCAACGCATGCTTTGGTGTCCTGTGACAAACCGACAGCTGCGGTCTCTGTTCTTATAAAGCTTCTTGTGTTATTATTTCTACTCTAGGAGCTGGTCATTTGACGACTTATTTCTTCTTTAACCCTCATCATCTTTAAGATGCATTTTAAAAGTTTCTATTCCCTTAAGAATTAGTGTGCCTTTTAACTTTTCTATAGGCTTGGCTGGACTAGCTGCGGCCCCCACTTTATTTACTTAAAATAAAAAAATTAATTTTGTTAATTAATTGTCAGCACATATTAGTATTGCATGAATCTCTTTGATCATTAAAAATATACAGATAAGGTTCATGAAATAGACAAGAGGGCAGAGGAGGGCATGTTTGCTCTCTGTTCTGGAGTTGGGACACCCATCTTCTGCCTTCGGCCGCCAACACTCTTGTGAAAAAAAATTCCATCAGTTTAAATATAAAATTACTAAGTAACTTGATCTTATAAAGCATGTGGGGACTTCCATTCCTCCCTGTTGTCTGTGTGTTTCTTCCCTCTAACGTCCACGTTCTTGTTCTCTCCCAGATGTCACTGCATCTTCCTCCCCCTGCGGTCACCACCAGAGAGTGGTATTCCCAGGAATCCATCGAGGGTTCTCATATTTTATTACATTTTTGGACAATCCCATCACTTCTATGTCTCATACTATAGCTCATAGACTAGATCCAATTTTTATCTTGTATCCAGATGTCTTTTCTGGGTTTTAGACTCTAGTTCTAGTCCATATTCTCAGTTCAAATGACTGCAAGGATCTCAAATTCAACATATTCCAAAGTTGAAATTACTGTTGACCCACCAACAAAAATCTACCCCTTCTTCTGAATTTCTTTTTTCCGTTTTAATTCCCGTGCCCCACTTGCCCATTTGTCGAAACCGGGTTCTGGAAAGTCACTCTTTCTCTTCACCTCCTCTCACCTTTATGTCAAGTCAACCAGAACAACCCTTTCCATTCTTGTTCTTGAAAAACCACTCATTGGTCTAACACGCCTCCTGTAAGGCCTTGCAATTCTCACGGATATTGCTGTAATGCCTTCTTGGTTAAGCATCTTTTCCTGGTGTTATTCTCCTCAAAACCATTCTGCATATTGCTGCCAGGTTGACTTTTCTAAAATGTCATTCTGATCACGAGTCCCCTTGCTTAGAAGGCTCAGACAGCTCTGCACTGCTGCTGGCCGAACACGAGCCTCTCGACGTGACTCGGCGCCTGCTGCGAGCCAGTCTGGTCCTGCCTCTCTCCCCTCCGCCTCTGACACTCAAGGCACTGAACTCCCGAAAGGGTGCTTCTAGAATGTCCTCCCCTTGATGGCATGCATGCCCCCTTTCCTGTGACTGTCTGTATCCCCTTCTTTGCCCCCCCCAGCTTTTCATGTCCTCTCGCTGAGTCTGTTTACATCCTTTCAGGGTGTTTGAGGATTTGGGTGCTGAGCAAGGGAAGAGCTGTGACTGAGAGGTGGCAGCAGCTCTCACAAGCCTTATTTTGATGTTGTAGTGGGTGTGCACACAGGGAGGCTGTTACAGAATGAACCCATTTCAGGGCCAAGATACTGTTGCCGAAACGAGCCCCCTCCCCAAAGGTCTTTCTGTTCTGAGTTTATCTTTACCCACCACCATGTGTTAGGGATTGTGGCTCTCAGTGCCAGAGTTTGGTGAAAAGGAAAGGAACTTTTACAGGTTTAGAGTAATGGTCAAATGTCACCGTTAAATATCAAAGTCCCTTTAAAACACCCACCAACACACACAGTCCCGCCTTCCCCCTTTTTGCCCAGTCAGGCCAGCCAGGCCACGCAGGGGTACCATGTGTCTGGGAAAGAAACAGATGTCCGGAGCTTGGCTAAACTCCTGGTTCCTCCCAGTAACCCGGGCTCGTCTGGGCAGGCCCCTCCCTGTTCCCAGCACCATCAGCTGTGTCGCTGCCATCTCCAGTTCTTAATCCAAAATCACGTGGCACCTCCTCACAGCCTGCAAGTGAGAGTCCTTTCTCCCCTTTTCTTCCCACATGGTCTCTCATTGTCCCCCCTTCCTCGTGGCAGCACACCCTTAGTTCAAATCCCAGCCTGGAACTTCCTCCGGAACCCCATTTCCAACCCCTCCCACAGTGGGCTATACCTGCCAATGGTCCCATATTCTCAGCCTTTCTTAGCGGCCACAGTCATTCCAGGCAGGTGGGGTCCGGGCGTGGAGCGAACCACCTCCAAACTCCCGCACAGGCGCTGTAGCTGGGGGAGCTGCCTGCCAGTTACATCCTGGGTTAAAGTCATGTACACCTGTCTGGCGGCTGTGAGGCTAGTCTGCTGTTATTGATAAGCAAAGTAACTCTCAGGGGCCCTGCTCCATGTCTCCCGTCCCCCAGCCAGGCTTGTGGTGGGGGGTCTCTCAGCTCACCTCCCGTAATATAACAGCAGATGTCCAGATGTGTTGGAGGGAACCCAGGTGGGCTTGGGCATCCAGGCTGTGGCTCGGCTGCCTCCAGAGGAGCATTGATGGGGGTTTCGACGGCGGTGTGGGCTCCTCTTACCTGTGGTTGCAGGTGCTGAGCGCAGCTGTGCAAGGCGGAGTGGGGAGGCTCTGAACAGCTGAAGATAATGATCTGCTGGGGGATGTTTAACGACTGGATGTGTAAACAGTTGAGTTTCCACTGGTGGACTTTTGCACTAATAGGTCTCAGACTATTGTAAATGTTAGTAAACTGAAGGGGTTTGTTGCCTGCCACGCCCACAGTCACAGGTAAGCTCATGCTAAAGACCTGTCCCCTCGCTGGCCCACACAGGGGCAGGTTGTATATGGGAAAAATCATCAATCTTGGCAATTAAAGGTGTTGGGGCCGTGGGCTCTGCTGATCAGCTGGGGTCAGGGAAGGGCCTGATGCCAGGTCCTGGTGACAGCCATGGCGCTGGTCTGTCTGGGCCTATGACACTGGCCCATAGGGTTCTTCTGCTTTCGCGGGTCTGGGGCGGAAACGCAACTGAAGTCATGATGTTATCTCTAGTTTGACGGAAACTCTGTGCCCTGGCCAACAGCCCTGAGGCTTTCTCTGAAGGCACTTTGAGGCGGCCAGAGCCTGATGCCCTAAGGGCTTCTCAGGCAGAAGGAAAAGGGAGAAGGAAGCTAGTGAGTCCTGCTGGCATCAGAGTGGACAAGGCCAGTCTGGGTCAAGAGGGCAGGATGGAGAAAGGGCCGTATTAGAGAAACAGTTTCTGCGCAGTTACATAGGGTAATAAAGAACCGAGGCCAATAGACGGGACCATCTTTGGCTTGTTTATTTCACCAGTGGCTCTATGATGGTGACACTTTTATTGTACAGTGCTATTATTAGATTGTATTTGTTTGTGCCTCTGATAAAGCAGGTTCCTTGAGTCACGTGGACTTCATAGAGTCTGGAGCTCTGCCTGAGACAATGTGTGCTATCGCTAAGTGGAATGCTAACAAACGCCATGCCCTGAGGAGTTCTGTGGGGAGGAATGAACTTTCCTCTACCCTCTAGACTCTTCTGACTGGTCTAATCATCAAGCAGATATGAGGCAGATCAGGCAGAGAAAATGACCAAATGTAATACACGCATGTGTATGGGAACCCCGCATACATGAGATACAGAGACCCCAAGTGCACAGGAAGTTCAGAGACAGAAAGGGGACATTGGTGTATAAGACATTCTGAATCAGGGATGGGGGAAGGGTGCTTTGGAGGCTTCCAAGGGTCATTTCAGGATGATGAGAAGAAAAGATGTTTGGTAAACAGAAGTTTGTCCTGCCCATTACACAGGCCAAAAGAAGTTATCTCAGATAATCTTTTATTCTGGGCAAGGCCCCTGGTTCAAGTTCTTCTATGTGTTAAAGGGAGAGGCAGAAGTTTCTCTTGGGCCTGAAGACAAAATTGCCTTTAGCTCAAAATAATCCCTATACCACTGAGGCACACCTTGGGGTGGCTGGTTCCGAACCCCCGTGGTTCTGTCCAGCAAATGCCACCTGAAAGTCTTGTCTACGGAAGACATCTGACTCAGTCTGGTTTCAGGTCTGTGTTCCCATGGGACCTTCACCACAGTCACTCAATTTCAATAATGGAGTCTTCGAACTTGAAGTAAAAGGAATTTTTTCTGAAATACAACTTGCTTATGGAAAATTATATTCAATACAGAGTATATGACAAGAGATGAAGGGTATTTTATTCAGATTTCAATACTGCTATATTCTAGGGGAGAATTTTTACTAATTTGTAGCTGTGTGCCTCAAATCTGACCACCAGTAACAATGCAACCCGAGGCCCGAGTGGTCCGGACTGCTGGCCTGGACAGCGGGCTCACTTCGAGGCAACATTGTGTAGCTGGTGGACAGGAGGAAGGTGAAGGTGAGTGGGCAGAGAAACCCAGTATCTTCCCAGGATGACCAGGCTCAGCACACACAGTTAACATATGTGTGAAAATACAAACAAGGAGCTCACTGTGATCAATGACAGAAGAAAGTCTATTGATCACAAGATGCATAGCGACCATTTGCTGAGCTCGGAGGCCAGCAGCTAGAGAGGCAGGAGTCGGGGGGCTGCAGGCCCAGCCTGACTCAGGCTCCAGTGCGCCTGGTCCCTCGGGCTTCCCTCTCGCTCACGGACAATCCTTTTCCGTATGTAATAATGTAGCTTTAGCAGCTCCCGAAGTCACTACCGCATGGCATGCCATCCACAGGCCCAATGCACTTCTGGGTCCCAAATTCCCAGGAAAGGCCTCCAAATGCTCTCACTGGATCAGATCAGGCCCTAAGGCCAACCCTAAACTTCTTTTTTTGCCAAGAGGAGTGGAATGTTCTCTCTGCCCTCACCGGGGTCCCAGGTTTCACATCAGGAAGGTGTGTGTTTTCCCTTACATTGGGGATCCCCCACAGAAATCTGGGCTGTCCGGGTGGCTCCAGGGGAAGGCAGCCAGTGGTCCCTACAGAAGATGTAAGAAGTGACCCTTGTCAAGCCAACTAACCAAAATTTTGCCTAGAATGTATTCCAGTTAGCCTGCAGTCTGTTTGTTTACGGTCATGTCGGCATTTTAAATAGTGTCGACCCCAAAGCAATTTATACACTTTATCTTTTATCTTGTTTATCATGTTCACTTCCTAAGCACACGGTCTTTTTACAGGTAGAGTTAAACTTCATTACAACTGCTCACATTCGAAATTTGTGTTGTCTCAACAAACAAGACCTGCCTTACTTTGACATGCTAGATATAATAATATGCAAAAATGAAATCATAGGGTATAAAATGTAAATTATTGTGCAAAGAATGGTAACACCTAGCTCATTTCCAAATTTCAGTTTATTCCTTCTTCAGAGAGAGATTTCGTAATTACACCACCTAAGAAAAATTCCTTTCTATTATTCTTTATTTCAACTCTTTATGAAAGTTAACATTGCTCAGTCCTTTTTCTCAAACTGAATCATGTAGTGCCAGGGGTGTTCAACCTTTTGGTGTCTCCGGGCCACACTGGAAGAAGAAGAGTTGTTTTGGGCCACATATATCTTGTGCACATAATCACAAAAAGTCTCATAATGTTTTAAGTAAATATACGATTTTGCATGGGGCCCCATTCACAGCCACCCTGGGCTGCATGCGACCCTCAGGCCACAAGTTGGACGCCCCTGGCTGTGGTCTGTGCGCTCCCTGCCCCCTCCCCAGCTCAGTCTCCTAGGGCAGTTCGGGTTCCATCTGTGCTGCCGGATCAGCTTCACAGTGCCTATCGCGTAGAAGATGCTCCCTGAGGTTGGTTAAGGAAGCTCACCGCCTTGTGCCTTTTTACGCTTTACGGTTGTACATCCTCCATGACCATGGCCATGGAAGGAGCGGACCAAGGCTACGGTTGTACAAGCTGCAGCTGCGCACCGCGAGAAACGCCGGGGAGCGGCTGGGCGGAGCGCAGGCGCTTCACTTCTTTGTGCCGCAGAGCCGGACTTCATGGACGTTCGCGGCGGCAGCTCTGAGCTGTAGGTGACTTCGTCAACGGGCGGACGCTGAGCGAGACAGAAGGCATGGGGATTGCACCTGAAGGGTTACCGACACATGAGAAGAAATCATTCAGCAACTGGAAGTCTGCATTTGAAGTATTAGAAACCTGTTTGGTTACGAGCTAAATGTCAAGAAAAGAGCCATAATTGTTTTCTATATTGTGAAGATGGGAAATACAACCAAGGTTTGACAACCCCATTCTGCCTGAGTTTCCTGTTTTACCTTTATCGGTCATGTGAGTTTGTTTCGCCATTTTACTGGAACAAATTCATGTGGAATCACTTTCAACCTCCTGGCCTTGATCTGCAGATGGGTATTGAGGAGAACTGGGCCCTTCCTTCCCCGCAATAGGAGCGCAGTGCAGCCATCTGCGCTGCGGGGTTCTTTTTAAGGGGGCACGGCACTGTTCACTGCACAAAAGTGAGTTCATGAATAATGCTCAGATTCAAAAAAGATTAATGCTGATAGAGGCAGCTTCATTATGTCTGCCTTTTCTCCATTTTTTGAGATTTTTGGGGATAGTGGAAAATAAAACTTTCATTTTTGAAATCTCTCCTCTCTGTGGTAATGGTAGAAGGAAACTGAATTCCTGAAATTTACAAATATAAAAATGATAGAAATAATATATTTGAATTCAGAGGTAGATGAGCTAATGATGAGATAGTTTAGTTATTCTTCCTGGAAAAGAAAAAGACTGTGAAATAAGAATTCTTGCCACATAATAAATTAAGAAAGAAGAAAAGGAAGACTTTTCCCTCATAATTCTAACGTGAGCCACCTAAGCTAGTTAGGATTTGACTATATGACCGCACTTACTAATGAAAAAATATCACAGTATAAATTCCTTTTACTTGACTGTCCTGTATACTCACTCATCCCTCAGCGCAGGTCCCACCTACGGAATCGTGTTTGGAGAGCCGGTTACATGGTTCTCCCCGCCACCTGCGGCACAGACGTTATCATTTCAGGACTGGGCGCGCCCCCGAGGGCCCAGATGGCACCAGCGGGGATAGGAGCCCTGGTCCGGGAGTTGGGGCTTTCCCCGCTCAGGGGCCTACACTTCCATTCTGGTGTGGTCTCGTGCATCCCTCAGACGCAGCCGGGGACCACGTTCTGTCTTCTATATGGACTGACTGCAGCCCTGGTTTCACCCCCAGCTTGTCCATACCTCGCTCGTGGACCCTGCGGCCACGCAGTCGGTCTACAGGTCGTCTGCGGATTGCAGAGCCCCGCCTGCAGCGCGCACCTCCATGTCTTCCACCTACTTTCGCCACGCCAAGCAATCTTTCCATGTTTGTCCTGGTCTACAGGGTTTCTATTTTTGTATTCAAGGAGCAGCAAACTGTATAGTAACACACATAAGAAAGAGGATTTATTGTGCTATAAGTAGAGTTGTCAGATAAAATATAGGCTATCCAGGTAAATGTGAATCTCAGATAAATAACTTTCTCTTAGTATAAATATACCTGTGTCTGAAATATTGCATAAGGCATACTTATACTAAAACATAGTTATTGGTATTTGAAATGAAAATTTACCTGTGCATCCTATATTTTATTTGTTAAATCTAGCAGTCCTAACTGTAAAAGAAGGATGGCCTTTTCCCACAGCACCGCGGCCTCATCTAATGGACCGCGCAGGAGGGATGAAACGTGCAAAATCCACAAATGAATGTTCACAAGTAGCACCTTACATGTCAAAAATAATATTTGCTTCCAGCCCAGGAACTAATTCTTTCAGAATTCATTCAATCCCATGTTGAGGCAGAATGCTACATGACAGATGGGACATTGGCCGCTTTCCATTACTGAGCTGGGACATGAGTCTGCTGCGTCGGTGACAAGTGTCTGCAATAAAACAGAGTCATGCTTCTGTACCTCAGTAGATGTCAGATGATAAAACTTATGTCTTGCTTCATGGCAGCTTTCCCGTTAACATATTAATCTCAAAAATTATGAGGTGTGCTTACCGTCTACTTCTGACTTTAATAAATAAAACCTAAACAGGACTGGTGGTGTTTTAGGTCGCACTCCGAACCTGGTCCGCATGCGCAGCACCTCCTGTGCACACCCCCTGGCGCCGAGCTTGCGGCGGGTGCAGGGCTGGGTTTGTAGGGAGGGCCTTGTGAGTCAGGTAGACCTCAAACCAAAGCAAACAGCCCTTGTTAAGGAAGGTGTCAATGAAATGCCTGTGTAGGTTAGTACATCTTTGCGCAATCTCTCTTGTTTTCCACCCTTTTCGCCTTCAGTTGTGTGCCTGTGAGCTCCCGATTTCTGTTTCCCAGGCGGTAATTTTCATTCTAACACTGAGAAAGGGCCTCACTCCTGGGCTGTGCCCCTTGCTGCTCAGCTCTGCCCCGCGGGTCCCTGACTGTGCCCTGGGCGGTGACAGTTCTTTTTGCAGCTTCCGGGGTGGCTTTGGTTTCTATGGCGTTTTTCTCTGCCGTTTATTCAGTCCTGAGAGGCCTCAAGACAGTGAAGGTGGCCTTCCGGTAATATTTACTCAGTGTGTCTGCTGTTGTAATGCCCAATAGATATTTTTATCCGTTAAAAGTCTAAAGTGCTGTCCTTGTGTCTATAATGTAAAATAATCTTATCACTAAGATTATCACTAAGTGATTATCACTAAGATCACTGAGCAGTGTTTCCTTGAAGGAATTTGTAAGTATGGCTTAGTGTGTTCCAAAACATGGAGCTATGATAATTTTACTCACTTATTAATATTTATGTTATTTCCTTAAAGGAATATTTAACAGGCTTTATAAAGAGAGCCACTTTTTACTCAGCGGTTATAGAATTAATTGCCATCAAATTCCAGACTTAAAAGGCATCTAAACAGAAATCTGAGTCCACAAAGGACAAAAGCCAGGAAGCCTGCCCATTATTCCATGAGTTCCATTAGCAGTAAACCATTAGCCCTAGCGTATGAGTCTGGGTTCTCCATGGCAACAGAGCCAATGGGGGGGGGGGGTGTATACACACATTAAATATTTATATACACGTGTATAAGATACACGTGTAAGGATAATAAAGACAAGAAACTGGGTCTATCATGAGGAATTGACTCATGCAGTGGAAGCTGTCCAGTCCCAAGACCTGCAGGGGGACTGGCAAGCAGAGTCCCAGGAGGCCCAGGGTTCTGGCCAAAGGCCATCGGACAGGATGAGTTCTCTCTGGCTTTGGAGAGGGCCAGCCTCTTTGTGCCCTACAGGCCTCCTGCTGCTGAGATGCAGCTCACCCGCGTTCGAGAGGGCTACCTGCTTTTCTCAGTCTCTCTGTTTAAACTCATCCAAAAGATCCTCACAAGCACACTCAGTGCAGTATTTGACCAAATATTTGGGCACCCCAGACCCAGTCAAGTTAACACATAAAACTAACCCTCATAAGCACCAAATTCATTCAGAAGTTCCATGAAAAGTGGTCACTGAAAATCTTTCAATGATTATCTTCTGGGGGATTCTGTCTTGCTGTGACTGCAGAGCCACAGGGTCTTACAAACATTCTACTTAATTCTGTGGAATCATACTTTACTCACTGAGAGCTGAAACTGTAACAGGGTGGGTTGGAGCAGAAACTGCTGAAAAACAAGGGGCCCCAGATCTGGAGAGAGCCAGTACCTCCCACGCTCCCCCCGCCCCACCCCGCCCCCACCCTGGTCCGACACACACAGAAGAGTGCTGAGGCAGCCGATTAAAACAGTCTGCCCTCTGCAATGGCAGTGGCTGCCTGGAAAGGGGGAGTTGCCTGAGGCAAGAGGCTAGTATGAACAGGATGCAGTTGGCAGAAGGACCAGTAGGCAGCCCCTGGGATTAAAACCAGAGCTGGGGCTTGATCGCCCACAGCCTTAGGGCTACTAGCCCATGGCAGGCTACACAGAGCTTGTGTGAGCTGTGGGGGCTGGACACCCAACCCAGGGGGACTTGAGACTTTTGCCCATGC
The DNA here is from genome assembly GCA_004026545.1 of Mormoops blainvillei. Taxonomy (NCBI): domain Eukaryota; kingdom Metazoa; phylum Chordata; class Mammalia; order Chiroptera; family Mormoopidae; genus Mormoops; species Mormoops blainvillei. The sequence goes on along the minus strand of PVJD01000018.1, from coordinate 853,788 downwards.
CCGGGAAAAGGGGCAAAGGCAGATGTAGCCATTGGTTGGAAAGCTAGACACTCCCACTGGCTTCCGGAGCATGTGGGGTTCCAGGAGCGAGGACTTTTTAGAACAGGAGGCTAAGAGACGCTTTTCTGGGTTCAGAGCTTTTGGCGCTGGATGCAAGGTCTTTGCTCTCAGCGCTCGTGGCTCATGGAGCTTTCGCTTGAGACTTCTGGTCACAGGTGCCCGTGGATGTTCTGTGTGTCTGGCCCTTGCTCCCTGAATGGATGGGAGCACTCATTGGCCAGGCAGATGCTGGGCCCACTTGGGGCTTAGACCCCGCATGGGTGGAAACCCAGTCCTGGAGGCAGGATCCCACACCAGGATGTGTGCCTCCCAGGGCTCCAGCCTCTGGGACACTGCCATCTGGGGCAGCAGAGCACATGGGTCGGGATGGTTACGTGGAGACTGAGAGCAGCGGCCGCAGGCCCTGAAGCAGAGAGAGCAGCTGTGAGAGCATGGGGACTCTGAAACCCACGAGTGCACATCCAGAGAGGATGGAGGGCTGTTTGCATGCGGCTTAAGCTCCAAAAAGGACGGATAAGGAAATGGGGAACTTGGGGTGTGGTTTTGGCTTGTAATCTTTTGGGCAGCAAGGGAAGTTCTGGGTCTCGGAGGAGAGAAGGGCTCAGAGCAGGAGTGCTCTTGGGCCCCTCAACGTTGGGACCCTGTTAATAAAGACCTGTTTCCTTTGACACATGTCCTTGGGTCATGTGTGTTGAGGGTGACAAAGGGCCGAATGCCACGATGCGCTGTTACAAAACCAAAGCAGACATTGGCTGTTTTTACCAAATTAATCCACTAAAAGGCCAAGAAAACTGTTTTATTTGTTGTTGTTGTTGTTGTTTGTGGGTAGAACTGGCTATAAATTAAGTAATACACATATTACTTATATTGAAATTACACATATAGTCACCTTAATAACAGGATCCAACCTGCATAGAGCCATGCAGTCAAACTGTGGCTATAGTACCCTGACATGAACAACACAGGGTGTCTTTGCAGTGGTCATGGGGTTTATTCTCCGTTTTTTGTGACTCTCTGACATCTGAGGCCTTGGCTGCCCAGAGAGACCACCTCTTCCAGGGCTAGCTACTTCCTGTAGATGGCTAACTACTCCAGTGAGCATCCCTTTCATGTCTCAACTAACCAATGCAAAGCCCCTGTCCCCAAGCACCTCCTCTCTTGGGGTCTCACAGGGCCCTCCCATCCCACACTCTGAAAAACAAGGGGCCCCAGATCTGGAGAGAGTCAGTACCTCCCACGCTCCCCCCGCCCCACCCCGCCCCCCACCCTGGTCCGACACACACAGAAGAGTGTGTGTCTATGATCTGCCTAGGATCCCAGGGTAGGTTCCAGAGAGCTCAGACTGCCCTGTACTTGAGAGCCCTCTGAATTTATTCAATCTGGCTGATCTGAAACCTACTTTCCCTCACCTGGTCCTTGCACTGAAAGGTCAAGAAAGGCTCTCACCTGCCAAATGGTCCTCCTGCTCCATCTGCCCCCGCTGGGGGCGGCTGCTTCCCCCGGCCCCTGGCTGGTGTGCCCCCGCACCAGGGAACCATAACAGAGAATCCCTTCCAGGACACTTGTCTCCTAATCTGTCGGCATCATCGCATGTGAACAATAACAAAAGTGTAGTTCACTTTTTAGATAAATGTCTCCAGTGATTAGAATCATGTAATATTCTTGCATTGATACAACCTTCTTCCCCAAAGTTCCCTGAAATATTAAGGTACAGATACAAAGATACCAATTATCCAGAAAATAACATGTTGAAAGATTTTCAGGACCACTTTTTACTGAACTTCTGAATAAATTTGGTGCTTATATGATGAATTTTATGTGTCAACTTGACTGGGTCTGGGTACCCAGATGTTTTCAAAACATGCATATAAAGTCAGTACATTACATAACATAATAAATAAAAATGTGTTTAAAAATGGACCTTGAAAGTCTAATGCAACGTTTTCCATCACAAAATTTGAAGGTTCTATATAAAAAAGAGTGTGAAAAATACAAATATGAAATTAAGCATAGAAGTGACTATTTAAAATGAAAGAAAAGCCACAACAAATTACAAATTTAAAAAACTGACAAATTCTGCAGTCACAAAAATCTAGAAAATAACAATATTTTCATCAAATGCCCCACTCATCTCTATATACCCTTTTCTACATTTCTGGAGTGTATGTGTTTTATTGGCCTCTTTGTGTGACTGTGATTGTGTAATATTTTGATGGAGGAACCCAAGAGTTGGAAAATTTTAGTTTTAAGTAATAGTTAATAAGCATAGTAGTTAAGGCATGTAAAAAGCTGTTGTTTCAGGAACTGAAGGTGTGGCCCCCTCTGACTCCAGGAGACCACAATTAATGCAACCTTCGTGCTCCAGAGGGGACTGCAAGCAATAGAGGTGGGATGTGATGCCTTGTGTCCCAGGGAGAGGCAGCCCACTGCCCAGGACACAGTTAAAGGATCACCGGTCAGCAGAGGAAAGGCCGCTAGGGAAATGGTCGGGCTGTGGCTTTCACCTAATTAACCTCCTTCCTGAGTTCCAAAACCCTGGCCTATACTTTTTCCCTCTTCCTAAAAAAGCCTGGCTGGAAATGAATGTAAGGCGGTCGGTTAGGGCACATAACTTGCTGGCCTCTCAGATCGCTGGCCGGCCATCTGGACGAAGTGCCCGGCGGGATTCAGCCCCTGTCTCTGTTTATTGGGTCTGGTGGTGACAGTGGCACAAGTGCCAGCTTTTCTGGTTTCCGTTTTGGTAGATCTTGAAATAAATGATCACTCAGCCTTTATAATGGTTTACCAATGATTTTTTTTCATTAGGATTTAGAAAGGTTTCACATTTACAACTCAGTATTGCTAAATGTAGTTAATTTGGGAAAACATGCTAATTTGCCTTGATATGTGAACCGTAAGAAGTTTCAGGGCCTTTCAAGTTTTTGTGTAGAGAATCTTAAATATTCTTTGAATTACTTGCATCCATTAACCAGTTTGCCATCAATAGCCTCATTGCAGAGATATATTATGTATTTTGTTATTTTTATCACTCGGCATTGAAAACTAACCTCTCCATTGCGTTCATGAGCGTAACGCAGCAGCTGCAAACCAGGGGCGCCCCAGACAAAGAGGCGCGAGTCCTGCGTGTGACTCTAGGCTACATCACCTCAGCGTGGAGGGGCAGAGAGAAAGGGCCAAGAAGCCGCTCCCAAGAGGAGAGAAGGCTGCCATGACAACCCGCTCCCAAAACAATGCACATCCCTGCAGGCCAGGGCCCCCCAGGCCCGGCCCTCCTCTTGGTGGCGGGAGGGCTGGGCCAGCATCCGCCCCACAGTCCGACTCATTGCTCTCCGTTAATCACACTTATAGAGCAAGCAGAAGACTTATTCATTACTTTTGTTCATCATTTATTTCTCCATTTGAATGAATGGCTGCTTTTGGTATGACTGAAAAAAGTTATTACAATTTTCTTCTTTATATAAAACCATTTATTTTAATTCCATCACTCATTTTCATCACTTCTATTTCACATTCCATTTTTTACATCAGAATTTTGAATTTCGTCTTTGTTCCATAATAAACAGTTTTAAGAACAACAAAAGAAAGTACTTGAGACCAACTCTTCAAATGTACACTTCTTACATTAAAAAAAAAAAAATTGAAATGTTCCAGATTTTTTTCTAAGTTGCTGGTAAAATGGTGTATTTCCAATGTCTATTCAGCTGGGTTTCAAAAATGCTTGTGGCCACTTCAAAGCCGCCGACCTGAGGGAGGGCAGCGGGGAAGGTCTGCGCCGGGAGGCGCAGCCGCATCAGTCAGTGGCAGCAGCCACGGCTACGGTGGTAACTTACATAAAAGTGAGCGTGGAACACACTGCTGGGCTCGTTCCCATGGTCTTGGAAAAAGAGGTCACAGATACCGTTCCTGCTTCACCATCTTAAAGGATAACACAGACTATGTGAGACACTTTGAAGTTAAAGGAATTTAAAACCTCCACCAGACTCCATCTACGAAAGTTAAGTCAAAGTGGGTCAACAGCCTCAGTATATAAGAGCTGCAATTATAAAAATCTTAGATGAAAACATAGTTGTGAATCTTAATGACCTTGGATTTGGAAATGAATACTGAGATATAACCTCAAAATCATAGGAAATGAAAGAAAAAAATAGAAGATTTTGACCTGATCAAATTAAAAACTTTTGTGCATGAAAGTACGTTATAAGAAAGCAAAGAAGGGACAACCCATAGAATGGAAGAAAATATTTGCAAGTCATACCTGGTAAGCATTTAATATCCTGAATATGGGAATATTCCTGATATGAAACACCAAAAAACAAAAAACAAAAAACCTCAAATAAAAGTGGAAAAAGGACTTAGTAGGAATTTCTCCAGAGGAGGTAATGCAAATGGCGAATAAACACATGAAAAGATGCTCAGCATCACTCGTCCTTAGGGAAATAGGTCAAAGCCGTGAGATGCCATTTCACGTCTACCTTCATAGCTATTGTATAAAAACAAAGAAAGTAACAAATGTCGGCAAGAATGTGGAGAATTTGGAAGCCTCGTGCACTGCTACTCTGAACATAAAATGGTGCAGTCACATGGAAAAGAGTTTCCTGGTTCCTGAAAAGGCTAAACATAGAATTATTATAAGACCTAATAATTCCACTTCTAAAAATTCAAAACCAAGGATTCAAACAGAGAGCTGTACTCCAATTTTTATCGCAACATCATTCACAATGGCTAGAAGGTGAAAACAACTCAAGTGTCCTCAAGAATTGAATGGATAGGCAAAATGTGAATGGAATATTATATTTTATCCACAATAGAATATTATTTGGCCATAAAAATGAATGTTTTACTATAGAGACGGACCTTGAAAATATTATGCTAAGTCATAAAAATGAAAACAAAGCAGATATGAAAGGATAAATATTGTATGTGTGATTCCATTTGTATGAAACAGACTGTCATGTGCTGAGAGGAGCAGGGACGAGCAGTCATAGGTGAACGGTTACAAAGTCTCTGTTGGGGAGAAGAAAACCTGGTGAAAGAGTGGTGGTGTTTGCATAGCACTGTGGATGTACTTAACATCCCTGAGTTGTATACTGCAAAATGATTAAAATCACTAATGCTGTTTTATGTATTTTTATCACACTAAAAATACATTATTTAAAAAATTGCTTATTAGCGATGTACAAGTATGTTAAGATGTACCGTGTGTTTTCATGAACTGCAAAAATCCTGCATTGATATCATTATTCAGTTATACCTTGTAAGAGACCAGGTGATTTCAAGAGCTTGCAGAAGTTCCGATTATGCTGATTTCTACATAGGGGCTGAAACATAGCGATACTGGGTCACAACGCTTTTACTGCAAGTCGGCAGAGGCTGAGTAACTACAGGAAAGTGACACAACGGATTAGATTGCAGAGCTCAGAGAAGTGGTAAAAATCCGTATATTGTACAAATGCTTCAGGGGTTGCACCCAGCTTTATTAAATTACAGATCTTGACAATCTTAGGGCCATCTTTATTCATTCTCGCCCAGCCGACTGCTTGAAGTGCAGACACCAGAGAAATGCTGAATGGAGCAAAGTACTTCCTTAAGACAGAATTGTGAGCGCGTCTCTTGCTGGGGGAAGTTCTGTGGTCACGCTGGAAAATAAGTCTAAACTGGGCTTTTGCTGAGACAAGAAGTTGAATTGTGTGAGTTCAGTAGAAATAAGGTGACAAATGAATAAGGTGGCAAATGTGGGTGAGTAGAAAAGGGAGGGTGGGGTGTGTAGGGACCACCAGGGAGGTGGCCCAGCCTGCTCTGTGCCGAACACTGTCTGCAGCAGCAGCGCGTGCAGCGTCGCAGAGGACATGCTAATGGGCAGGCTGGGTGGACTGCAGGGGCAGCTCCACAGGAGGGCAAGTTCAAACATCTTCTCTTTTAGGGAGGTCCTGCACACTGAGCACCGGGCGGGCCCCAAAGGACTGTGCGCTTACCACGCGCCCTCCAGCTTCTTTGTCCTCAGGGCTCGGCTTCTGGAGACAGCCACCTGCCCTTGAGGGGCAGGGTCCCCGTTGGGGTCCTGTCCATCCTGCTTCTTTTCCCAGGTGCGTTTCAGTGACAAACTACTCAAAATAGAGTCACAACTCAGCTATGCCGCCAACTACCACCGACTTGAGAGAAGTTACCTGATGTAGCTGTGTTGGTTCATCTCTTGAACAGTGAAAATAACCTTATCCTAATTATCCTCATTACCCTAATGCTGTGTTCCTGTGGTGCCTTCAAGTAAGTGGTTCATTAATCCAAGATGAAGTAGTTTAAGTGGCATTCCTTCTCCCCATTTCTGTCGTAGTTACAGGGACTGAGAATCTGGTATGACTGTGCGTGAAGACTCCAGCTCATGCCAATAGACTATAAAACATTAAACAGTTGTGAATGATTATTTAAAACCAGGGCATGGATTCAGATTTTGCGATGCTTAAGTGCATCAAATTTTACTAACAAAGGACACAAAATGGCAAACACTAAATTAGTAATAAAGATTTATTTAAAATGAGGAAAAAAATCACAAATCCTAATTAGCTGGCAATCACAGCACATCCACAAAATCCAGAATTGTAGCATAGCAATAGCTTAACCAGCATCATATCTTTTCTTCTATTTTGTGTGACTCCACTTAATTTCATAATCTTTTAAATATGGAGAATATAATATTATTTTTAAAAGAAAAACTAGCGATTCTTTTATCATGATTACTTATCTTTTAAAAATTTTGATACATCAGTAGTATTTCATTTATATAACTCATTATTGTGTGGACGAAAAGGACCACACACTAAACCCGACAAGCTCAGGGGAGGCCCTTGTGGTGGCCTTACAAACTCAGACACCGAAAGTAACCACACAGGAGGGTTTGAAATTAAAGTTTTCTAACTAGAAGCAGTTCATGGCGGGTAGTCAGGCCCAGGGCAGTATTTTTCTTTAACAAAGGTCAATCTTTACCTTAACTGAGGCTGTCTGTTGTCTTTTTGCCTCGATAATACCATGTCTTTACACTAACAGAATAATTTCCTTTCTTGTGGACCCCCCAAAGCACAAGCGCTGCCCCAGAGTGGAGATCACAGATCCCCTCACTGTCGTCCTCATGGTGTTAATTGTTGACTGTTGACTCTCCTGCACCCACCAGGGTGGAGGGAGTATGAGTCCATCATTTTACTTGTTATCCCATCCCAGAGGCTTCTGCCCCTGCTTCTTTTTCTCTTACCTTCCTAATCTGTCACCAGCGGATTTCATGTAATCCATGTACACCTCCTCTTTCCGTTGCAATGTGTACAATGAGGTGCAAGACGGCCATTTTCTGGGGTGTTTTCTCAGTCTGTTGAGATTTTGCTTCCAGGCAATTGTTGTCAGTTTGGCTCAAATAAACTCATAAGATATCTTACAGGTTTGGGTGCTTCTTATGTTGATAATTCAATCCCTGCAAACTTTAGGATTATTCTAAAATTAGGGTCAAAGCAACACTCACACATTTTTAATACAGTGTAATTTTACATGGTAAGGTTTCAGGATTCCAAGATTTCTTCCCTTGTATTCTTTATGACAAAATTAGTATGCATTTCATTTTTACACTTGCTTTTAACAGACAAACTATTGTTCCGTGTTTCCATCTGAACAATTATCTTCTGGAGGAATTGCAATTTCAAATATTATTATACCTTTGTTTATTTCCTTGTTGACATTGTCCATTTCTTTGTGTAAACTGAGGTTTCTGACCCAGATCATTCTCTGTCTGCCTGAAGAACTTTCTTTAGTTTTCATCAGAGTAGGTCTCTGCTTGCCTGCAAAAGTCTATTTCTTCTTCACTTTTCAAGAATACTTTTCACTGGGTAAATAATTCTAGGTTAACAGATTTTTTTTCCCCATCACTTTAAAGTCTCTGGTCTTCTTGCGTGCATGGCACCTGATGAAAAGTTTGCTGTGATTTTTTTCTCTTGTTCCTCTGTAGGTATTGTGTTTCCCTCTTTTATGGTTTTCAGCAATTTTTTCCTTTGGATTTGATTTGCAGCAGTTTCGATATGATGTGCCAATGTGTGGATTTTATTGGGTTATTTATTCTGTTTGGTGTTCTCTGAGCTTCTTAGATCTGTGGTTTGGTGTCTGTCCCTAAAATACTCAGTGTAATATTGTGGTTTATGTTAAGAAATATATATTTGGCCTTCTTTCTGGTTCAGTTCCTGACACTGAGCTTAAAAAAAACCTTTGGAATTTCCTAAGTATTCAGAACTAGAAAGGGGTCCTTTTGTTATGTTAATTAGGCGACTTTTGGAAATCCCCTAAATCTCTGAGGATGGGGGCTGGTGGGGCTTCACCAGAGAAACTAGTTTTGTGATTAGAGGGTAAAGGGCAGCATAGGGGATATAATCAGCACCATAGTAGTAACTACATAAGGTGTCAGGTGGGTTCTGGAAATATCAGGGGGGACTCTTGCTAAAACATATAATTGTGCAACCACTACGCTGTACACCTGAAAATAATACAAAATAATATTGAATATCACTTGTAATTAAAACAATAAAAAATAAAAAATTTAAAAAAGATAGAGGGTTGAAACTTTCAGCACCATCCAGGCCTCCAGGGAACAGAGAGGCGCTGGAGACTTAATCAGTAACCGCCAATGATTTAATCAACTGCACCTATATAATGAAGTCTCCATAGATCCCCCAAAGCGTGCGGTTTGGAGAGCTTCTGGGTTGTTGAGCACATGTGGGTTGGAGAGTGGCACACTCAGCATGGAAGTTCTGCCGCCCTTCTAAATATCTTCTCCTATGCGCTCTTCCATCTGGCTGTTCTTGGGTTATATCCTTTATAATAATTGGATAATCTAATAAGCAAAGTGTTTCTCTGAGAGGCCTGAGAGGTACTCCAGAAAATTAATGAAACGCAAGGTCTTTTTAACTCCTAGCTACAGCCCCTTGGTCAGATGCACAGGTGATAAAATGGCAACCTGGACCAGGGATTGGCCTCCGAAGCTGGGGCGGGGCCCCCCTGCAGGACGGAGCCTGCAGGGGGCCTGATGCCGTCACCCTGCCCAAGGACAGTGTCAGAGTGGAGTTAATTGCCTGGCGGGGTAGCAAAAAATCCACACATTGTAAAAGATGTCAGAACCCAGCTCAGTCACTGCTTTCTTAAGAATTACTTCTGCCCTTTTCTCTCTTTTCCCCTCAGATTCCAATTACAGAAATGTTAGGTCTTTTGGTGTTTCATGGCTTGCGGAGGCTCTGGGTTTTGTTTTTTTTTTCCTATTCTTTTTCCTTTTTGCATTTCAGTGTGAGTAATTTATATTAACTTATCTCCAGGCTCAGTGATTTCCTAGTTTGTATTAAATCATCTGATGAGCTTGTCAACTGCATTACTCATCTCTATTACTGTGCTTTTTATTGCTGCCATTTTGATTTTAATTATTTCTTATAGTTTTCTCTCTGCTGAAATTACCAAGCCAATCCTACATTTTCCATTAGAGCATTTAATATAATATGCTAGTCATAGTTATTTTGTTTCCATTTGATAATTCCAACATTTGTGTCATATCTGCGTCTCAATCTGCTAATTGCTTTGTCTCTTCATGTTGTGTTTTCTTCCTTGCTCTTTTGTGTGCCTCATCATTTTTTATTGAAAGCGAGACTTGTTATTGTTGATGAGAAAATGGGCCCACATACTAAACCTGACAAGTTCACGATACAGAAAAATAGGATCACATCACTGGGGAAGATTAGGGCGGGACCCCAGGAGGAGGTTGCCCGAGGCAAACGGAAACAAGCACATGGCAGATCTCCCTGGTGTTGGGCAGAGACGCGGCAGAGGAAGGTATAGGTCGTTGTTAATCCAAAGCTGTGTAGCTTTTCAATAAAGACTCCTTTCCTTTTTCATCAAACCTCTGCCTCTGGAATTTTGCCTAGAGGGTGCCGGTGGGCAGCAGGGCCCCCACTTGCTATTTGGTAACACTCAGGGAGGCCCACGTGGTGGCCTTAGAAATTCAGAGACTGAAAGTAACCACACAGGAGCGTCTGAAATTAAAGCTTCTTAACCGAAAGTCACAGTGGGCAGTCAAGTCCTAGGCCAGCATCTTCCCTGACGAAGGTTAGTCTTTACCTTAATTGAGCCTGTCTATTGTCTTTTTGCATCGAAGATAAGACACCTTCGGGATTTCTGAGTAATCTTTTTCCAGACCCTTCACCAGAGCAGAGGCCACAAAACCCTTCATGTTATTATTACCATGTTAATTTTTAACTGCTAACCATCCCATACCCACAAATGTAAAGAAAGCATGTGTCTATTTGTTTTACTTTTTACCTATTCCCAGAGGATCCTTTGCTTTGCTTTTCCTGCCCCCTAACCTATGAACAGTGGAGTTCCGGTGCCCCTCCTCGCACCGCGTCTTCTGGTTAGGATATCTAGAATAACGTGCCCAATCGCCGCTCTCCGGAGCATTTCCTCGATCCATTGAGATATTTTTTTCCTGGCCATTTTTGTCAGTTTGGCTCAGATAAACTCATAAAAATTCTCTACAGGTTTAAATGTCTCTTTTGTTCACACTATCAACACAGTAAATACTTAAATATTATTTATGATTAAAGTAAACCTGCCTTTTTCACTGTTGGGTCTTTATGTGGGGGCTAATGATAATTGGTCAAACAAAAAAGCATAACCGTCTTGAGTTCTGTGGGCTCTTCATTACTTTCAAAGTTTCTGAATTTGTTCTCTCAGTCTGAAAACATACCCGATACAAATGACATCTGTCTTGTTGACGAGGGGTTAGGAGTGGGAGAATGATAGGAGTCGTTACGCGGAGGTTACAAAGTTTCCGCCTGGGATGGTAAGTTCTAGAGATGAATGGTGGTGATAGTTGCACAACCTGCGAATGTATTAATTCCACTGAACTGTAACTTAAAAATAGGTAAAATGACAACTTTTAGTTTATACTTTACCACAAAAAGTAGTGATTAAAAAATATATATGTTGAAGAAGCATCAGCTTTGTCCCACTTGTATATATTATGCTTGACTCGCCGCTGACTTTAGTTGTGTCACAATTAAACGATGCCATTGGTCTTTTATCCGGCGGAGGGTGGAACCATCACTTACAACAGCCCCGGGAGGAGGATATTTACCGAGTAAGCTGAGGACTGGGGCGCCCTTTGTCCGCGCCCTGCTGACTCCGCAAACGGGGCGAACTTCACAACCCCTCTGCTTGGGTGTTCAGCTTGGGAGCGTCCTGATTCTCATAATTGTCGTTATTTCTTCAGTTATTACTTTAAGTGTCTGGTTTTGTTTTATCTTGTATAATTTTTTTTTTGTACCCATGGTTTTCACCATCAGAGATTTTATTTTCTACTTTCATATAAGAATTTATGACACAAAGTTTTGTCAGTTTTCTTCATTTTATTATACATTTTTTTCTTTCCACTGGAATACTTCCTTCCTGTCAATTTCGATTATTATGATAGATTAATACCTCCGAAAATATATAAAAGTAACCTGAAAATAAATATAACCAACAGTACTATAGATATCTAAATTACTATTTTAAATTGAACTATATAATTGTATAATCAAATTGTTCTTATGCTGCAAACATAACCCTTTGATAAGTGTGAATGGATGGATAGATAGGTAGATATAGGGATAATTATAAAGATAGATTTTTTCCCTGGTTCCTGAAGTTTTTGTTTTTTTCTTCCAGAATTATTGAGGTATAAGTGACAAATAAAATTAGAATATATTTAAAGTATAGAACCTGATTATGTGTGTGTGTGTATACACAATCGAGCTAATTAACACACCCATTAGAACTCACATAGTTATTTTGAGGGGGTGGGGGAGATGGCAAAAACTCTTAGGACCTGTAGACAGATGTCTTTTCAGACTGTTTCACTGCATTAATCAATGTTGCATCCCATTTTACCTGAACCTGCAAACTTGTCTCCAAAGTATAATTTGGTATGCTGATCTGCATAAATCATATGACTTCTATAGACAAATAATACTGTGAGATTTGTGTCCTACAAAGATAGGAATTCTGGTCGAGTCTGTTTTTTATTGTTCCTATGAAAAAAAAATTTTAAAGGTGATACATTTATAATTACGTATCCTGTACCACAAAGTTTAGTCCTGTTTTGAGAATTTTTCACAGGGTATATGTACTTCAAATCTTGTTTCTCTCCTCAGCAAACACTACTGGTGGCACACACAACAGGACGTTTTACGTCACTCGGACTTTAGGCCTATCCCCTTGATGTCTCCTCTCTGCCCAGAGGAGTCCGCATAGCGGGGGCAGGAGTGGTCTCACAGTGACTCAAGTAGCAATAACATAAAGATAAATGAAATGGACTAAACCACAAATAGACACCACACTTAACCCAGATTAAGTGTATCCCCAACTCAGCTTCCCCTTCACTGGATCCCAGACCGTTCAGATACTTCAGAACGTCATTTATGAGAGGAAGTTCACTGAAGGCAAGACCTATGAATGGAGAGAGTTGTCTTAACAAATTGCAGTTAATGTGTGTCACTTTATAACTGTTGTGCAAAAGGTAACCTTGTGAACATATAGAGTCGTCCCCCACAGCTTTGACAGGGGACCGGGCAAGTGAGACTCTGAATCTTGTTTCATTTGATGCAGGTAAGTGCACCTCTGTTAAAAACAGGCACATAGAAACACACATTTTTCTGCTTATTAATAAGTCTGCTATGGCTAATATTAAGTTCAGAACGCCATTGCGGAGGGATGGCTGTAGCTCTTCTTGGAGTGAGACCAGTGATCACTTCAGATTTCTTCCCACACTCCCCTGGGAGGTGTGACTCGCTACACCTCTGGGCTGTCACTGCACCACCTGCAGCCAGGACGGCACCCCTGCGTGGCCGTGTCCTCTACCTGGGCGCCAGCCATGGGCCCACTGGCCTTCCCCTTCCTCTCAGCTGTAGGAATTACACCTGCCTGGCCGGTGGCGGTGGCGGTTAGTTACAGAGAGCAGGGACACTGGGCAATCTGTCGGGTAGATTAAGGACAGGTGGTGTAGGTCAGGGATCCAGAACAATCCAGATGTTCAGCTAATGTGAGCTGGGCTGAATCCTGGGTGGGGCGTCTTCTCCAGGGCAGTCGCTGAGCTCTGGTCCTCGCGGGCTGCTGTCGGTCTGAGGGCGGCAGGGCTGCAGGGGGAGCAGGCTCTGCGCCGCTTGGCTGTTACAGGTACGACTCCTGGAGTTTGATTTTTTCACTCCTAAAGTGCAATTACCAGTTATGATATGTATACTTTGATGAATGATAGTAATTTCTAAGTTTTTAATTCATTGCTTTAAGAAAGTTGCCTATTTTGTATGTATACATTTAGATACATTCATAATATATCATATATCATTATTAATGTAACATCATAATATATACTTTTTAACTTGTAAAAGTCTGGAAATATATAAGTTCTTAATTTTAAAACTTTAAGGTAAAAGTTTAGCATTCATTAATTATCTTAAATTCTTATTAAACATTTTTTTTCTTCTTTCTTATGATATAATTTTACTGGCCTGGTGCAAGCTGTAGATATGGCCCTAAATGCTTCGATATCTTCTAAAAATATTAGTAGAGTGTATGATTCATACTTTATTTACAGTAAGTTAATTTAGCCACCCCATGCTTCAGGATAATCTTAAATACATCACGGTGCATATTCAAACAAAGTGATACTTGGTAATTTTTTATATTTTACACTTTGACTATTTTTAAAACAAAAGAAGACCTCCCCCAAGTTCAGCTGTTATCTGATTAGCAATACTAGGGTGGGAAAAAGGACAGGTGTCTAAAACTGGGGCCGGGGAAGCTTACAGTCATCTGTTTATGACACTGAGGAGCTGAACTGAGGCTGTGAACGTAACAACACTCCAGTGGAGCGGTGCGTGGCCCTGCAGGGACACTGCTCAAGGAAATGGAATGTAGGTATGGCACCCACCCTTTAGTGCACTTGGCCCAGAGCGGTGGGTAACATGCCCCGAGCTCCAGTCAGCTAGTGGGGGCGCAAACACTCAGGAACCCCAGCCCACCCTCTCCTGGGCCACTCCCTCCAATGCTGCTGACTGACAGCTGGAGTCTTCCGCCGAGGGAAAACTTCACATGCACTGCAGCCCATTATGATGCAAGACGTTCTTATAAAGATTCCAGCTGAACAAAATCATAAAGTGATGCGTCTCTACGTGTGCCTTTAAATCCTACGTCCAGCACAAGTTTCACATAAGTGTTCTACCATGTTTGGTCACGTCATTGAATGCTTGCTTCTTTGATTACTAACCTATCGGATATTTAAAAAATTTTAAGACTACTTTTTAGAGTTATTTTAGCTTTACAACCTAAATTGAAAATTGAAAGGGAAGTGCAAAGATTTGCCATATACCCCTGCACATGCGTAACCTCCCCCAGCATCATTCACCAGGCTGGGCATTTATTACCAAGGATGAATCGGCATTGACCCAGCATCACCACACCCGCCTCCACAGCTTGGATTAGGATTCACGCTTAGTACTGGACAGTGTTTGGACGCCATATATAGCATGTATCTGTCGTTACTGCCCTAAAAATAATCTTTTTATTGTCTCCATAATTTTGCCTTTTCTAGAACGTCATATAGTTGAAATCTTCAATATCGTTTTTAAAAATGAGCATACCGCATTCTTCACACTGATCTTTGTCGGCTATTTTCACTCAAATACATATTCCGAGTCCTTTGCTCACTGATGTTTAATTCCCAAAACTGTCTAAATGTGCATTTAATTCAGGAGATTCATAACAATCTTAAATTTTGGGTGAAGATGCCCTGGCTGGGTGGCTCAGTTGGTTGGAGCATTGTCCCATACACCAAAAGGTTGTGGGTTCGAACCCTGGTCCGGGAATGTACAGGAGGCAACTGATCACTGTTTCTCTTTCACATCGACGTTTCTCTTTCTGTCCCTTTCTTTCTCTCTAAAATAAATAAAAACATACCCTCAGGTGAGGATTAAAAAAAAATGAACAAATGAAGTTTGGGTGCGGAGAAAAGCCTCCCGGTTGCTGCGTGCAGGTCTCCTCATGTGCCACGTGCCTCTTCACAGGTGAGGGGAGCTCAGACTTCACTGACAGGTCTTCTGATAGTTTCTTTGGTGTAGAGAACAGAATCTACTTGAAAATTCTCAAAGTGCTGCTCAAAAATGAAAGCTGAAATCCACCTAAAGTTCTAACAGGTCTGTGAATATGCATACCTGTTATTCGTAGGCATTTTAAACGTTCTCTCTAAAAATTGGGGCATTATGTAACTTCCATGATACCTTTGAACATGAATGCATGGATTTCATAAATCTGCACACGCTTGCTACTGTTTACATCTTAGCTGTGTCCCAGAAATGCAGTTATCCGTTTATAATATTTCCTGAAGTTTTAAGACCAGATAATTCCAAAATAGCTACATGTTTCTGGGTTAGGAAAAACAGATTAAGAAACAAAATGCAGGCAAGCAACAGTGGTTGGCTTTCTGTTTTATGTTAAAACTATTCTTAGCGATGATTCATATGTTACTTGAAGGCAATGTTTTGGGGTCTGTCTCTCGACGTGTAGTGAGCCCTTGGATGGAAATAAGGGCAGGAAAAAAGAAATTGCTTATTACTGTGAGTGTCAAACCCTTACTAATTTGTGTTTCAGGTGGAGGGCTTGAGAAAGAAGGCCAAAGGGAAATAATGAAAGGCAAAGTGAGTGCAAGAGTGGAATTCAGGCCGTCATCATAAATATGTAACAACACTTAAAATGGCAAATCATTGCTGTGTGCATAATTACTGCATGCATTTGAGTTGATACAGTTGTTTTGATCTGAATCTTTGCATAGATGAGTGTGGATATTTTCATCCACAGGCTCCTCCATAACATATTCCAGTTACCCCATAAAGTGCTCCTTCTGTAGTCACCCCCAAGCAGGGAGAGACCTTTGGAGGGGCACTGATGTATAGCAGCACATGCAGCCACTTGCTAAATATATCTTTTAACATTTTTACCATATTCTGAACCAAACCTAGAAATTTAGGGCAGCTGAACAAATATTCAAGGCTCTCCTTTCCCCGGTTGTCAACTTTATCAAAGACATCGAATTACTATAATTATTCATTCTCACTATACACAGTTAGTTCTGCTCATTGACCCCAGATACAGTTCCATAAGCTAATAGCATGCCAGAGATAGCAGCACTGTTATAGAACAAATCTTCCAGAAATAGATACAGTTATTAGTGTGCCCTGTTCTTAAACACTCAAAAACATTTTAAGGTTTTCTTTGAGCCCATTTTTAGGAGATTTCTGCTATGATAGTCAGGTCCTTTTCCAAAATGGCTCATAGAACTTGAAAATCTTTACTCATTTTAAAGAAGCCTTATTGGGGAATAACAAGGTAGCCAGTCTTATCGCATGATTAACAGATGGGACACCACAATCCCAAGGTCACCAGACAATGTAAGAATGCTAATGTTTCCCCACTTACAACTTTGGTCTTTCATCATGGTTTTTTGGGGTAGCAAAATGTCACTAATATGGTTAATATATCTACTAATTCATGTTTATATTCCAAGAATAATTCCAAGTTCGAAAATTTTTAAAAAGGCCCTAGTCAGGTAGCTCAGTTTGTTAGAGAATCATCCCAAAATATCAAGGTTATGGGTTCAGTCCTGGTCAGGGCATACACAAGAATCAACCAATGAGTGCATAAATAAGAGGAACAATGAACTGATGTTTCTCTCTCTCTCTTTCTCTCTCAAAAGAAAAAACTCAATAAAAAAATATAATTTTTTGATTGAAGATAAAAAGTAGCCTCTTCATTTTCATAGAACATAGAAACAGACATATAGATCAAAGGAACAAAATAGAGAGCCCAGAAATAAACCGATGTCTTTATAGTCAATTAATATTTGACAGAGAAAGCACATAAATGGGCTAAAGATAGTTTATTCAATAAAATGGTGTTGGGAAATTGGACAGATGCATGCAGAAAAATGAAACTAGACCATCTTCTTACATCATACACAAGAATAAATTAAAAATGGATTAAAGACTTAAACGTTAGACCCAAAACCATAAAAATCCTAGAAGAAAACTTAGGCAGTAAAGTCTCGGGCATTGCTCATAGGAATATTTTTTCCAATGTATCTCCTCAGGCAAAGGAAACAAAAGAAAAACAAATGGGGTTACTTCATTTTCACAGAAAATACTTGCAATTAACATGTAATTCTGTCTCAATTCCTCTAACATTTGGATAATTGGTAAAGAACAATAAAATAAAACATTTCCCTTGAGAACCATTGACATTTTGTACTCAGTTGAGTTGTCATAATAATAACACACAAAATCCTCTCAATCAATAGTTTGCACTTGAAAAGGAATACATATTCAGCTATAAGTTTACCTCTATGTGGCATTCAAGAATTTTCACATCATGAAACAGTTTCACATTCCTTTTATCTTTGCAACTGCACTCTATCTATTGACAGACATTAAAATTTGCTACAGATAAGGACCCTGAGAAGTGTTTAGTGGATTGCCTAAGATGACATGGGAACTCAGTGACTTGGGGAGGGTTTATAAGATTTAGTTTTGTCTATTTAACCTGATAAAACAGTTGTGTGCGAATGCATCGGAAAACCCAAAGTTCTATACAATTTTGTCTTTCCATCCTTTTCTCTGCCTTCCACTGATAAATAATATCTATGGATTCCATTGTTATAACCATTAAAGCTACATATGGCCATTTATTTTTTTCCTTAGAGAAACTTTTCCTGCTGACTTGTGTGACCACACATACAGACTGGAGAAATAACAGAAACTAAACCAACTGCCTTTCAAGTGCACATGACCTAGGGTTTCTTTAGTAAATCAACCAGCTTGAGGACGTTCCCGTGTTTGAGAAGGGCCTGTGGTGGTGCACCGCTGTCTAGCTCTGAGGTTAGCAGACCAGATGGGAAACCAGGGTGGCGACCTTAATGCGTCATTTTGCAAGGCTTAGAAAAGCACAAGGCACCTCAGATTAGGATCCAGGCATGGTGATAAAGCCTGATCAGTGACAAGGGCTGCATATGGAAGATAAGCATTTTGCACTTGGTAAGAGAAGGTATGAGGAATGAGAATATGTTTTTGTTGAAGAGAGTAATTTTGCCCTAGAGTGAAATTGTTCTAGATTGTTCTAGAATAAGAAAGGGAAAAGAGAGGACAAGAGCAAGTTGGTGGAAGTTGCAGGATCTCTGAATATATGTGAACAAATGGAGCAAAACGAACTCAGGAGACAGCTGCTCTGGAAGAAACGGGACTGGAGGCGGGACCCGCCTCTGCCCCACACTTGTTTGATGATCACTCTAGTGGAGGCATGGAGAATAATTTGAGTGAGGCAAGTTAGCACAGGATTACACCCTAAGGCAGAGAGTAATGAGGGATTTTCTGAAAATCTGAAGTCGGCCTCAGGAGGGCTAGAATAGGGCTGGAGAGCTCGCATCTCTGGCGGGTTTCTGCGGATGCCCCTCCTCGTGGTCTGTGGACCACGTTTTGCAGAGCGAAGTGCTGACCGAGGCAATAGGAAAAAAAATTCTCGGAAGCCCTACTTTTCCTGTCTATTAACAGCAGATGTTTGTTCCTAAAATACCTTTTCAGTCAACTCTGAGTGGTTTGATTTTCTCCATGCTTTTGTTTAAGAGATTATGTATATGACATAAAAAAGGAAGAAAGATAAATTTCCTCCCTCATAAGCAATATTTGTTTTTCTTTTTTGGTGGGATGACAAAGAATACACAGTGGTTTGTCTAGTTTTGTTCACATTGAATTAAAATTTTGGAATTAAAACATACCTTTTATTTTTTTAATCTTTCCATGCTATATCAAAATGTTCACTTAATAGCCTGCCAGGATGGGGATCATTCCATATACACTTTAAACAACTAAATCTAAGATCTCTATAGCTGATAAATGGTGGTACAAATTAACATCCCATTTACATGACTGATTTCCTGTTATGAAAAAGTAATTTATGTTTCCTCAAAACACATGATTCTAGTGATATTATTAAATGTGTATTATGCAGTTGTGAAATATTTGAGGAATGCCACACAAATAAGTCCCATGTTTAATTTAAATATGTTTTGATCATTAAATATATCACCATATTACTAAGTAACAGTGTATGTAGTGGCTAAGTGGGTCAACGTGAAGATAAAATACACATATATGTACATATCTATATACATACACATGACATTTAGAATAGAACCCTTGTCATGGTAACTCCATATAATTATTTGCTGTGTTCATTACTCTAACAGTTTGAGCCTATGGTCATAATTAAGAAGATATCTAACTTGTACCTTTTAATATTTGTTATAAATAAAAAACCACATTACAGGAAAACATTTACTACAGCTTAAAAATAGTATTTGAACGATTGCTATTTAATGTTTATTTTGGCAGCTTAGTAGTATATTTTTCTCCAAATTAGTTCAAGAGTAGCAGTTGCAAACACTGGTTTACTCACTATCAAAAAATAGAAAGTTATCGGCAACAGTTACTCAGAAACTTTGATAATAAATACATTTTGCACTTTTCTATGCAATTTTACTTTTTACTATGGAAATAGTGATGAAAATCACTCCGGTACACATTCATTTACATTAATTAATCACAGTAGAGTTGTATTTTTGAAGATCCTGGGAGAGAGACAGGAAGCCCTTACCCTACGGGTCACTTTGAAAGTGACCATTTCATTTTCTCATGCTGGCTGAAGTTTCTCCAATGACACTTTCAGTTAACTTTCCTTTTAACACCTAAGACAAGCGAGTGGAACCACAGGATGTGGGGCGAGGAGAGGACCTGCTAGTGAGAGGAGGGGGGAAGCGGGCTGGCTGCGAGGGGCTGCGGGGCGCTGCGCGGGGTTGTGGGGGGCGGTGTCAGGGCTGCTTTGAGCCGCAGCACAGGCTGCGGGAGGCCGGAAGACACAGGGAGAGGGTTCGGCAGAGTAGAAAATCAGCTCTGCTTACAATCCAGGTTTGCCTGACTACCCTGTTCTTACGCAGTCATTACTCATTTTCGCATGTAGTGGTCCTCCTCTTTCCGCGGGGAAGGGTGGCGGCCGGCTCTCCAAGGAGCCAGGAGGTGAAGACAGGTGTTCCACCTGGAGGCTGGCAGGCGGCCGGCCCGCAGGTGTCCAACGTGTAGAGTGCTGGACGGGGAGGAAATCTGCTTGACTTGAGAAAATAAGCAAGGACATATATCACATAAGACAATATATTGAAACTAATGATAAAAGTCAAGCTTACCACTACCGGAGAAGGTGTTTATAAACAATGCCAGGAAGAATCATGACATACGGGCTGAAATTGGAAGTATTATGATAAACCCAGGGATAAAACATATCTAAACCTGTACCTACATCTCTATCTCTGTCATCCGTATCTGCGTCTTTATAGCTGTAGAGATGAAGCATTAGAGATGTACGTGTGCATGTGTGTGTGCATGTATTTTCTGGTCCTGCGCACTGAGTGGGCCTGGAAGCACTGACACTTCAGTAGCGATGAGCACAACAAGCACAAGTTCTCGGTTTCTGAATGAAACTTTGCACTGAAGGGACCAAGACGCTCTGGAGAAACTATGGATTCCAGGGTAGGGCGTGGGAAGCCCACGTTCTCTTGGAAAATCGTATTGTGCTGTAAAGTAAGAAAATTCTCAAAGAATGATAAGAACATGCCACAGTGCCACTTTAGAGACTGTCACTGGCCAAATTTATGTCAATTGGAACCCAAAGTAGATGCTGTCAGGGATAGACTATAACCCGTGGAATAAAAGTGGGAATGTCTAAGTCTACACTGACAGAACTAAATGAGTCAGTAATAACTGGGGGGGTGGGGTGGGGGGAAGGAACAGCTTCTCCTTACAGCAGAACGCTAATACTAAATGGTAGAGAAACTGCTGAAGAAGAGACACCATAGGCCTTATCGTTGTGGTGACTGATTCACGGCCGAGTGTGGTGGAGGCCGAGCTGATAGTGGTGGTCTGATGAGGAAAAGGACGTGGACAGAGTCCCTGATCGTCTCCCCAGATACCGACTATATTAGTGACGGAAGGGGTGGGAGGAAGACAACTATGAGGAGAAGCCTGGTCAGCAGCACGTGACCACGCGCTGACTGTTAGCCCCGCCCCCACCCCCGCCCGGTGAGAAGCACAGGAAGGAGCACATGGCTGCTGTGGTTTCCCTGCTGGGAAAAGGGGTCTTCAGTCCAGTGATGAGGGGACCTTGGGTGGACCCAGACTCAGGGTCACCTGACAGTACATAAGAGGTATGTTCTTTAAAACCGTGGGGCTTTGGGACAGAGAGAGATGGAGGGAGCCTTCTGGTTCGGAGAAAACTGAAGGGGCGTGGCGACTGAATGCAACGCGGGCTCTGGGATGGAATTCTGAGCCAGAAAGAAAAAACAGTTCACTGGAATAGTTGGTGACATTTAAATGGTGTCTGTGGATTGGAAAACAATGTCACATCAGTGATGATTCCTAACTGGGAGAATTAGATAATGAGGCTAACGGGGTATCAGGCTGTAAGTAGCTCACGTGGCTCAGAAAAAGGCTGGTAGTGTAGTTATACACACGCATATGGCATGTGTGAGAGTGAGGACAGCTAACAGCTGAGGAATTCTTCATACTCTATTTGAAATTATGTGAAGTGTGGTGGCATTGATCCAGATGTGTAGGTTCGACTGTGACTTGAAAACTTAACTCGAGCCCAGGGGTCATTATCTCATTCGAGCACGGTGTGGGGTTTTGTGATCGTTGGCACTATGCTCCGGAATGCCCTTCCCGGTTTCTGACTTGGCTCTTAAATTGCACCTGCTGTCTGCTTGACACTGAGACTATATTTCTAGACCTGTGGTCTATCTGCCCCTGGCCTTTCCGGGCCACACACAGTCAGGCCAGAGCATGTGAGGGTGTTTCTCCGCACCCGTAACAGTGTACCCCCCAGCTCACCTCTGGGGGTCGCTACCCTGCAGCCTGGCAGAATCGCAGGGCTGGGAGGACGGTGGACAGGGAGGGCACCTCGTGAGATGGTGGGATCCAGCCCCTTCCTTTCACACCTGAGCCAGGCGGGCCTCTGAGAGCTCCAGCAATTATCCCCAACCACCCGTGTGCTTAATGGCGGAATCAGGAGTGCCCTGGGCTCTGACCCCCAGGCCGGGGCCCCTGGCAGTGGCTGTGCGGACACCCTGCTTTAGCTCGGAGCCTCATGAGCCAGCTTTCCGTTTGACTTGAAAGCCAGCACCCAGTGGTGCACACTTGTCCTCACTTTGCTGAATCAACTCTCACAGCCCTGTGAGCCTCCAGCAATGGAGCCGGGGCCTTGGGTCCTAACCTTCACGGCGCCACACCTGCTTCCTCGTTGTTCCTTGGACATGCCAGGCATACTCCAGCCTGAGGGCCTGGCTTAGCTCAGGTGCTACAACAAGATACCTGAGACTGGGGGACTTAAACAAAAACATTTGCGTCACAGTTCTGGAGGCCGGACCTCTGAGACCAGGGTGCCAGCGGGGCTGAGCCCAGGTGAGGACCCTCCTCCTGCTTGCGGTCGTCCACCTTCTTGCTGTGGAGAGAGAGCCCCAGCCTGTCATAAGAATATTGACCCCATGACAGGGGCTCTGCTCTCAAGGCCTCATCCAGACCTGATTACCTTCCAAAGGCCCAACCTTCAGACACCATCAAGGTGGGAATTAGGGCTTAAACACATGGGTGTGCGGGAGACAACATCCGGGCTATGGCAGGGCCTTTCTCCAGCCATGCCCTGTGCTTGGCAGGCTCCTGCCGGATGTCCTTGCGGCACAGCTCCCCTCCCCCCGCACAGCGCCTTCACCCCGCGAGTGACCACGCGGACCCCCGCCCGCTCCCGCTGTCTGCGATCCCCAGACCTGGTTCCTTTTCTTTCATCATCGTAATTAATTCATTACATTCATTATTAACCATCTGCTTCCCCCATTAGAATAAAAGTCCCACAATGGAAATAATTTATTTTGTTGACTCACGTAGCCCAAGTGCACAGGACAGCACCTAGCACGTGACCATGACACGTGAACAATAAATAAGTATCGACTGACTCCATCAGAATCATTCCACATCTATCTCCATGTCAAAATGAATCAGAGGCAAAGGAAATAGAATTACCCTGATAGGCTCAGACAAGTGATTCCCAACGTACGTACCCTACCCCAGCAGCATCAGCATTTCCCGGGAACTGGTTAGAAATACTCATTCTTGGGCCACACCCCATGTTACAGAATCGACCCTTTGCGGGGGCCCAGAGACTGTTACTGAAACAGGCCCCCTTCCCCAGCATCTTTCTGCACTACGGTTTTTCTTTACCCACCACCACGTGTTAGGAATTGTGGTTCTCAATGTCAGGGTTTGCTGAAAAGGAAAGGAACTATTTACTCAAAACTTATACAGGTTTAGAGTAATGGCCAAATGTCACCGTTAAATATCAAAGTCCCTTTAAAACACCCACCAACACACACAGTCCCTCCTTCCCCCTTTTTGCCCAGTCAGGCCAGCCAGGCCACGCAGGGGTACCGTGTGTCAGGGAAAGAAACAGACGTCCGGAGCTTGGCGAGACTCCCGGTTCCTCCCAGTAACCGGGCTTGGCTGGGCAGGCCTCCTGCGGTTCCCAGCACCATCAGCTGTGTCGCTGCCATCTCCAGTTCTTAATCCAAAACTGCGTGGCACCCCGTCACGACCCAGTAGCGAGAGTCTTTTCTTCCCTTTTCTTCCCACATGGTCTCTCATTGTCCCCCCTTCCTCGTGGCAGCCCGCCCTTAGTTCAAATCCCAGCCTGGAACTTCCTCTGGAACCCCATTTCCAACACCTCCCACAATGGGCTATACTTGCCAATGGTCCCATATTCTCAGCCTTTCTTAGCGGCCACAGTCATTCCAGGCAGGTGGGGTCCGGGTGTGGAGCGAACCACCTCCAGGCTCCCGCACAGGCACTGTAGCTGGGGGAACTGCCTGCCAGTTACATCCTGGGCTAAAGTCATGTACACCTGTCTGGCGGCTGTGAGGCTAGTCTGCTGTTATTGATAAGCAAAGTAACTCTCAGGGGCCCTGCTCCATGTCTCCCGTGCGCCAGCCAGGCTTGTTGGGGGCGGGCTCTCTCACACCTGCACCCTGTTAGACCTAGACCTATTGAGTGACAACCTCCAGGTGTGGGGCCAAACAGCCTGCGTTTGATCAAGTTGCCTGGAGGATTCTGATGCAGAATACTGGTTTTCCGCTGTCCTGGCCACTCTGAGCCAACCAGAGGCTGGTGGGCGGCCACAGCGCTGTGCCACAGGCCTCCTGTGTTCAGTTTGCAGCTAACGGTTACGCCTTTGTGACGTCAGAAAGCCACGCTCTATAAAAACAGAACAGCACACCTAGGAGAAGTGTCTTCAAGGTTTGACCTGGGAGAAACCTGCTACGGCTGCTGTAGGGGAGGGGCTGGTCCCTCTGCTCCTTGCCCCTTGTCACCCCCCCCCCCCATGAAACACTAACACCTGTCACTACCCTATTCAGAGAGAAGAGCCACTGTGGCCCGACTTAATCACATCATATGTCTGTGTCCTTTTCTCACTTGTTAGGTAAACGGGTAGGATTACATGATCTCTCAGGTTTCTTTGCCATTTGCACCTTGTTGATGTTTGCAGACAATCTGGAGGGGAGTTGCGTAAAAACGCCCCCTATTTTACTTGACTCCACATGTTAATCAGAGACAGGAGGACACAGCCCAGGTGCCCCTTCAGAATAAAAATGTTACTAGAATGTGCTTAAATATGTTTTCTATTGCAACTATCTCTTGAGATTCTTGACTTGTCTGTCATTTTGCTATTTGAAGGCCCTAGATGTAGAAGACTCAGTCCCTGTCCCTGAGGGAATATGTAGCTTCGTAGGAGGGGACCCTCTGAGTAAGAATGTGATGAGGGGTAAAATCCTAGCAGAAGGGACAGGTGAGCACGAGCTGGGGTGTATTCTAGGTACTTACAGGTAGAGAAGAGTATATCACTTGAATGATTCTTATTTAAAATATCAGCAATCGTGTAGAGACTGGACATTTAAACAAAGTTAGGGCAAATCCAGCAAAGGCAGAGCTTTTTGACTCTAGCTTCTAAAATCAGAATGACTCACTTAAAACAGCGTTGCTGTTGACTTTCCTGTTATTCCTTGTGCTCTTTCCAGTGTTCCAATTAATTTCTTTAAACAGTGTCTACTCTTTCCTTATCCTCTCAATGGAAACAATACTATTGGTGCATGCGTGGGCTCTAGGTGAATTGACAGTCACCATGGTGGCGTGTTCACTGCAGCTGAGCACACGGCAGGACCCTTGGCCCTGCGCACAGTGGGGCGACCCTCAGTAGGCTCTCAGGCCATTTCTGTGGCACAGTGAATTACAGCTTAAGTATACACATTTTAAATATATTTTGGTCAAACAGGTCCTTTTCTTGCTCTAAACTATCTAGCAATACCAAGAAGCCACAGCTACTAAGAAAAGGGGTAGTTGGTACAATTCTAACTTGTGATAATTAGCCACTCTGGGATCCTCATGATTTTAGATATTTTAAGTGAATAAAAAACTTGGTAAATATTTATTCAGCTGTATTAAGAATGTGCCCCTAAGTAAAATACCTAGTTCTTTTGATTTGAGATGAAAGTATGGCAGTTCTTTGTGGTAACCTTCAAGATGAGAAGAAATCCGACTTCCTATGCGGAATGTGCCAATACACCGTGTCTTGGTCACATAAACAGTATGTGGTTTTTACAGGGAAGTACCTATAACTTGTTTCCAGGGTGATGTTTAATGGCATAACTTCAAAGGTCAGGGCCTGGGAAAAACACAGGACATCACAGGCAAAGGCTTAAAAATACGATCCCCTACCTCCTAGAGGCCCCCCCAAGATTTTGATTCAGGTTTACGAAAGATTGGGCTGGTGGGAGCAGGACCACCAGGCTAGCATTTCTGTAGTGACTGAAGTTGGAAGGACTCTGGCACATGAGCAGTTTTCACCTGGTCTCATTAAGGTCTCTGGTCTGATCCCACATGGAAAGCTTTCTTTACTTTTTATTAAAAAAAAAAAATCTGTGCCTCTGGACTAACTGTGAAGTGAGTTGTACCAGGATCTAGACAGACTTTAGAGTGAAATATTCTGTGCCACTTTCCTACGGCAGAAGGAACAGTGTTCATATTAAATGTTCACACATCCACGCCCACACACACACCCCTTCCTGGGGAACATTCCTTGCAGACGCACTTGCACTTGTTGGTCCTCACGGATCGTCAGCATGATGTTTATTCGATATGCTATCAGTGGCTCTCAAGGTATTGGTGGCATCACCAAGGGGCTGAGATTAAGTTCACATCACTTATAATTCCTTCAAAAGAATCAGGCAACAGTAACCATGAAGCACTTTATTAACACAGAAAAATTGAGAATACGCTTTAATTCCCATTGTAATGATTTTGTCTGGGGCACACCGACCCTGCTTCGGCAGGCTGCTTCTGCGAATGGGAGGGAATCAGAATTATTATTCAAATTACTAACATAATGAAAAGTCATTTGTGTCTCTTTTTATGAGTGGGACTGACACCCAGTGAACAAGAGAAGCTCGTATTTTCTAGAGGCTGGGAGGCAGGTCCTCATTAACCATCTGTCAACCGTGGAAGATAACCAAGTCAGTGGGTAAAATTCAATATGACTGACAGCGCAGGATCTACTTTGGCCAGGATAAACAACAGAGTTTTAGACATGAAGGTGAACTGTGCTTTTCTTATTTAAAGGGCTTTGAAGGGGTTAGAGTTACCGGAGGTTCAACGGCGCTGACAACGGGGGCGGGTCAGCTGGCCCTTGGGACCCGCAGGGCTCACAGGCCCTAGGAGCTGGCGCCGCCCCCGGCGTGCGCTCTTTCTTCCCCACGCCTGCCGGTGGGTTTGCACAGGGAGAATAAGTGTTCCGTGGGCTCCCTGTCAGTCTAATGCCCTCACACTGAATGTGATCTGGGAATTACACTTGAAATCCCGCCCCCACTCCTCTAGCTTCCAGTCCTAAGTGCGCTGGATGTGGACAGAAGGCCTTAGAGAGGTAACCTGAATCCCCAAGTCCAAGTATTGCCTCCAGAGAAGACCTTTGCGGAGGCTTAGCCGTTGGAGTTCTGGCGGGAGGCACAGGACGCAAGGAGCCTGAGTCTAAAGACAGCTAATGACGGGATGGTGGGCCGAGGCACCCTCAGGCCGCTGCGGCACCTGCGTAGCCACTGTGAGTACCGCGCGCCCATTTGCTCTCCAGGTCTTCAGGCAGAACAAGCTGGCACCGTGGAGAAGTGGCTGCCGCGTGAGCACGCCAGTCACAGGGCCACCACCAGTTCCAGACTCGTGATGCACGGACAGGCAAAGCAGAGCGGGGTTCCGCATCCTCCCACCCTCCGGCTCTTGCTGGCGCTTCCCATTGGCTGAACTTAATCAGAAGTAAGAGGGCGATGAAGTCCACACAGGGTCCCGAGGACGCAGTGGGAGAGAAGTCCGAGAAGGCCCATGACAAGGAGGCAGCGAGACCGCAAGCGCTGCGGCTGGGACAAGACGGCTGGGACAGGAGAGAGGAGCCCAAGTGGCTCCGCCCCTTTCTGGCCCTGACCTGAAGGTGAGCTTACCTGGTCGGGGCGCAATGATTGCCTGTCGAGGCCCTTTTCTTTGGCCTGTGTGGAGCTATTATTCTCATTCTGAAGTTTACAAAGTCAACAAAACGTTCAGTGGGGAAGAACTAGGCCCACAGGAAAGGACTGCACCTACTAGTTGGGGCAGTTTAGCTACCTTTCCAATCTCCTTTTTCCTTTCCAGCACAAACAAAACAAGGTTTAATCTAGAAAGCTGTGGAAAGTGTCAGGTCATTGGCGAACATAGAAGGGCTTTTGGGAAAATTCAACTAGTGGCCAGGGCTAGTTTGGTGGGGGGTGGGGTTGGGGGTACGGAACGCGGAGACTCTTGACTGCTTGGAAGCCTGGGCTCACCTGCAGTGACTCAATTCCAGGTTGATTTGTGGGTAAACTCATTCTCCTCCAGGTAGGGGGTCTAAAGTTGATTAAACAGCCTCCCGGTCCTCTGCAGGATTGGCTCGGTGCCAGGGCAGCTTTAAGTCTGGAGGCGAAAGTCACCAGCTACTGTAGCTGTAGGCAACAGAGACGCACAACCATCAACAGTCTCTGGGCAGAGTGAAGCAGCTGGAGGCCTTTTTATGCAGCGCTGGCTGCTTGTCCAAGGAGGAGGCTTTCAAGTAACCCCGTGACAGTCTCAATTCAAAATACTCAAACTTCTTCAGCATATTTGAATAATTTTCTTATATTGACCTCTGAAGATGAAATGAAAGATAATTTTGTTAATATATCTCTGTGACAATGGCATAGGATTGCTGACCTAGACATTACAATTCTAGTGTTTTACTAATTTATCCTTGGAGAGTCAAGATAACAATGTTTTAATTGTAAAATTGTATTTTATATTAGAATATTTTAAAATCAGAAAGTGTAGCATATAATAACATGATGCTATCATTTAATTAAAATATCCTCATTTCTTATTTAACAAAGCATGATAAATACAATTAAAATTAAGGAAATCAAACTGAACAAAATAATTTTTTTGGTTTGCTAAAGAAAAATGTGTAAATTGACTCAATTGGAAAAAAGCAGAATACCTCCCACTGAGCATTCTTAAGTTTATTGAAAATAGTTAACATATATAATAAAGGTTAAATAAAAATTTATGGCTTACTATAACATCTTTTCAAGACACAATCCACTATTCAGACTTTGTTAATGTTTATTTGTTTAGCGTCATTACAAAATATCATATAGTTTACTAAATCGGTATTTTATCTAGTTACTTTTCTTACTTTATTATTCTTGTATATACCTTGTCAGGGTTGTCCAATCTTTTTGCATCTTGGCCACACTGGAAGAAGAATTGTCTTGGGCCACACATTAAATACACAAATACTAAAAACAAACAAAAACAAAAAAAACTTGTAATGTTTTAAGTAAATTTATGATTTTGTATTGGGCCGCATTCATAGCCATCCTGGGCCTCATGCGACCATGGGCCAGGATTGGACACCCACAAACTGTACATTTGTTTTTAACATTTAAAAAGACATATTTACTATCTATCCTTTTGAGAAAGGGGGTTAAATCAAGTGACATATTTTCCTCGTTTTAAGAACGTTGTAAATCAGTACAGCAAAGCAATTCTTTGATTCTAAAATGCATGTACCAATTAGAAAAAGTATTTTGTTTTTTTTTGTACAATGGTGCAACTCCTGTGAAAAACAGTGTGAGTTTCTCAGAAAGTCAAACAGTGGACTGCCCTATTAGCTCAGCAATATACTTTGAGGTACAAATCTCAAAGCAATGAAAACGGAGACTTGGAGAGATATCTATACATCATGTTCTATTCGCAGTAGCCAAAAGGTGGAAATAAACTGTGTCCATCAAAATCTAAATGAATAAATGAAAGAAAGATAGTATATGCCCACAACTGAATTTCCTATTCAGTCCTAAAAAGGAATGAAATTTTGATACGTGATACAAGATGGATGGACCTGGAAAACATTATGCTAAGTGAAATAAGACACAGAATCATAAATATGACCCCACTTACATGAAGTAAGTACGGCAGAAAATTTATAGAGGCGGAAAGCAGAGGTAGGGTAACAGCAGCTGTGCGGGAGAGCAAGGGGAGTCATTTCATGAATACAGAGTTTGCGTGTGTTGGGATGACACAAAAAATTGTTGGTAATCTCTAGTAACCGCAAAGACAATAATAATGGATACACAAGAGAGAGAGAGAAAGCAGCTCTGCTTGCCGCCACAGAAAAATCATCAGTCACAGAGGAAGGGAAGAGGAGGCAGACAGGAACCAGGGAGCTACAAAGCAGTCAAGGGCACCGACCAGGACTGCAGCAAGCACGAGTTCATCAATAGCTGCTGTAAGTGTGGGTGGACCGGACTCCCCGATCGAGGCACACACCAGATGCTCTCACTCATACGTGGGATCTAATGAACAAACGGAACTGAGCAAAATAGAGACGGACTCAGAGAGAGCAGGCGGACAGCTTGGGGTGGGGGGTGGCGCCTAGGGGTGGCAGGACCAAGTAAAAGAGAAAAAGTCTCATGGACACAGAAACAGTGTGGTGATTGAAGGGGGCGGAGGGAGGTGGAGGTGGAAGAGGGTGGAAGAGGGATAAATGGTAATGGAAAAAATGTAATAAGTATTAAAAGTAAGTAGGAATAAAAAGCAGAGAGAGGCAGAATGAATGAAAAAACAAAGAAGAATAAAAGACCCATTCATATGATGCTCACAAGCGATTCCCTTGAGACAGAAGGACACGCAGAGCCTGAAGGTGAAGGGGTGGAAAGACACCTTGGGAATAGAAGCTCGAAGCTTGGGCAGCACCTACTCTTATATCAGACAAAATAAACTTGAAGACAAAACTTGTAATACGAGGCAAAGGTAGTCATTATATTATAATGATAAAAGGGTCAATCTAACAAGAGTATATAACATTTATAAATGTGTATGCACCCATCATAGGAGCATCTAGGTACATAAAGCAAATGTTAACTAAAGGGAGGAATAACCAGTGATCAATTACAAGGGAAAAAAAGGAAAACTCACAAATATGTAGAGATTAAACAATTATTGAATAACCAATGGGTCAAAGAAAAAAAATCAAAAGAAAAAAAATACCTTCAGACAAATGAAAATGGAAGTCCAACACACCAAAACTCATGGGATGCAGCAAAAGCAGTTTTAAGAGCGAAGTTCATGTCAATAAATACCTACATTAAAAAACAAGAAAAATCTCAAATTCAAAACCTAACTTTACAATTCAAAGAACTAGAAAAAGAACAAAGACCCCAAATTAATAGAAGAACAGAAGTAAAGATTAGAGCAGAAATAAATGCAATAAAGACTAAAAAGACAATAGAAAAAAAGCAATGAAACTGAGTTTGTTTTTGAAAAGATAAACAAAATCGGCCAGTCGCTAGCTCCTCACCAAGGAAATGCACCTGTGTTTGTTTCCTGTGTAGAGAACAAGGCGCAGGTGTGACCTGCTGTCTAACGCTGACATGACTTGGAAACTCCTGAACTTGAGAAATGGAACCTCTGTGACAAATTAATGCGTTTTCGTCATTAAAACACAACTGGCAGGAGCTGCTAAAATCAGAGATCACCAACCCTGGCAAAGCGGAAAAACTGTAAGAGGTGGGCTTCGTCATCCTTAGGACCCTGCTCATTGGATCAATGTGGGCACCGAGCTTCACCCGAATTCCTCCTGAGCTACGATTTGATCACCCCGCACTAGCCCAGTTATCAAGGCCATGGGAGTGGCTAAACGAGGCTCCAGCTTCCAACTTTCAGGAAGGGTAGTAGTAAAGGCTTTCCCTCCTAACAAATAGCTATAGGACTTGTGGGATTTTCTTTTTTTTTAAAGCCAAATTCAGAGTATAGGAAAATTATCCAGGCTCTGAACTTCTTTGATAACCAACGTGTAACACTGGAGCTCCAAACAGGGTAGCTGCGTAAGTGTTCATGATATTCTGAAAACACCACCCAGAAGACCAGCAGATGTGGAAATGCCATTTATTACTCACATCATGGGGGAGTGCACTGACGGTGGCACGTCGGTGAGAGAGGTCTCTCCTCCTCCAGTCTGAGGCTCGTTATATGGGGTCGCGGACAAAGGAGGCCTGTGTCTCAAACGTGACTCTAAACTACATCACCTCAGTGTGTAAAAGGTCAAGCAGCAGTCACAGTACAAGAGGCTGTTCCCAAAAGGAGATAAAGAGGGAGTTACAACCCACTCTCAAAACAATGCACATCCCTGCTGGCCGGGGGTCCCTGGCTGGCCCTTATCGCGGTGGTGGGAGAGCCGAGCCAGCATCCACCCCACACAGTCCATTTTCCCTAATTTTGTCTTTAGAGATGAAAGGATTGAGTGAAAAAGTCCATTTGGCTTTCCCCAAATTCAACATGTTCTCTTCCTCCCACGGCCCGGGACTGAAGGGCGTGCTCAGAAGGCACAGCACAGCCAAAAGAGACCGTCTTCTCCCATCATTGCTGAGCTGCTGAGTTTAATCCATGAAATTTAGGTGTTGATTGATTTATTTTACTTGCTATCCTCCCACGTGCCAAGTACCCCTGAAACAACTAGAGATTACATACAATTCTGTCCGTGGGGAGCAGTCTCATTTTAGAAGAGACCCCAACTGTGTTTGAAGCTCAGAATTTCCATCTCTGTGCAAAGGAAATGCCAGTTGGTGGAGCAGATACCAAGTGGGAGGCTTGTGTTTCCCGCGACTTCTTTGTTCTCTTAATGTCTGAGCACTTTGCAAATTACCGATTAAGTGGATTAAATGGCAGGTCGAAGAGCTCTCTCTGAGAGTTGAGTGGGATTGGGATTGGCTTCTGCTGGACAGAGAGTGACATTAACTCTCTTTTCCTCTATGTTAAGCACTGAATGTTCACTTTCCCGTGAACATAAGCCTTTAGCCTTTGACCTTGTGAGGGGCAGGGACAGAGATCTGACACGTGTTGACGGCACTGTAATTTTGCTGTGGAAGAAATAAAAATGCCTCCTCCACTACAGAATTTTATAGAGTCAAAGATCTCACGGATTTTCCATATTGTTTCTTCCCCCAACCCCTGGGTGCCTGCTGGGTGTGCCAGAGGCAGTGCTGGTGTAGAGGGAATCGAGGCTGATACCAGAGATGAAATGCTAATTGCCCTGACTTATGATGTAAATGCTTCTCTCCCACCTCTGTAAGCCCTTTTCGCGCCCCATCTATACTACGCCTCCCAATACCCTCCCCCCCACTCGGCCCAGCAGAAAAGGAATGCGGGGCTATTGTTCTGGGCTCAGAATTTGGAGTTTGTCTCCTCTGGGCCCGTGCACGTAAATAAAGATCATGCTCCTAACCCCTCAGTGTCTGGTCATTTCATTTTTCCGTAACACTGGCATGAGCAACATGGGGGCACTGGCACGGGGTACCTCCCCCAAGTTTGGTCTGCCTTTTAGGCTTTTGGCTTTGAGCCATTCTGGGACCCTGTCTGGGCCTTGATTTCTCAGGTGTGAAATGGGATGTCAGGCCTCGGAGTGGGTGTGGTGGTGCTCCTGATCATACCTGAGTCCCACCCCACTAGTGTCCATCATCACATCAGTGGCAGAACTGGGACCAGAACACAGCTCTTCGGATCCCCTGCCAATGTCCCATCCCAGAATAATGGCCCCTCAAAAGCGCCGCATCCTAATCCCTGAAACCTGTCCACATGTGATGTACTTGGCAAGAGGAATTCTGCCGTTGTGATTAAGTGAAGGCTCTTGAGATGGGAGAGATTATCCTGGATTACTCAGGGGGGTCCAGTTATCACAAGGCTCCTTTAAGAGAGAGGCAGGAGGGGCAGAGTCAGAAGGAGAAGATATAAGGACGGAGGCAGAGACCGTCAGAAAGAAAATAGGCCGCAGGTGGATTAAGAGGCTGGAAATGCAGGCATCTGTAGGAGCTGGAAAAGGCAAGGAGGGAGCCCCAGCAAGAACGCCGCCCTGCAGACACTTTGATCTTCGCTAGGGAAGCTGACTTTGAATTTCTGACTTCCATCAATGGAGGCCAATACATTCATGTTGTTTTAGGCCACTAAATTTGTGATATTATATAATAGAAGCAATAGGAAACAAATACACTATCCCAGCCTTCAAAGCAATGGGAATGTTTCAGGACGTTGATATTACATATATTTCTTCTTGACATATATACAGGGGTGGGCAAAAGTGGGTTGCATACAGGGGTGGGCAAAAGTGGGTTGCTGTGCCACTGTCACATTCTTTTGAGTTAATAAAACCATTGTAATAATCAAAAGCTGTGTATCTTTTCCCATATGAACAACTGTAAACCTATTTTTACCCACCCCTATGTATGTGTATCTCTCCCTTGTGTATCAGAGGTCGCAGGAAGTACCGCCTTTACTTAGCTTCACTTATTCATGTCATTTGCCTGCAGTGATTGCAAGAACCAACAAGGGCCCTGGCGGTCTCAGTGAATGAGATTTAGTTACTTCATCCAATTCATAAACAGGAAACGTTTAGATAAATGGAAGTAATTACAGATGTGGAAGACAGAACAGGAAATGCAACATCGAAGTCTTAGTTCTTTCAAGAGTGAAACACCTGCTAGGGGTGGCACCAGAGCCAGGGAAAACGAACTCGGCAGTGCCACTGCTTTACGTAGGGGCTTGTTTCCACAGGTGGTGATTAGGATCATAATGTCAATTTTAACTTCGGCAAATGTAGCGCACCAAAAATCCTTGAAATCTTCATGTTACTCAAATATGCTTGACAGAAGACCTGCCAGTGATCTCACGACACCTTTACTGTGTAGTCAATTCCCAAGAAATGAAATCACTCTAAAGAAATTATTTTTCATTAAAACTGACATAAAGTTAATTGCTTCAAAGCAGT
Source organism: Mormoops blainvillei (assembly GCA_004026545.1). NCBI lineage: Eukaryota > Metazoa > Chordata > Mammalia > Chiroptera > Mormoopidae > Mormoops > Mormoops blainvillei. The sequence goes on along the minus strand of PVJD01000018.1, from coordinate 819,153 downwards.
GGAAGGATGAGTGAATAGGAGACAAGTGTATTTTGACTAAAGAGTGAGCCCACGTAGGTTAAATATACCTTCCATGGTTAAAAATGAAACTTCAGAAGCAGTTTTTCTCCTTGAAATTGTAAAGGAACTTGTTAGGAGGATGAGATAAGAAGATAAGAATGTGCATTTGTGCTTTTCACAAAAGGTTAAAGTTTCACTTCATTTTGGGATATGCTAGTGGGACAGTTTCCCCTGCCCGCTGCCTGTCCCTCGGCCCCTTCCCCGGTGCGGAGTCCTGACCCGAGGAAACGGGGTGCAGGCAGTCTTAGGGGGAGGTCCAGGGCTGGGGCTCTGTGGAGGCCAACTTACTGATCCTGGAGTCGCTTGTACAGGGTTGAATTTCATCTACATCCTTGTAATTGTTTACGAAGCCCTCATGTCTTCGCATTTAGGATGGGGACTTAACATCAATGCCCACTCACAGGCTACGGTGAGGGATGCCCACTGGGTGCCGAGCCTTGCAGCCTGCTCAGGGCACGCCAGCACGTGGTCAGGCTCAACAACCCGAGGGCACTGTCACCTCTGAGATCTTCCATCAAGAAAGCCTTTCTGAGCACTCTTTCCTGATCGAATTGCTGGTGGAACTCAGTCACGTTTCCACTGTCACCTTTGTCAACCGATAAGCCGCCAGGCTGCCGTGGGGAGCTAGATGTGAGCTGTGCAGCACTGGGGCTCCGGCCTCAGCCCTGAAGTAGGCAGCCGATGTCCGCAGGGCACCCACGCATTTATTGTAATCAAGGTGCTTCGAGCGGAGACAGTGTGGTACAAAGGGCTCTGGAGGTGTAGCAACCTGAGCCCAGCCCACGCAGGCTTCCGGCAAGGGCAGACCGGGCCTCTCAGCTCTTTCTGATTTGTCACGGCCTCCTGGGACCTGAGAGGCTGGCTTCCTGCAAGTCCCGCAACCGCTTTCCGCCTCTTTGTAATGCTTGGCATTGATGTTGGGATTAAAAACTTACTTTGCAAAAAGGGCTGAAGAAAGTGCCCAAACTGGTATTTTGCTATTGGTGTGTTGCTAGACAGATGGGCAGGTTTTCCTAGGAGTCTCAGGAATTCTGTGAATTTTTGTTGTTGTTTTTGTTGTCTTTTGTTGCTGTTTTTGTTTCTCTGCAATATCTGATGTAAGGAATAGCACATTGTTTGCCTTGCTTTTACTGAAATTCATTTATCTGACTCTGAAATATAGTGAACTTACAGGCCTATTCTTATCAGATCTAAGTATGGGTTGTGTTTGTTTCTTACCTGTTCTGAAAATGAGCTGACACAGTTCATGAGATCTCTGGGTGCCCTCCGTGCTTGAATCTCCCACTCTCACATCCAGGGAAAATTAATTTCATGAAATCGGTGTCTTTATTTCCTTGCGGAATATCATCTCTCAGATTTTAAAATTTACAGAAAGGGTATCAAATACCATGTATCCTTTTGCAATCCTACAGCTGTGTGAAAAAATAATTTTCCAATCTTTATTTATCCTCGATATTATCAGGCAAATATTTTTTCTATTCCAATGGGTAGATATAAGTCTGTTATTTTAACACCTGATTTTTAGTGAGATTGAACACCTTTCTATCTGAATATTAGCTACAAGGGTTTCCTTTTCTGAAATTACCTGTTCCTGTGCACGTTTTCTCTGATTTTTTGCCTTTATTAGCTTATAGGAATTATTTTTATGTTTAGGATACCAAATGTTTGTTCATTGCATGTACTACAGTTAATACTGTCTAATGAAGTTTGTTTATTCACTGTATTTATTGTGGCTTTTTTGTATACCATTTTTAAACAGTCACATTTATCAGTGTACCATTTTATCATTTCATGGTGTTAGTGTATGTGCTTTTGATGTCTTATTGAAAAAAATTATTTCCTACTGTAAAGTCATAAAAGTTTCCTTTCATATTTTCTCTTAAGTATTTAAAGTGAAAAGGTTGTGGGTTTTTTGTTTGTTTGTTTGTGGCTTGCTTATTTCATTTAATTTTATGAACACTTTAAAAATAATTAGACCCAAAGACTACCGGGAGTTGATTATGTGGTCCGCTCTGATTTCCCTGTGGCCGGACGACTGTCCAAACAGTCCCCGTTTCGGCGCCCTTTCTCCCCACAACTGACAGCCCTCTGTCTGTCGTGCACCCACTTTCAGCATGTCTGCTCCTCGTTCTATGCCAGTGATAAGTGTTTCTGAACTTGCAGCAAAACTACACTCTTTTAATTATTATAGGTTTGGAAAAAGTCTTGAATTCTGGTTGTGTCCCAGAACCTCATTTTTAACAAAATTATCTTTGCTAGTTTTGGACATTCATTCGGGGGCAGAGGGAGGTATGATCCCTTCCATTTCTTTAAACCAGGAAACATATGTCACTGACTTTGGTGTAACTATTATTATTATTATCTAATATTTTATTTATTTATTTATTTTCGGTTTATTGGGGTGATGTTGGTTAATAAAATTATACATATTTCACGGGTACAGTTCTACAACACATCAGCTGTATATTGTATTGTTTGCTCACCACCCCAAGTCGTCTCCTTCTGTCACCGTGTATCCCCCTTCATTCTCTCCCACCTCCCCCACCCCCTTTTGTGTAATTATTGAACTCTCCATTGGTACAAGCAGTGATGCCAAAAATTTACCAGAACTAGAATGTTTGCAAAGACAATAACATTCTCCTGCAGGTCTCTCCTAGCCTCAACCTCCAATTGACCATATTTCCCTTTCTGGAAATTTCTTCTGCTCTTATCCTATTACCACTAATTCAAAGGGGGTTTTTGAAAAATTCAAAGCAAGTAGATGATTTTTTTAGTGTGGCATAGGGAAGAATAGAATGAAAATTTATTTACATAATAATAGAATTTAAAAATATTATAAGCCTGAATTATCCAGTCAAGATTATATAAATAATAATAAAAAATACAACATAGACATCTATGAGGCCCAAGTAGGTGTATATCAAATAAATTCATACAATACAATAAATTGCCTGACTTAAAATAGTCTTCAAACTTCACTAAAAATATTTTATGTGCACAATCAAGAAAAGAAGGGCTATTAACGGATGTGGCATAAAGAATTTGCATATATTCAGATAGATTAAAGATTGAAAGTACTGTTAATTAATTACTGGTTGATTTATAAGAATCCAGTGTAGCATCAGAGAAACTAGTGTCAGAAGGAACCATTACAAAAAGCCATTTTTGGGTCAAAAATCACGGTTTCAACATGTCTAAATCAAACATTTTTCAAAATGGTTGCCTTCATCTTTCACATCTTTTATTCTGACTTAATGGAGTCCCCACGATGTGACTTTGGGAGAGGAGCTTAGTCCCAGTCCCCATTGACAGATGGAAAAAAGTAGAGACACAGGAAGTTATGATTGGAAAAGACCCTGGAGATTGGTCTGGTAGAAGTCAGCGTGTCACTTGTCCCTTCCTCTTGCTCAGGCCTTTATAGTAGAATTTATATTTTTGTCGTTTTGCCTCTGATATTGAATGCGGTTTTCTTACCTATAAAAATGAGTGAATGTCTATTGTTTGCCTTAACAATTAAATTGTACCTGGTAATAGCTAAGAAAATAAGATTTTTCACACTAACCCTTAAATATTTCTACTAGAATACATGGTTTATTTATTTATTTATTTATTTCATTTAAACAAATAGGATGGAGTAGAGCAAATAAGTGGCCGACTGACTTCCCCAGGCTGACTTTGGCATGTTTCTTTGGGCCCTCCTATTGCAACACACTGCCCTTGTGCGCTTCTGGTAAGTGACGTATTGAGGGAAAAATGCACTCGCTCTTTGATTCTTGTTGGCAAAGCTAATGAAAGCCACTCTAGTAGGATGCTATCGAATTCGCTTAAGGTGAGCCTTTTTGGATTACCAGGGGATTTCGTTTATGATAATACCCGTCTCTTCCATTACCAGGAGTAACAGCTGACTCTCATTTAATCATCTCTCAAATACGCAGGTCATTCCAGAGCAAAACTCCTGTAAGAGAAATGGCAGCTGCTGTAATTGAATAGCTGAACTGCGAGAGAACATAGAACATGAGATAAATTAGGAGGCAATTGATAGTAAGAACTATTTTTTTCCCCTGACACCAGAAAGGCAGCATGAAGAGAGCTGGTTAAATCACACATCTCATCTATCCATTAACAAGCGTACAATTACACTTTATGGTTTATTTTCCCAGCCATTGACTTAAAGCACAGAGGAGATTTTATATATATATATGGTTGATTATACCACACACACACATCTTTCAAATCAAACAAGGCAAACCAAACTCATTTTTCTCATGATAAAATGATAATAGTATAATTAAACACTAACCAAAGAAATTATAAATACCTGGAAGATGCTTCCTAATTACTTAGCTGCATCTAAGGCGTAGGTGACATCCTTAAGCCTGAGGAGCTAAGGAAAGGAAGGCACTTTCCATTGTCATCCTCCTGTCATCCAGTGCTTGTCTCTTCGCCATGAATGGTTTGCAGGTGTGGTGGTTGTGAGTGAAACCAGGGCTGTCCCTACCTTTGTGAAGGGTGCCATCTAGTTAGTGAACCACATACAAGTGAGGTCGTTGCCCACACACAAACAGACCACAGCTGTGATGGGTGTTCAGGCAGTGCGTGTGCTGAGAGCCTATGATGGGGACACTTGACTCGGGGGAGTTATTAGGGTTTCCTGGAGACGGTGATGCATGACCGGGGATTTTAAGGATGAATAGTGTTATGTGGATAAAGTTGTATATTTGGATAAATAGGCATTGATGGGCCAAACTAAGAATTTGGATCTTTATCATTGGAATAATGAGAAATAATTGCTAGAATTTCAACAAAGACAGTAGCATTTATTATTTTATTTTCAAAAAGAGCTCTGACCACGCTTCCCTAGGACCTTATCTCCCTCTTTCCTTTAACCACCCAATTTCTTACAACAGTATCAGGTGATTCCTCCCTTCACATCTTCCACTTCTTTAGCAAGTCAACCTAACAAATGCTCCCCCTTTTGGCATTTAACTGTTTTCAACTGCACTTTCTTATTATTTCAGTAATACAGCTGGTCACATCTCTACCATTTGTCTTCTTCCATGTTTCAGAGAGCTTTGGCTTCTATCCTCACTGAAATAAGACTTGTCATGGCAAAGTGTAACAGCACAAATTTTATTCAAGTTCAAAAGAAAGGGAACATATTGGGCGGTTGACAACACGCCCGTTTTACTTACTCTGGGACCATGCTGACAGAGCCAGTTCTCTCAACTGTGGACACTGGCTCTAGAAAAACTAAAGCCAATTGTTTTAAGTCAGTTTGGGAAAATGTACAATTTGAACAAATATATTTATTCTCAGTGCAAAAGTATTTTTGACCGACAATCTGGTTCCGAAAATAATCTTTGGTATCCTCTTTAGATAAGCAGCATCGTTAATAGGTATTTTAATGTCTGACCTGCTAATGAACCTAATGCAGAGCTATTTGGAGCACAGCTGATAGTTGGTTACATGAGGCAGAGGTCCGGGCAGGTGGCTCCTATGGCAGAATCCAACCGTGGAAGAACCTGGGCGGGAAGGAGAAGGCGGGGCTTGGGGCGGGGCTTGGGGCGGGGCTGCAGCCTCCTGGCTCATGAAGTCTATTTCCGTGCTCTTTAGCTGTCTCCCTATTACCTGCACTTAAGGATTTTAAAGGTATCATTAAAAAAACTCATTATTGCCTCAAAAAGTTTATGATATTGGGGTAGTAACACTCTTAGAGATATGTATGGTTGATTTCTAACTCTGTTTTGTTAAAGGTTAGTCAAATAATTTAAGGAGTTGGAAAAAAATTCTTGGTGAAAAAAATATAGTTCACTTATCACATGTAGGTGATTAATTCAATACATTTCTATTGTCTTTATTCATAACATGTCCTCCGTCAGCCACACACCGCTGTGTCTTCCTCTCGCTCACACTTGAAGGACTCATACTTGCAGTTTCAAATTCCACAGCCGCCCTGCACGTGTTCCAGGCTCCTCACATAGAAAACGTCACTCTACGTCTCAAAATATACATTGGGTCTTCACACTTTTTTTCCCCTTCATTTGATAATGTGGTTTCATTGTATGTTAGAGTAAGTCATCCCTCCTCTGGCTTTTCTTCCTCAGAATATTTCCACTTTTTATTTTTTCTTCCTTTTACAATTTTTTTAGTGCTCAATTACAGTTGTCCCCATTTTCCCCCCATTATACTTTTATGTGACTTTGTCTTAATAAATTCAATATCCATAAAATCAGCCAGCATGTTCCCTTTATTAGTAGGTACTAAAAATATTCAGGTTATATTCCATGATGGAAATACTGATACACTGATATTTATTTTTTAATATTCGCTCAGGTAATAAATGGCACCGCTTGTTTCTTCGGACAGCTGGGAGATGTTGGAAGGGTGGAGCTGGGCTCGACCTCCTGCATCCTGCGGGCGTGGGCCACGCCTGCTGAGAGTGTCACTGTGAGTGGGGGCGAGGCCCGAGAGCAGCCCAGGCCACCAAACCGCTTGCAGTTTCAGAGCTCTCTTCCCCCAACATCACTTCTTTATTTTTCAAAAAGGCTCTCACCCATTTTCAGCAGATGGAAGTTAATGGGAAGTTCGTCCTCTAGACGTCCCTGCAGGTGATTCTGCCTCACATGCTCTGGGTTCGATTCAACTTGATTTCCTTATCTCTTCTGAGGATATTGCCATTTTTCCAATTATTTCCCTCCAAACCTTGGAGTTCTTGGTGACAGCTCTCTCTCTCTCTTCCATTTTCACTATGTCCCCCCAAAAGAAAAAAGTACTCATCTTTCCCCGAACACCTTCCAAACCCAGGTCTACAGTGGGTCATTTCATTTACTCAGCAAACCTGGAGTTCAAGAATATTGCCCCCACAGCACAACTCATCTGTAATTACGACACCAAATAAGTGTCCGTTAAGAAACATGCCCTTCCCCTGCTAAAAACCCTCAGTTGTGTCTCCGTAACACTGAAAATCAAGACGACTCTTACAGCAGCCTCCACACTCTCTATTTGCCCTGGTTTCCACCTCGTTTCCCCATATTTTCCAACGTGGAGCTTCTGGTAGGGCCAGTATCTTTATTTTCCTTGAACTGTGATTATTCTTTTTTATTAAACCCTTTTCTTGCTCAAAGCCCTGCGTCTATTTTGTCTCACATGTGAGGCTTAGACCACGAGCCCGGGTTTTCCTCTCTCCGCTCCTTGACAACCAGAGCCACGCCCTCAGGAAGCAGAGTCACGTCCTGAAGACGTGTTCGCGCCCCCAGTGAGAAGCTTGCTGAGTCCGCGGGACTGGAGTCTCACCTGCCCCTGGGTGAGCTGCCCCCAGTGCCACCCTTGTCAGTCTCACCTTCCCTTAACTAAGTCTGACCACATATAAACATGAAATTCCTTTGGTTTCTTCCTTCTGAACCCTGCTTCTGATCCTAATGTAGAAACATAGTTGTATCTTAAAACTGCCTGACCTGGGCTACCTCAGCCAGCGGCTCCGTAGGAGGGCATGAATGACATGTGTCCTACTGTGACCCAGATGGGCTGAAGTCTGCAGAACAAACACAGATCCATTGCAGTAAGCCCTGGTGCGTTAGTTAATATCTGAAGCAACACATCAAAATGAGATGAAACCAGATTACGTAGTTTCCTAACTCAATTTAGTTACTGAGTCTGAGGCTAAAATTATAAACTTAAACCTTGTAAGTTTCTTTTAACATGAATGCCGTACATTGGTAACCTTTTTGAAGGCAAAACTGCTCGTTTTCCATCTCTGTGTCTTCTCAAGTCCTAGCACAAAGCATAATACCCTTTAATTATCTTATATTTGCATATTGTTTATCCAAGACAGGGCATGGGCAAAATCTGACTAGCTGCCTGCTTTTGGAGACGCTGCTTTATGGGAACGCAGCCTCGCCCAGTCATTGATGTGTCATTGTTGACACATTGTCTCTGGCTGATTTTCCCCAGGGTGGCAGAGCTGAGTGGAGAGCAGGCCGACAGCTCTGGAGGTGGGGGAATGGGTTGGGGTTGGAGTGATCAACCTAAAAAGAAAAAGGGCTCATGGACATGGACAACAGTGTGGTGAGCGTGGCAGAGGAGAGGGGCGGAAGTGGAGGAGGACATGGCGGGGCGAGGGGATACATGGTAATGAGAAAAAACAATAAAAAATGAGCTATTCAAAAAAACAAATAAATAAAGCAGCTGAGAAAACTCTAATTGATACACCTGAGGTGAAATCCGCTCAGTTGTGTTACAACTTAGGTAAGTAGAATCAGGTTTATTAGGACAGATTTCCCTTTGTGAAAATGGAAGGTGTTTAAATCCTATGGTTATAACACCAGTTGCACTGTATTGTCTATCAACATGTACTTCGTGGAAAACATTTTAATCTACTCTGTGTCACTGAACCAGCAGTGCCAACGATAAACTTCATTTGCTCTGATGGAAAAACAAAACAAACAAAAAACAAAACAAAAATGAAAACCAACTGTCTTTTATTCAGCTAAAAAAAGTAAAATAATAAAATATTTCCCCTCTGGCTCTTCAGATAACAGTTTGCCTCTCTCAGATGTAAGGAGGCACTTTGACAAAAAGCGTCCTGGTACCTCTGACATCACAGTGACATGCGTGACAAGACAGCCCTGAGGCGGCAGGTATGAAAGAATGCTGCACACACCACCGGCAGGGGCCACGGCAGACCCCTGGGCTTCTGGGAAGCTCTCCCTCCCCTTGCGCTAGAAGCTCCGCTTTAACCGCGGGAACTTGCGCGGTGGATTCAGTGCTCGGTAGCCTCATTGAATTATGATCTTTACAGGGGCCAGGAGCTACTTGTATCCATCTGTACTCACTTGGATACCTACATTCGGGCTGAGTAAATGCTAAGTGCTAAGTAATTGCTGGTTAATAGAAAGAATGAATGAATGGATGGTTACTGTAAGCAAGAAACTGAAGGCCAGTGAAAGGTAGCTTTTCACATTTCTAATTTTCATTCCTTCCGAATTTTGGGAAATGTTTTCAGTAAACAGGCTAACCTGGCATGGTTAAAAATGACATTACCGTCTTATTTGTAATCATTACCTGAAGACATGATAAACGTTTCACGATAAAATAGACTTTAATGGGCTAATAAATAAACTTAGTTAATTGAATACCTGACACTGGTGGGGTATTCTTGTCCTACTTTAAAAACAGCAGTGTTGCCTCTAGTCAAGGGAGGCTACTGCTCACATCCAAGCAGATACTGACCACAATAGACCGCTGTCTAAACTTGATACAGGAAAACTAATATCCTTATAAATTGGGCCATCTGGCAAGTTTCAGCCACTTTTCACTCATTCACTTGTCAATTTTTTTATTTATTTAACTATCAATAAATGATCACCTATATCAAGGGCTGGATAATGTGCATTTACTTTTTAAAAATTCGTCTAACAACTCTGTGAAGTTTTCTAATGGAAACCCTCACAGTTTGCCATCAGTGCTGTAGCGGATGAAAGGGAGGCCAACTCTGGTCTCCCGCATTGCCTTCTGCTCTGGGGACCACCGCGGAGCTTGGCACAGTCACCTCCTCCTGCAGGGGAACGGTACGCCCTTCACTAGTCCACGTGCGTCACTAGTCCACTCGCATTACTACTGAAACTACAAAACCGGCGTCTTCGTTCTCTACCGCTGTCATCACAACGAATGCAAATTCAATTTTCAAAAAATCCAAAATCACCGTCTCGCAGTTCTGCAGGTCAGGATGCTGGCTTCAGTGTGGCTCAGCGAGGTGCTTTGCTTAGAACATTACAAGTCCAAAGTCAAGGTTCATGATTCCCGCATTCTTTCTGGAGGCTTTGGAAATAAATCTGCTTTCAAGCTCATTCATGTTGGGACCAAATCGACTTCGTTGTGGCTGTGGGGCGGAGGTCCTGCTTCGCTTGCTTGTCGTTAGCTGGGGCGGGGCGGGGGCGTGGGGGGCGTGTCTCTCAGCGTCCTAAGGCCATTTGTGCTCCTCCTCTCACTCCCTGCCACCCCCAATTTCAAATCAGCAATGCTCCGTGGAGTCCTTCCCACTCTTTTAGTCGCCTCTGACTTAACCTCCTGTTGCACTTCCTTCACTTCCTCCAGTCAAAGTTCTTGCTTTTAAGGGCTCATGGGATTCAATTGGGTTCATCTGGATAAACCAGAAAAGCTCCCTATTTTAAGGTTCAGAGCTTACATTAAGTTACATCTGGAAATTGCCCTTGGCTTTGTAGGTAACATTTGCACAGGGTCCAGGGACTAGGGAACATCTTTGGGATGGCATCCTTGGAGACACTTCTGCCAACTGCACTTGGCAGGACACCTTTCTTAGAAAGTTCTTTGAAGAAAGGTGTATATGTCAGAATGGGCTTGATTATGCTATCATAAAAATGACCTCAAACATCTCAGCCCTGGCTGGTTGGCTCAGTTGATTGGAGCATCACCTCATACATCAGAAGGTCTCAGGTTCGATCCCTGATCAGGGCACATACCTAGGTTGCAGTTCAATCACCAGTTGGGGTGCATATGAGAGATGAGAGACAACTGACTGATGTTTCTCTCTCACATCAATAGATCTCTCTCTCGCTCCCCCTTCCTCTCTTTCTAAAATCAAGAAATATCCCCAAGTAAGGGTTTAAAAAATGACCTCAAAATCTCAATGGTTTAGGAAAACAAAGGTTTATTTCTTGATCATGTTTCATCACAGTTTGGTTTCTTCTTTCTAGGGCCCGCACAACAAAGCATCATTTCTCTGGATCATTGACAGTGATCACAGCAGAGTGAAAAGGGACATCGTGACCTATCTGACCCTTCTGCCCAGAAACGACACACATACACAATAACAGACTTGCTGTAGTTATTGGCTACGGCAAGTCACATGGCTCATATAATTCTACCCACCACCCCGCCCAGTGAAAGTCTGCACAAAGAGAATGAGATATTTGGTATAAAATAATATGAACTGAAATAAAAAAATAAACTTCTTGTCAGTATGTGTTCTTCTCTTTAAAACTAACATTCTCAAACAATCCGTACTGATTCCTTACTCTGAGATGAGGGTATTTTATCCCCAGTCCTGAGACTATCTGAACAATTATTCAAACTAGCCATTGCCTAATGGAGTAAAATCATTAACAGGAAGGAAGGAATGACCTTAGTAAGAACACTAAGTAAACCAAACATTTTGAACATACTGCAAGTTAGAAAAGCCAAAATAATTACCTTGCTTATGTTTTCCAAAGTCCCATTTGCTATAAAGTCCTACAAAGTCTTACAGACTAGAAAACAGTAAGAAGTAATTGGGAAAATCCTGACAATCCTCCAAATTGAAAATGTTTTAAATGTTAAGGATTAGAGTTGAGTTTTGTTATATGCTATCCAAAAATCTTTCCATCCTATTTTTTTTTTATCTGTACCCGAGGACATTTTTTCATTGCTTTTACTTCTTCGAGAGAGAGGAAGGGAGAGAGAAACATCAGTAGGCTTCCTCCTGTGTGCAGCTGGACAGAGGATTGCACGTACCCACACCAGGGAACAAACCTGTAATGTAGGCCTGTGTCCTGACCAGGAATCGAACTTGCAACCATTCAGTTATGGGATGATACTCCAACCAACTAAGCCACACCAGCCAGGGCCCCACCAACCAGGGCCCCATCCTAACTTTTGAAATTACTACAACAATGCTCTAAATTTTATTTAAAATAAATACCAATGTTTCTTTACAGGGGAAAAAAATCAAAAAGATGTCTACATTTATTTAACATCTCCCTGGGGCCATAAGGAGCATGCCTTGTTTTGTGCTTTGCACCAAGCACAGCTAGTGTCACTCAAATCTATGAGAATAAGACTGGATCATGGTCGAGTGCGGGGCTGAAGCCAAGGCCAGGAGCCTGTGCTGGGCTGACGTTTCCATGAGGAGAGCAACTACCATGTATGCTCTGTTACAGTCATCTTTGCTCTGATCCATGCACTAAGTGATTAAGTCCTATTATATGTGCAAGACCAGAGGTTAGTGGAGACGGCAGATACATAAGAGACTGTCTTGGACTTTAAGAAATATTTTAACTCCTCTGTGTTGGCCCCTGGGAGTAAATTTCAATGCCACCAACTCAGTTGACTTTACCATCACTGGATCATTGTTAAATTCTATTAGCTATAATCTTGGGCACATGCAGAAGAACCTAGTTTAACAGCACCACCCCCCCAAAACCCTCTAGTTTCTGCAGCCCCATGTCCTGTCTGCTCCAGTCACCTGTCACAGCACCTGTTGGGCCTGCGGAGTCACATTATCCTGTCCCTCCTTGCCCTGCAGTCCACATCCGGTGCTGACAGCATATGTGGCACTAAGAAACAATAATGTCAAACTGAACTGCACTTTTTGTAGAATTAAATTCCATGTTAATGAGGAACTTTGGAGCTGAGAGACATGGCTAAGAGACTATCACACTGGAAGTAGTAAGTAGAGGCCATAGATCTTTGAAACTGAGCCACATAAAATAGTGTTAAATGCCAATGAGAATCATACAAAGTCATGACCTACCTCCTTGAACCTTTATAGAATTAGAGGCATGCAATAAATTCAGATGTTGGAACAGCAGGCAGGAGAAGAAGCGACCTCCTCTTATAGATTTACGCTGAGACCGAGCCTTCCAGGGGCTCCAGGACGACTCCGAGAGCAGACACATGCAAAGTCACCGTGTTTCCCAGGTGAGGAGTCAGCCTGGACTCCCAGAAGGCACCTTCCAGGCAGAAGGCTCCTATCTATTGCGTTATTGGGAAGTCCAGCCCAAGATGCAGAAGTGAGGGGCGAGGGGACAGGCAGGGAGCAGGGAGCGCCAGTGCAAAGCGAAGTCACAGAACTGGCACACCCAGTGGGACTGCTGGCAGTAAGGCTCCGCGCAGCTCGGCCCAGACAGCGGGATGGTGAGGGGGATGAATTTATCTATCAGGGCCCTTTTCCAATGGGTTGGATATTTATCCTGCAGAACAGCAACCTCTCTGAACTTCTGGCCACACCAGTGTGAGTGAGCAGGGCACTGGCGCTGCACTGAGAGGGGGCACAGTGGACCACAGGGACACCACAGCAGCAGGAAGTGCCATCTGGTCAGTATGCATCTGCCTGGGGACCCTCAGGGCTGCTCAGAGCCGGAGCAGAGGGCGGAGGGCACAGGGCGGAGGGCAAGAACAGAGGCATCTGGAATGTGCTCCGGAACTTCACTAAAGAAGCCCTGGATTCACGGCTCATTCTCACTGAGCTCATGTGGTCTATGAACGCGAGTCCTTTCCTCAACCTTCCAGGTTTTAGAAAAAGAGAATTAAAATAAACTATCCTATTTCCATATGAAAAAGTTGTATGTTTAGTATTTGAGGGGAACAAAATTTCATGCAATTCTAAGGAGGTGTTTTACAAGCTCTTCAATTAGTAGAAACAAGCCAACACTTTCCGCTTGGGATTTAGTCCAATGATAACTTCCTCAAAGACCAGATGACGAGCAAATTATTCATGGAAGAGAGAAAAATCTGTATTTTAATTCGGAGTAGCTAAGAAAATCTTGATTATTAAGGAGAGCTGCAACCACAGGTATGTGGTAAGACTGCCATTTTGTTCCTGGACTTGGCTCTTGGTTCTTGGTTTTGCCCAAGAAAAACTCAGAGGCAAGAACTCTAGGGCAAGAGGAAATTTATTTAGCATGCACAGCAAAAGTACTCTTGACGAGAAGACGTGTGTGTGCTGCTCAGAGAGCCGGTGACTCAAGGTTGGCCCAGGGATGTCCAGCCCGTGGCCCGCGGGCCGCATGCAGCCCAGGATGGCTATGAATGTGGCCCAACACAAAATCGTAAATTTACTTAAAACATTATGAAAATTTTTGTGATTACGTGTTGCAATGTATTTTAATGTGTGGCCCAAGACAACTCTTCTTCCAGTGTGGTCCAGAAATGCCAAAAATTTGGACAGCTCTAAAATTCAGAGAGAAGGTCGTAGAGGCAGAAAGAGTGAGCCAGCTGGGCTGCATGGACTCGGGAAACAAACCCAGAGGCAAAAGAAGGGCCCTTGCAGTCAGGGTCGGGGTTAGTCCAGGATGGCTGCTGCTGCCCGGTGTTCCTTTCAGAGCTTCTGAGAAAGAAAACAAAGATATGCACCCAAAAAAGAAGACAGGCCTAATCTTTGTCTTAAGGGCTTTGTCTGTTTTCGAAAGGTGAGAATTTTAGGGGAGGTCCCAGGGGAGGATCATTAAAATATTCGTCAGCTTTCCAGGTGCGTCCTTTCAGGGATGTGGTCCGACTGACTGGCTGACACCAGAGCAGGGGGTTAGTCAGCGCAGCTGGTCCTGATTTCAGCTGGGGTGTCACTTCGTCTGACCTCGCTGCTTCCCTGGGCCTGGAGCTGAGACACAGCTGAGGCCTACGTGTCACCTCTAGTTGTGACCAAAACTCTGTCTCTGTGGCTCAGAGACCTGAGACTTTGTTCCTAAGATTTGATCCTGATCAGAACCTCATTGTCCTGAGGGCTTCATGCTTAAGGGAGCTGTTGTGTAAGGGAGAAGAGGGCAGGTGGGTCAGGGTGTTCGGTGAGGCCAGCTTGAATCAGCTCTCTCTCTGTTTCCCCATTCCACTTGCCAAGGCATTTTCCTAGCTTTTTACTATCCTGCCTCAATTTTAAATTCTGATATCACAAACTGAGATAATGGGTTTAGACTGGTGATAAGCAGGTCTATCCACAATGTGTTCTATATTTTTAAAATTCACTCTTTCATTAATTGTTGAGTGCGTTTTAAGATGGGCACAGTTCTAGGTGCAGCTCCACAAATTAAAAATTTTAATAAAATATGTCATTACTTTAGAACGTTTCATAGTCTGGAGGGGAAGCAGGTAAATGAGCAAGCAGACATAAAACAGAGCAAAAGAGATGTGTTTGGAGTGAGTGAAGGGGGAGGGGTCAGGAGATGGGGCCACCGGGTCCTGGCTGTTGGGTCTCCAGAGAGGAGCTGACAGCCAAGTAACTTCAAAGGCAAGCCGGACATTGGCAGCCGCTGGCACGGGGGAGGAGGGGTGGAAGGTCTCCTTGGAGAGGAGGGGCAGGTACAGAGGCCATTTCTGGAGAAGGTGACCTTCAAGGAACTGCAGTAATCACCAGGGCTGAAAGTACGAACAGGAGTTTTCATGCATAAAACCGTGAGTCACTGGAAGATCTGAACAAGGCAGAGAAAACTTCCCATTTGCATCTTTGAAATATCACCTTGACCATCAAGTGGAATGAGACAGGAATTAGGAAGAGAGGTAAGAGGTGGTCTCCCTCCATAACCAGGTAAAGAAACTAAGAGGTTTTAGCTCTAGGGATAGAAATATGTGATTTTTAAAATGAGAATCCTTATAACTTAGGGACATAGTAAATTAACTGAATGAGGAAAGGAAATGAGTCACCATTTCTGACTTCAGCCACTCAGTGGGTGGCACTATTGTTCACCGCCTAAGGCAGCAGGAAGGAGCACAGGATAGGGGAAGGGAGTCTGGGCCCGAAAGGAGAGAGTGGGGTCACTTGCTTAATAATATTTAATAATTTTGTGCTGAATCAGACTGATTTTCTGGGTATATTTGAAGTGAAATAATTAATTTTTATGTATCTCTACTAATAAAATCAAGATTGACACGGAACGATCTTGAAGTTAGCTAATTTATTTAATCTACACAGATTTCAAACCTTTAAACCCGAAGCCGGTCACACGCACAAGTAATTCTGAGTTGCCCATTAGTGTCCTATAGCTATTTCTAAATAGATGTTGAAATTTATTTTTACTGAATTATTTGACCTTACTCATTCTCTCATGTAACACCACAGTGATTTTATTGTCTTGCAACTTTTTTTTTAGAATTGATGTAGCTCAAAATGGAAATGATTTTCACCCTTCATTGGTGGCTCTTCCCCGTGGCCATTATTACCAGGTGTCTAATGGTGATTTCTCTCTTTGTCTCTCTCAGTTTCTCACTGTCCAATCTCTATCTCTCTTTTTTTTAGCACTTCCTTATTTCCAGCACCCATGAGACTCCAGGGTCATCTTAAATACTTTCATCACATCAACTGTTTTGGTAGCTATATCATAATTCTGCGTTTTATTAAGTTTTTTACAAACTAATGCTCATTGGCGTTTTTTACATATTGACTCAAGAAGAGTCAGCAGGTGCACGTGCTCAGCTGTGTCTGCGCAGGATGAAAGAAGCAGACCTTGCTGCCTGGTGGCGGTGTGTGCACAAGGCCCAGTGGCAGTAACTGACTAGTAAATATTAGCTCAATCTGACACAGCTCTTCTTCTGCATTTTTTTAAAGGTATTTATTTATTTATTTTTAGAGAGAAAGGAAGGGAGGGAGAAAGAGAGGGAGAGAAATATCAATGTGTGGTTGCCTCTCACGCACCCTCTACTGGGGACCTAGCCCGCAACCCAGGCATGTACCCGGACTGGGAACTGAACCAGAGACCATTTGGCTAGCAGGCTGGTGCTCAATCCACGGAACCACCCTAGCCAGGGCTCTTCTCCATTTTTAAAGTACGATTATATTATTCACTTGTAATGCAGTTTCTTTATAATCTAGTAGACTTAAAAAATTAACACATGGTTTTTCTGTATCTGTTGAAACATCACATGATTTTTCTTTATTCTGCGTGTTAATGTGGCGAATTACACTGACTACTTTTGGAAGCTGAAGCAGGATAGTTTGCATTTACTGTCTATACCTTCTCCCCACTCCCCTTTCACAGATGGCCGTCCGTTACCCACGCCTCTCATTTCATGTGGCTCTCTTTCAAAGTGGCAGTCTTCACACTGCCATCTCCTCCCTCCATGTCTTACACGATGTCTGTAAATTTTACGTGATGTAGGTACCACAATCTAGAAATGTCTTTGTCTGCTTTTCCTTTTTGTTGTACAGTCACTGCTTATCAATTTCCTTCATGTTTCCAGAGGTGTGTGTTCCTTGGAATTTCATGTTTTGTCCTATGTGGTCATTTATTGATTTATGCACCCTCCAAGGTGTTTCAGAAATCATGCACACACAGTGGCTCCCATAACTGACTCTGAGATCTGGAACTCTCCCTGGTAATGCTACACCCAACACATTCGCTTGCATATCATTTAATAATCAGCATAAATAACCAAACTGACTGTGTCAACCAATCTCGGTCCTTTGAAATTCCCCATTTCTTTTAGCCTAAATGTTATTAGCCCATCAACTCTATGCCCTGCTTACCTTCCAGCTTTATTTCTTGTCTCCTTCTTTCCTGTACTTTTCACTTAATTATATAGATTATTTTCTGTTCCCAGATCAAGTCACATCATGCTCCGTCACATCTCTGATACTTGGGACATGTCATTTCCTCTTTCTGTGATGCTCCTTTCTCTTTCTAGTTATTATTTAAAATAAGTTCCTTCTTATTTTAAAACTCAATCTATTCCATTTCCTTCGTGACGCTTTAGACCAAGACCCTCTGCATTGCTCCAGGCCAGGATGTAATATGACACAATAGTGTGCTGTGATACCATCATTTCACTGCAATCATTGGTTTACATGCTTCTTTTACACACATGCACACCCACACACACCCCCTAACCTAAGCATTGTGAGCGCAGGGACCGCATGTTTGTCCCTGAACCTAAAAAGCCCTGCTCTCTGGTTAGCAATAACACCTATTTGTTGAATAAATAACCCGAGCCATAAATCTAGACTTTTGCCCTCATGAAGACGTTCTTGATTTTGAAAATTTCAGCATTTTAATTTTAATTCAGACCTTCAAGGTGAAATTTTGAATGAATATGACTGGCAAGCTAAGTCAGGATGTGCGTCAAAAAGCGAGAAGCCTTGAGCCGCGGCCGGTGTGAGTCAGGCCTCACAAGGCCCCGTAAATCCGAGGCAGGCGAGGGTGTCGTCAGCCCGGGGAGGGCCTCCAAGCGGCCGGGGCGCCCGAGCTGCCGCTGCGCTGCCAGGAGCACTGAGGCAGCTGCCAGCAGCGCATATTCATCATTTTAAAGCCACCGGTCCTCAGCTATGGGTCCCTCTGCTCTGCGCCTCAGCGAAAGCTGTCTGGGGCCTCTGGGTCTGAGATGACTCACATCCCAAAGATTAAGCACCGTTGCTAATAAGCTGATGACTGATCGTCATAAAATCGATGCTGCGTGACAGTCCCACTTCCTTCTGGCTGATGTTTGAAAACATCACTTTTTAAACTTTATCACTTATGCCTAAAGATAATTAAACTTTTCATTCTACTTTAAAGTGTTTTTTAAAAATGAAATAAAGTTTAAATACACAGCATTTGTTAAGCATTTGCTTAATTATATTAGGCTATGAGTCAACGATGAATAAGGGTCAAAGACCTCAGCTAGGAAACAGAAAAATTATGAGTCAGCATCTCACTTATGAAAACACTATTGAAATTTTTTTCTCCTGGTAGCGTGACTGAAGCTATGTGTCTTAATATGAACTACATAGAAAATTCGTAACTGTTCTTCATGTAACCTGTACTCTAGATTAGTTGATGCTGTGCCGCCTCTCTGAATCGCAGGGGCTGCTTTCTATGCAAGGACTTGAGGACCGAGCACCAGCACTGGATCTGGCAAACACGGCCCGTGACCCAACGGCGCCCTGCTGCCAGGTGGTGCACGTTGCGTGCCACCGGGACACACCCACAAGCGCCGATTTGTCGTACTGTCTGCTCGGTAGCAGAGAGCTCGTAACCCTGCACTGGGAGGTTCCACTTCATGAAATGTGCGAGGCAGGTGTGCTGTTGCTAATCCTTGATATCAGTTGTGTTTGTTATTGCATTATTGCGGGTATTCTAATCTGGTATGTATTTTAAAAAATTGATGAGATAGAGGTGCAACAAAAACAAAAATGGTATTTATTGATTCTATGAACAAAAAGTGTTTAGTGACTTAGAGAAACACAATAAAAAACATCTAAGATATTGGTATTGAATTAAGCATAAAAATCACGTCAAAAACTAGGATTCTAAGATTCCTTTAAAATTTTCTCCTATGTTTTCATGCCACAGAAACTGAAAACAAAAATTGTCAACAATGCATTGCGGGTGCGACTTACACACACACACAGATACACACGACGGGGAGCTCTCAGCAGGAGAACCTTAGTCAATAAGCCACAGAGTGAGGCTTTGACCTTCCCAAATCAAAGATTTTCACAGACAATGTACCCACTTATCAAGTATTAATGAAATGAAGCTATTCATTGGTTCACCAGTGTCCAAAAAATGGAAGGTTAAATTTGGTTAATGTCCACTGAAGAACTTCAAAGTCTGAATCAAACAAGTCTGAAGTTTACGCCCATCCTCAATTATGACAGAAAATCCAGAGATCGACATAAATTTAAAATGATAAATCACAGAAGCCATGTGTAACAATGCATCTAGAACTTACAGAACTTACCATTTACAGGTTTTTTGAATAGTTGCGGTAATCAGAAATTTAATAATAAATCTTAAGGATTTTAAAACTTTTTATGTTTTCTCATTTCCAAGGTGTTATCCTTACAGAAATCAATGTAGATTGTCTAGATTATTTCAAAGTTTTCATGGATTTACATGTTGTGTTAAATACTTGATGAAAAAATAACTTACATGGAAAAGCATTTCTAAATAACACTTCTTTCCTTTCTAGTTGTGAAGAACTTAAGACATTTCTCTATGACCACACGTTATAACTGACCTAAATGGATCAAGAAGCCATGGAAATGTGGAAGGAGAAGAGTTTCTGTGCAAATGTGCATACATGTTATCCAAAAATGAACATCACGAAGCAGCTCTTTCTTACCAGGAAATGGGATTATTGCTTCCAAACTGCAGAGTGCTCTTCACCTATGCTGTTGCTGAAGGGGATAGTGGATTCTTTCCGGGAGTCAGGCAAGAGAGCTGCCTCGGATCGAGCTAATAGTTAACGCTGGGTTACTGCCATTGGGCCTCGTTCACACGCTGCCGCCACGCGGCAAGCTCTGCTTCTTGCATCCCGTGCAGACACAGCCGAACGTGTGCCCTTGCCCACTTATCTTGAGTCAATATGTAAAAAACGCTAATGAGTATTAGTTTGCAAAAAACCTAGGAAAACTCAAAATTATGATGTAGCTATCAAAAAAGTTAATGTGATGAAAATAATGAAGGGCATTTGTCTGGAGAAGTTGGAGGGACATCTGTTTTCCAATATTTAAGCATTAGTCTTATGAAGAGGAATTAAGAGGTCAGGCGGCCTGCAGCATCGGAGGAGAACCTGGCCGTAGAATACGTGGGTTTACGTACGTGCTCTGTTCCCCCGCCATCCACCCCTGGGTGTTTGGGCAGCCTAGGTTCTCTCTGAAAGTTATTTTCCTGGCTTGCACAATGGCAATTAAAAAGATCCCTACCTCCGAGCGTTTGATATTGTTTAACCTAGAAGTGCGTCACCTTGCGTGGGCCGCTTGATCTCTCTAAGCCCTGCGTTTCCATGAGTTAGACCCGGATCGCTCACACGCTGCCCCAGCACCCCCACCACTCCTGGGGAACTGCTGTCCTGTTCTTCTCAGAGCATGGAGCTCAAGGCTCTCCCAGGGCTTCTCTCTCAGCTCTGGGCTGTGCAAACCTCCCCCTGGAGGGATGGCAGCAACTGCATGCTTTGCTTCTCTTCTAAATAGTTGTTTCTTTCTTTTTATTTTTTAATGGGTTTATAGTTTGTAACAGCAGGAAAGAAATTCCAGCAACCTCGAATCCTTCATGGGCAAACATAGAGGTCTCAGGTATTCTTTATTGATTTATTCAATACATTAAATGTGTATTTAATTCCTCAGCAGACATGGCAGTGTGCTGGCATGCATGATTTGGATATGAAAAATATATCATCTCTTTTCTCAAGGGCCTTAAAAATCCCAAAGCAACAAACAAACAGGCCCACACAGGCATAATATGATGCATTGTATACCCATTGGCATATGTTCCTTGTAAAATTATCTGCAAAATGAATGCCCCAATGATATCAATTCACTGTCACTGAAGACATTGGAAACCTTCCTAGGGAGGTGGTATGTTTGATACAGATCTTGAAGCATGAAAAGCATATCATGGATGGAAAACAGACGGAAGGGCTTCTGTTAGTCACTCCTCCCATCTCTTCAGTCAAGTTCTTGCCCACTTTTCTGCACTTTCTTTTCAGATTTATTGTGTCAGTCACTCAGATCACAGCGCAACTGTGCCCTGGATGACTGTGTCATTTCCCACTGGCTCCTTAAGCAGAGACTTTATCGGGGATGATTCATCTTTGCAGTGCCGTCCTTTAAATTCAAGTTTAAGGTCCTCTTAGTCTAGTAATGACTCTTTTGCCTTCTTGCCAAAGGCAGCAAAATCTGAGAAAATATTTATGAAATGAGACAGAAACTGGCTGTTAATTTGAAAAAGGGCTGAAGAGTCAGAAAAGGGCCAATAACTTCAAATGTTATTAAATTACAGGGCAGATCTCCCCGTAACACACAGTGAGGGACTTGCTTTTCCTACCAAGTGCACATTCCACACAGTCTACATGGTTCCACCCTTTTACGCAGTCAAAGAAATGTCTAGTTATAAAGTGTTGTATTTGCTAGGGAGCATTACAGTTCAAATTTGTTATTTATTGTTTATGAATTTTTGTGAATTCAATTATAAAATATCTTTAGAGCAAGTAGAATTAACCACAATGAATCACTGATGCACTTCTTTGTTTATGGAGCTCCAACTCTCTTACCTGTGTCATTTTTATTTCCACTTGAAGAATTTTTACATTTATTGCAGGAAGTTCTCCTGATAATGAACACCTTTGGTTTTTATATGTCTGAGAAGAAAGTCTCAATTTTTCCTACAATGAAATTTTTGAGAATCATTGCCCTGGGTAGCGAGGGCAATCCTAGGTTGGCACCCTTTTGTTTTCTTTAACATGTTAGGTATTTCATTTCACTCTCTTCCTGTTGGATTGTTTCTGACAAAATGTCTGAATCACTTCTTATTCTTTCCTGCTGTGATCCAGGTTTCTCTCTCCCCAGACTCCTTTCAAAATGTTCTGTCCTCTGGTTTTCCAACCACACTGATGTTTCACCTTTTAAAATGTTCAACAGTTCTGATTTTTCTCTTCTGTTATATTTTCCCCATCCTCTGTTCTCTTTGCATTCATGTTTGGGACGTTTCCATTGACCTATCTTGCAATTTTCTGTCAAGTCTACTGATAAGACTGTGGGAATATCCTTGGTTTCTGTTGCTGTATTTGTTATTTCTGCCATTTCTTCTCATACTTTATTAGACCTTCCAACTCTCTGCTTGTATTGTGCATCTGGCCTTGCATGTTGAAACCTTCACAAATGTTTCTCCATGTTTGGTGCCCTATTGCCCTCTATGCCCTCCCATCTACAGCACCCCCAGTCTATTTCTTGAATCCCTGTCCTCCAATCAACTACATTTTTTCCCCCTCAAGTGTGACCGAGAGCTGAGAGAAATGACGCACAGCACGCCCTGGCCCTGGTGACCAGGCCTTTGTTGGGCAGGACCCAGCTGTGCATCTGGCTCTGCAGAGCCACGTGGATCTTCCCCATGGGAACCTGGTGAGCCTGAGGGGTGCAGCCAGCAGCTTGGGCCCGGCAGCCTGTGGCCCCGGGCGCCTCTCACCCTCCCGGGAGTTCACACCAAGCTTCTAGCAACTTATCACAACCTGTGTTTTCATGTCCTGCCAGCTTATGGCTCCAGTGGCTTCTGCTCCAGGTGGACAGAGCTTGGCTGTGTCTCTCTCGACGGTCCTGTCTCTCCAGGTTTGGGGTGGCCACTTGTCCCGGAACCTCATTTCTCTGACAAACCCATGAAAAAGTCAGTCGTTGTCCAGCTCATTCTAGTGTGTGTGTGCACATCTGAATACGTGTATTTATTTTTATGATTTTTACTTAGTTTGGAAAGTATTGTAGATCTCTATCTGCATAGAGTACTTCTATTTACATACACAAGCAGACATCTGTATCGTCTGTATTTACTCTATAGTAACATAAGGATGATATTGTGACAAGAAAGAAGCAAATAGCCAAGAAGGGGAAGGAGCATTGAAGCACTGAGGCCACACCGAGAGACAAAGCACTACATTCTGGGTGATCCTGCAGACTTCTGGCTTCTAAATGGCATTATTTTCCTGATGTTGTAATTGACATTGGTCACGTCAGATTTGATGTCTGACATAGTCTTGTGTCAGAATTCTCAACTATGTTTACTTGCTAAGAGAGCAAAACATTTTCAGGTAATTTCTCAGATCCTTAGTATGAAAACAAGACAGTAATGATCATGCATATATATTTTTTTGAATATCCATTCAAATTTTATAAAATAATGGAATTCTTCTAATTTATCATCAGATGTGTTACAAAATATTTTCTTTATTACCAGAAATTATCTGAAACAAGCATCTGCCTACAGCTTTTCATTATTTTCATATCTATATTTTTATTTTATATGGAAAACAAGCAAGGCATTATTCATCCCATTTTACAGGTGAAATTAATATTTAGAGAAATTAGGTGACTAGTTCAAGGTCCCCATGGGAGCCAGCCTTGGAGCCCTGGTCCCCTCTCAGAGCCCGTGCGGGTGGTGGGAGGTCCTGGGGGTCAATGGGGAACACCTGTCACTCGGGCCTTGGAATTACCAGGGCCTTACCCTACCCTTCACCTCTGATCATATCCTCAGTGGCTCAGGGGTCAGTTTCCAAATTGTTATGTTTTTCTTCCCAAATATTTTACCACTTTGTAATTTTCATCTCATGTCTGAGTTCCTTCTTCATAGACAGGCAGTGTAATGCTTGCGTTAAAGTTCTGACACTGTTTTCAAAGTTCACTTTGACTCTAAGACAGGTTACAAAATGTTTAGGGCAAATGCCTTTTTAGAAAGGCCTAGTTGTAGTTACCATATAGATATAAAAATTACAAGGTGAACTAGCTATTTAATCCTCCCTAATCTCAGTTATGTCTATTTAAAAATGTGGATAATACATAGTACATATAACAGGGGCTGTTTCAAGAGCTGAGATTCTAAGAGGTTAAACAATTAATAAGGAGCAGGTACATAGTTATTACATGTTAGAGTGTTTTGTTATTTTATTATTGGTTATGATCACCTCTCGTCTGACCCCTGGCTGGTTCTAGGTTTGTAGTTATTCTTGAGTTTTGTGGAAATAAATAAAGACCAATCGAATGAGAAAAGCTAAGGCTACGTATCCAGGACTGGCTCCAGCAAGGGCCCCCGTCGCCACCGCACGCGTGTGGCAGAGGGGAAGAGGCGGGCATGAGAGCAGGAGCACACCATGGCAGGAAAGGGGGGAGCTCCCGGTGCGCCAGCTGCCGGCCGTGGGCCCGGGGGGCTGTGCACAGGCTGCCGGCAGGGGCCTCCCCTGGTTGGGGAGCACATTCGTCCTTGTGTGGTTGATCCTGGGCTGGAAGTGGGGACAGGGTTAGGGAAGCTGTCAATTATTAACCAACTGCTGGCCAGACGGAGTCACTTTTACAGAAGCCATTATTTGCCTCCCTGGACCATCACTAGAAACAGCAGGCTGCCTCTGGCCGGTTCCCCGGGCAGGAGGCTGCCGGGTGTGGGTCGGAGTCTCTTTTTGCTTGCGGTTCGGCCACTGTCTGCTTGCATATTTAGTCCTCGCCCTTCTCGCATAGTGATGCATCTAAGACACGAAATCATAGAGGGTGACACCTTTACTTAAACCCCTTCAATGGTCCCACATTTCCAGGAGGACTCAACACCCCCAGTAAGGCTCTCAAAGTCCCCTGTGGTCCTAACTCCTTCTGTGTCTCCAGCTTTGAGGCCACTTTCACAAGGAAGTGGACCTTTATCCTAAAACAAGAATAGAACTGTCTGCCTGCCAGGCACATGCTGTGCCCCTTGTCAGCCCTGCTCAGTGTCACCTCTGCACAGGGCACCTCCACCTGCCGCCCTTGGTCTTATCTCCCTCCTACCAGCCTGAGCTCAGCATCTTTCCCCAGAACCTTCCTGAAAAAGTCACCACGCTCCCTGCTGAGCTTCCCATCAGCCCTTTCCCTTGTGTTGCAACTCCCTCTTCCTGTTTGTCTTTCTGCTCTTCCAGACAGTGAGCCTCCTCAGGGAAAAATTGTCCTCGGTCCACGACCCCAGCCCCTCATGCACCTCCTGGCACACACACAGTTAATGTACCGCTTTGAATAAGAATTGGGATTGGGATCACCATTTTCAGTTCCGACTTCCATTTGAGTTTTTCCCAATATATTATGTCTTATGAAAATGTGACATTAAAAATGAATGCTAGAAAATAAATTCAAGTAGTGGAGTGGAACCAAATATGATTAAGGCATTTTCAATCTGTCCTTTGTGACATTTCAGAAATGTCTCTCTTCTGCAGTTAAGTAGGCCTTGAGCAGTTCACAAGCCGTAACTGGAGGCAAACACTGCTCTTTGTCTGACACTCAACACGGGAGAGAGGGGCTCCTTCTGAAACATTCATGGCCTGGAATTTAATACTTGCCTGTTTTCAGATTTTTTTCTCTCTAGTCCTTCTCTTACCAAAGGCTAAACTACTCACAGTACTCAGAACACACTGTGCCTTAGGATGTCTCTGGCCTGTGCATGTATTGTCTCCACATTCTGAGACCGTTTTCCATCTCTCTCCTGCTAAGGCCTGTCCATTCTCTAAGACTCGACTTATGCATACCTTCCTCTGGAAAACTTTCTGGAAAAGTAAGAGGCCCATTTCCCCTCCCTGAGCTCCCCAGCTGTTCAGACAGAAACTTGCCAATCTTTTAATCTTAGTCTCAGCCTTTTGATATGTGACAGAAAGTGATGTAGACACCTGAGCCACTGGGGACCCACAGCACCTGACAACTACTACCCAGCACTCATTCGCCCCTTCCTCTTTCTTAACAGAATCCCCGTTTGTTCTGGTACCCACTCTGCGATGGAACGCCACAGCTCAGGAAAGCAGACCACACTCCCGACCAGGGGTGCACCTGGTTGGTCCAAGGAGAATTCCATTTTCTTCCGCAATGATTGGCTCAAGAATGTCAAGTGACCTTGTCTGGCCAATGAGATATGATACTTCCATTTTTTGTTTTGTTTTTGTTTTTTAATATCAGTGTTATAAAAAGTTTAATGCATCTTTTCTCAGCAATACCCACTAAATAGCATTTTGTATTTTTTCTTCTTTATTGAATTTATTGAGGTTAACAAAATTATATAGGTCTCAGGTTAACTGCTATTTTTCTGATTAAATATCAATGAGAACCTCGACACACTGATGAAAGGGCCAACCTTAGGCCCTGGCTGGGTGGTTCCGTTGGCTGGAGCGTTGTTCCAGACACCGAAAGGTTTTGGGTTCGATTCCTGGTCAGGGCACATGCCTGGGTTGTGGGTTCCATCCCTGGTCGAGGAGAGTATGGGAAGCAACTGATTGATCTTTCTCTCTCTTTCTCTCTGTCTCCCCTCCACCCTCTCTAAAATCAACAATAAAATATCCTCAGGTGAGAGTTCAAAAACCAAAGCAACCAACCTTAGGCAGCAAGAGAAGGCCAATCTCCTCCAAGAGAAAGGCGGCCAGAACCCCTGGGTTGGACGGCTCGCCCTGGAGCTGGTTCCTTTGCCTGCAACCGTGAGGCCTGCACTCTGGCTGATGGATGGGGTGCAAAGTGGGGGACCTGAGTCTCCCGTAAGGGCTCTTGTTTCTCTTCCCTCTGACTCCAGGCCACATTCTTTCCTGGAGGGGCCTTACACCGCCCTCTAAGCCAGTCTTTCCCTCTGTCTGCTTGCCCATCCAGCCCACATCATGCGCGCATCTGCTCATTATTCACCTGCTCAGACTTCAGCTTGTCAAGCTCTAGCTGTAGGCTTATGCCCAAATCCTCTGTCCTGTGTCTACCAGTTACTTCTCATTTTTAGTTCACCACGTAGTCATTGACTTACACTCCTGATAAATTGTGTGCTTTTCAAAACACATCTCACACTGTCCTGCTTCCACAAAATTCCTCAACTTGAAATTTTCTACTTATCTGTAAAGGTTTTGCTGATCCCCTTCTCTTAGGAGCTTATTAGAAACACAGAATCGGTGTCCTGGAGTCAGGGTCAGCAACCATACAAAGAGTGCCTATAGGACACGTCCTCTGAAAAGGCTTTTGGGGGTCACGGGCCCTAAAAGGTCTGTCTTAACATAGCATCAGCGTATCATATACACTGCACTTGGGTTGGATGACACAGATTAATAAAAATAGCGTATTTCCCAATGACACTTGATTCAGACATTATAGAAGAGAACAATCAGTGTCCCATAGCAAATATGGGTATTTTTATTTATATTTCATGGGCTTTAATGAGACTGAGGATAGCATCCAAGCTATTAGGGCTGGAAATCTGGATCCATCTAGAAGCCGCATTTTTAAGAGTCACTGAAAGTGATTATTCTTTCAATGAACTATTAAGTGCCTTTGTGGGAAATAATCCCACATTTTTTTATAACCATTTATGGTTGGTAAAAATTCATACTTAGGAAATTGTTTTCTCCAATGGATTGTCAATGCCATAGAAGGTCATGACTTATGCTCCTTGAATCTCCCTAGAGCCTAGTGAGAGCGGCTTTTTGACCAGAAGGCTGCCAAACGGTAGATCTGCAGGCTGCAAAAATGTGAGGCTATTTGTACTGCAACAGAGTAATAATTTGGGGAGAAGTATGGGATTTTTAATATAATACTATTTCATTCAGAATGTATTGCTGAAAAGTCAAGTCTGTCCATCATTTGCAGCCATAATAATTGGACATGCGAATTAAAGTCTAGCATCAGTAGGCATGTTCAACACGCTACCTAGGATGCACATTGGAAGACTCCGACTTGGAAGATTTTGTACTTCCGAATTTTCAGGAAGCTGAGTAATTGACCACTGTCTGCAGTCGGTGCATTTCAGTCCAAGGTGAAAGGCATGTGACATCCTGTAAATGAAAGAGCACCAATGAAAACACAGGAGTCAGTGATAAGAAAAGAAATAAAACATGAGCAGAGATAGGTTTGAAGAAACCTCCCTGCACCGGGAACTTACCAACTTGGAGATAAAACCAGGTGGAATGTTAATTGCAATTTAAAGCCTTTGATCTCTTAATGGTCTTTATAGATGAACTTAATTAACCACTGGTCCTTAAATTTGCAGGAAGCAAATGTGGATCTACAAAGTCTCGGTCAGAGGAGGGACATGGAGCGCAGTGCACATTCAGGGCAGTGCACGTCAGATGAACCGCGGGGATTCACTTCTTGTCAAGTGTTCTTTTTTCTTTTTTTAAAAAAGAGTTCATTTATTTTTTTAGAGATAGGGAAAGGAAGGGAGAAAGGGAAAGAAAGATCAATGTGTGAGAGAAATGTCGATCGGTTGATTATCATATGTCCCCAGCTGGGGACCTGGCCCTCAATCCAAGCATGTACCCTCACGGGGAATCAAAGCGACCTTTGGGTTTTCAGGCTGGTACTCAATCCACTGAGCCACACTAGCCAGGGTTGGTGTTCTTGATTTGAAGCCTCGTTATCTCTTCTCTGTCATTAGGTAGCAAATCTCCTTCATCCAAATTGAATGAATCAGTTCTCTAATTAATACTGACATACTATTTCTAACAGTTGAGGGAAATTGGGGCAGGGTAAAGGATGACAGATATCAATGTGCATGACTGCTAATATAACAATTAGGCCAATCAAATTTGACAAATTGAATAAAAAGCTAACAGATCCAGAGGTATGTTCTGTGGTTCTTTTCCCCTATAGCTGTAATGCAACGTGAAGAAAAATTCTGTCTGAAAATAAATCCTGCAATTAGTCACCATTATGCATTTTGTGCTAACCACTAGGATGTTATGCTTCGTGAATCTGGAGCAAAGATCAGATCGCTAGTTACCCGTGGCGCAATGACACGTGGCTCTGTGTGGCTCCTTACAGGGTGGTATCCTCCTGCCCCCAACGTGGACTATTAGGACTGCTCAGAACTGGACACTTGGTCCTTCCTTATGTCCACAGTCTAAGTTAGGAAAAATGATGACCTAAGGTTTAAGTAAACACATATAGACAGCGTGAACCAAACATTTTTCTTCTTTCACCAAATGTACAGGGCAAGGATTGCAGGATGTGACCAGGGTTCCAGGGGGCCTCCCTCACATGTGGCAGGCACCATGACTTGACCTCAGCACAAGAACCCTTGTCACCAAGGACTAAATCACTTGACAAATTCTCTCCCCACAGTTCTCCAGTAGCCACTACCCATAAAGTGGCCAAAAGTTATGTTCCATTTTGAGTTTACTGACAGTTTTCTTTTACATTAGACAGGTCTATTAAAATTATTCATGTCCTGTGTTTCTGTTTTTCTATCATATCTTGTCTTCATCAGTGCATTGGGTTTTAAAAAGAGTGAGTGAGTTAACTGTAGAAGTGATGGGTAAGTTACAGTGAACCGTTTGGAATTTGGGAATTTCACTCCGAGCCACCTTGCTCGGAGACAGTCTTGGCCCCACGACGTGCTCTGCCAAGTTCTGGGCCTCATGCTCCGAGGGGAGTGGAGGACCCCGCGTGAGCCAACGGCCAGGAGACAGCACTGGGGCACTTGGCTCGCTCAGAACCACGGCAAGTGAGAAATATCCGCTAAATTAGAGCCAGAAGAGGGGGTTTTTTGTCTCATCTGGCGCCTCTAGTTTGCATCTTGGTGTCCTGGTGCTTCCTGCCAGTCCCACTCTCACCTTGAGCCTTCCAGTGGGCAGTGTGAACTTTGCCACCTCGCCGGCAGGATGCATGTAGCAAGGAGGAGTCACGATTCCTGCTTTGTTGTTCCCTACAGAGCTTAAAGTTCGTTTCTTTATGTGTTCTGGTTGCGCTGCCTCCAGACCTTCTGTGTCATCTCCTGTCCCTGGCGGCTGACACATCCACCCTCTGTCGAGAACAGCCCTCTGCGCGGACAGAGCCCCCCGCTGCCCTTCTCTCTGCGCAGACTGACTCTTCCCACTGCGCTGCACGTAGCCAGCACGTGCCCCAGCCCTGCCGTTTAATTCATGGCAGAATATAAGCATCCTTTCGTGCTTTCTTAACCCAAAGCATTTTTCTTCTCTTCCCTTTTCGGGTCTGCACTCCTTTCTCTGTGGTACCCACACTTGTCAAAGTGGCACTGGCTGTTGGGGGACGCAGCCAGCTGCTGGGGTTGGGGGAGCTCACCCGGGCGGCGGGGCACCTGCTGTTCAAACCTCGCTCTCTGAAGAAAAACAAAAAACAAAACAAAACAAAACAAAACAAAACAACCTCTGAACTTTTTAAAATGGCGCTTCATGCTTTCTTCAGGTTTCCTCCGTTTTTGCCTTTCTCTGTTCCAGGATCCCACTGAGGACACCACGTTTCATTTAATGGGCACGAGACTTTAGCCTCCTCACGGTTGTGAGTTTCTGTTGCCTTGTTCTTGGTGACCTTGGCAGTTTTAAAGAGTTATATTCAAGTATTTTGTAGAGTGTCCTTCAATGGGGACTCATCTGGTGTTTTTCTCACAACTGGACTGAGGTTCTGAGGTTTGAGGAGGAAGATGAAGATGAACCATTTTCTTCACTTCAAATCAACAAGGCTTCACTTTTGATGTTAACTTCAATCGCCCAGCCAACGTGGTGGTCGTCAGACTTCCGCCCCATTTCCATCCTGTTCTCTTTGGAAGGAAGTCACTGCAAAGCCATCACTAAGGCGTAGGGGAGACGCTCCACCTCCCTAAGGGTGGGGTTTCGGCCGACATGTTTGAAATTCTGAAAGGAACATTTGTCTCTCCTCCTCCATTGATTTGTTTAATCAATCATTTTTAAAAATCAATATGAACTCATGGATATTTATTTTATACATTGGGTTATAATTTATTGTAATAATTATGATACCATTTTATTTCTTTCTTCAAGCTGTTTCAACTTTGGTTGATTTTGTTTTATAACATGAAAAATAACTCCTTTGGTGGGAAGTTCATTTCACAATTTCCCTAAAGACTGAGGGAGGGTAAGCTGGGCCAGCAGCACAGGTGCTTGGGTTCGGGGTTTTGGTGTAAGTCACCCATGACTCTTACTCTGTATTGTCACCCTCACCTTCACTCTAGATCACTTTGAACTGTGCAGGCAGGACATCACATTCAAACATTTCCATTGTCTGAGACCTTAGGATTCTGATATTTTTGTTTCATGGGAGGAAAAAAAAGACTTCTTTCTGCTTTTCACATAATTTTGTCTTCCATACAGTCTCTATTATCCATATATTTAAAGTGACATCCTCTGGCTCAGGAAGAGATAGAGTGAGCACAGAACAGGGCAAGCGTTCCCCAAACAAGAGGATCAACACCACTGGAATGCACACTGTGACGAGAGGCCGGGAGTTAGCCCAGTGGGACAGCTCCAGTGCCGTGCTCCATGCGCATATCAGTGGCATTCCATTGCGAGTCACAAAGCAGCCGAGCAGATGTTTTATGTTCCCAGGCCCATGCCTGTGAGGTGGTAGACAAGGAGTAGGTGTTGAAATAATTAATAATATTTAATAACTGATCGATTAAACTATGTGAACCAAGCTAACTCCAGGGCTGTATGTCACCTTTCTGAGGTCCTTACACCATGGACTCCATTCTCTCAGGGTGGCATATAACAATTGTTGTTTTTGACAAGATTGCAGCTTTGTTAAAAAAATAAAAATGCATTAAAAAAAAAGAAAGAAAAGACAAAAAGCAAAAAGTATATTCAGCAAAATGACTATGAGGAAATATTTCAGAATACTTGTCACTTTTCCAGACATGAGATCACAGATGGCTGTCAACTTCATTGTTCTTTTATGTATTCTCACTTTTTCTATAACAGACATTCCTTGCTTTGTGAAAAGTTTATCACGCTTTATATTTTTAATGAACATACTTCAACTGCTGATACATTTAGTCAATTAGTGATATAAATTGTTTTATATTTGGTTCCATTGCAATGAAAGCTAAAAAATTCTAACTAGGGAACTTTAGATAAGTAATAAAAATATTTCAATTATTAACATGATTTTATCCTCCATATACTGGACTGATTGAAAACAAGAAATACAGGTATTATATCTTAGTCTTTTGTTACCTAGGGAACCTATGGACATAGTGGGAATCAGCTTGGGCTCTTCTCTGATGAACCATGACTTCCAGATTAAAGCAAACAATCCATTTTCCAAAGAGTCCCTCTCAGTGACTCTGTGAGGAGAGTTCTCTTCCTGAGGGGTCACCCAAGTGAGCCTTCTGTTCCCACCATGGTCTTTTAGGGGTGTAGACAGGCTCACATGCATTTTCAGGATGATGCCTTTGATTGTCTTTTTTCTGATAGGGTTACTGCGAGTCTGAGTATCATGCGAAAGTGGACTTGTGGACCCACTGCATGAACTAAGCTCCCTTAGTCCGCACAGTGCACAGTTTTCCCTCTGAAGCCTGTTCAAGGAACCTCTTTCTTTCCAACAGCATAGGGATTATTGTCCTGTAGTGGCTTTGAGTTTATCTTTGTGGAGGTTGTATCCAGAGTAAAACTGCAAAGAATCA
This sequence comes from Mormoops blainvillei, assembly GCA_004026545.1. Lineage (NCBI taxonomy): Eukaryota > Metazoa > Chordata > Mammalia > Chiroptera > Mormoopidae > Mormoops > Mormoops blainvillei. The sequence goes on along the minus strand of PVJD01000018.1, from coordinate 786,526 downwards.
CATTCAGAAGAACCTGGGACCTTTGTCACCTGGGGTACCATGTACTAAGGTCACATAGGGGAGAAGTGAACGGGTATAAAAAGAAGAGAAATTAGGATATGTTAAGCTTAAGCACCTTGAATGTACAGTTTTTTTTAAATTTTTTAATTTATAAATTATAAAGTATCACTCCCTCACATAGAAAGTCTTCCTGTTGCTGGTCATGGCGGTGATAATGGTGATGATGGTGATGATGGTGGTGATGGTGGTGATGATGGTGATGGTGATGATGGTGATGATGGTGGTGATGGTGGTGATGACAGTGGTGATGATGATGGTGGTGATGGTGATGATGGTGGTGATGGTGGTGATGATGGTGGTGATGATGGTGATGATGATGATGGTGATGATGGTGGTGATGATGATGATGGTGATGATGGTGATGGTGGTGGTGATGATGGTCATGATGATGGTGATGATGATGATGGTGATGATGGTGGTGACAGTGGTGATGATGGTGATGATGATGATGATGATGATGGTGACGATGATGGTGATGGTGGTGGTGATGGTGGTGGTGATGGTGTTGATGGTGGTGACTGTGGTGATGGTAGTGATGTGTTCTCTGGAAACACTGTGAACATCTGCAAGTCTCTGAACCTTTCTATGCTTCACACTTTGGACCACAGAATCTTAGAGACCAAAGCAGGGCCAAGTTAGTAATAATCTCTTCTTACTTTGACATGTACCCCCCACTATCAGTTGCAGAACCTCCAACCTTGGTGCTATATCCGCATTTATTTCTGAGTCTGTAGAGGGCATGCCAAGGATGCTCATGGGAAACTCTTGCTAAGTTCAAATCTAATCATCAGCCCATCCTCCCACTTTGACCCCTTCCCTGTTTCCTCTGTTTGCACCCCTGGAGCCTCTGCTGACACTTCACAGGCTGGTGATGTCAGAGCAGTGTAGTCCCCATGCTGTGTGGGCAGAACACTGCCTCTACCTTGCAGTGTTTTGGCATCCTGTTACCTGCACCCACACCCTGAAGTCTCACACGACTAATATGTCTCTTGGTTTGAATTCACAGTTCCTTCCTCACTAGGGTTGAGAGAACAGCCCGTGAACTTTGACACCAGGAGATGCCGATTTTGAAGGCATAAGTGGACTGCCATCTGTGCCCCACCCGTTCGTGCTCAGGCTCCTTCCAGATGACCGGGCTCCCCTCTTCCAGGCTGGGCCTCCAGCCTGGGGCCCCCCATCAGCTGTTTTGGCTCAGGCAGAGGATCACTTTCTCACTTCTAATGGATGAAACATGTCAGGGAGCATGATTAACTGCTAATTACCCACTTCTGTGAGCATTCGCAATTCCCCACCTTTCTGAGTTTCCATTTCTCATTTGGGAAACCAGGCAGAAACACCTTCCTGGGAGAGCGATAAAAATGGCATGTCATGTTGCCCAAGGGCATAGCCAAGCTGGTCCCTAAAACTCATTTGACATCTGGATCTGAATGCAGGGATATTGGTGTCCAGCAGAGTCACGAGTGGGTCCATTATGTGAGCCTCTCCTCCTCGCATCTTGATGTTCTGGCAACCACTGCCCAAGGAGCCTGAGAGGTGATGCTGGCGAGCCACTTTTCAGTCACAAGCTTTACACCCACTTGCTAACGTCTTTCTGATGACATCATTACATTGCCCTCCTGTTTCTTACACTGATATTTAAACATGTCTAAAATGCACTGTCTGATGTGCTGGTGATGGTTTTGCTTCTTGAGCGGAGCCAAGAGCGCCCAGGCCCAGCCAGAGGAGAGCTCTCCAGATGCAGCCTCTGCTGACTGTGACCCCAGACACGACGGTGAGCTCTGAATCCAGCACGACACGCTTGGCAGATGGAGGAGGCATCTGAGCATAAACTGTGGCTGTTCCAGGGATTGTGTAAACTGCTGTTTTGTTAACATAAGAACACTGACAGCACTATTCTACCATTACAAGCCTTTCCCATGGCTATGGGTTCATATTATGTGACTCCGTGAGCTCAGGGTCTTCTGGAGGCACTCAGGGAAAATAAGTCCTCTGACTGAACAAGGAGAAACTTAGTTCTCCATACCTCCTCAGGGCTGCTCCATAAATTAACCAATATGGGTGAAAAATGGACTTAGGAAATAGAAGCAAATATGACCATCGTTCTGAGAAAGTAGAAAGGGACCAGGAACATGATATCAACTGTGAATCTGTGAAAATCCTGGCAATTATCCTCACCACGCTGACAGAAGTCTACACAAGCCCATGAGTTGTGGCGTTGGCACCAAGTCAGCAGAATTCAAGGCGCTTCATGGTTTCATGGATGAGATGATGCGGGGGTGGGGGTCACTGGGTCAGCCAAGAGGAGTGTAGTCGGCAACCATGAGCCATCCAGAGTGTCTCAGTGTCTACATGCAGTCTTGGATTTCGGACATTGTCAGGACTGCCAAGAAAGAGAAATACTGCCTCCAGTCAACATGTCAACAAAGTATTTACCTGAGAACATCGAGCAAGATTCTGTACACTATGGCGCTGTCATTATGTCACCTCCCCCACATGACGTGTTTGAGAGAAGGAATCGTGTCTTTATCTTTGTTTCTTTCAAAGTATAAACTCACGACGGGACAAATCACAGATGATTTTCTGTTTGTTAAAATTAAGACCCAAAAGATTACATTTGGCTTAGGAAAGTCATTTGACTATGTATCTATGACCGTGACATGATTTCACTCACTGCTTTGATAGGTCCTCCCTCTCCCAGCAGCTGCGGCCCCAGGAAAGTGCTGTGTCGGAACCTCCGCAGGAGCCGGTCGCTCGGCAGGGAGGCAAGGCTGCCCTTCTGACTGCTGTACGGCAGGGGGCGCAGCCCGTGGTTGCTCCTTGATGAACATTCCCATGGCCCCGGTTGAATAGCGCTGCAATGTGTTCCTCACACATCTTTTCTTTCTCACTTTTGTCCGATTGCCCTCTTTCGATTTACCAAGACGTTGTTTCTGTATCAGGGTTCTTATTTTTTCCCACACATTTAGTCTAGTATAGCCAGAGACCAATAAATTTGCCCTTTATTCTTAGAACCGATGGCAATTCAGAACCTCATTTACTGAGGGTTTTGTCCTGCCACTTTCTATTAAAGGGACCAGCAGAGATGCGGTGCGAGTCTTTCTGCCCGGCTCTGACCGAAGCTTCAGAGCTCAGACCGGCGGGACAAATCACTAGGTGCCTCGGAATTTCAACCTAGGGGAGCTCACAGAATCTGAATGAGTGTGGCTGTGAGAGAAGGGGTGTGTTGGGCTATTTCATAGTAGCAATCAAGTCTACTGGCGAGGAATTCATTTTGCAGCCTATTGATGAAAGAAATCTTTCCATTTTGAGACATATATAAAAACCTTCCTCTTTCAGAAATTCATTAAATTCATCTAAATCCAAGTTGGAAAAATGCTCGCAGAGAAGCAAGTTATAAGCATTACAGTGCCAACTTAGAACAAAGACGAGGCAAACTTCGATAACTGTTATTCATGAAGGTTTGGGGTGTGTCCAGCCAGTTCTTACTGAGTCTGAGGTGACTGAGAGTCTGAAGCCGTTGCTGTGCACATAACACGGCTTATTGATAATCAAGTGACCCTGAAGTGTTACCCTACTTTTTGAGCTTTAGTTTTCAGGGGGTGAAAAAGGATAATAATACTTAAAACTAAGCATTTGATTGTTAAATGATACTTTTCCTATTGCCTTGCTGTTTCAGCAAAAGTTGCAAAGCTGAAAACAATAGGTGATAAATCTCCTTCTAGTCCAATTGTTAAGCTAAGCAGGAACCTAGGAGCTACTCCAGGGCCCCCTGGCACCTTCACCCTCCTGTCTCAGTCGCCTAGAATGAGAGAAGATGAGATGTCTGGGAAACACTCAAGGGGGTAAGAGAGTGTCAGCCCAGGGTGGCGCTAATGCCTTTCCTCTCCCTGTCGGGGAAGGGAGGGTGTGCTCCCCACCCTCCCTCAAGTTATAGGCAGGGGTGTCCAACCCACAGCCTGTGGACGGCATGCAGCTCAGGATGGCTAGGAATGCAGCCCAACACAAAATTGTCAACTTACTTAAAACGTTATGAGTTTTGCCCTGGCTGATGTGATTTAGTGGTTGAAGTGCAGGCCTGCGAAGCAAAGGGTCGCTGGTTTGATTCCTAGTCAGGGCACGTGCCTGGGTTGCAGGCCAGGTCCCCAGTAGGGGGCCAACGAGAGACAATCACATATTGATGTTTCCCTCCTTCTCTCCCTCCTTCCTTTCCCCTCTAAAAATAAAATCTTTTTTTTAAATTATGAGGCTTTTTTTTGTGATTACATGTTGCAATGTATTTAATGTGTGGCCCAGAGATGCCAAAAGGTCGGACACCCCTGGTAGGAAGAAGTCTGTGGAGGAACCTACCCCCCGGTTCCCGGGCACGCAGGTGGTGTGGGGCTAGGTGAGGGTGTCTGGAAGGGCCCTGAGGTGCGCCCCAGCGAGGAAGCCGTGTCCTTGCCAGAGGGGGCGTGCAGAGGGCGGAGGGAAGGGTCACGGTGTGGGTCTATTCTGCCCTTCTCTCCTGCACAAGAGTCCACGTCCTCCCAGTGGGCCAACTGGATGCAGTGTAGTGCCGTCAGTACTGGGACAAGGCAATTTTAGGAATAAGAGGAGAGTTGGATGCGCAGCAGGGAAGCCCGGAGAAGTCAGGCGGAGTCACTGCCCCTTTCGGGAAACCGCAGTGCAGAAGATGCTAATACTTGTGTGCGCATGCGCATACGTGCGCACACGTGCATATGGGCAAAGGGTATGGACAGGTGTATCTGTGTCCAAAAGTCTTTGCCTTTTTCTTCTAATTCTCCACCCTGCCTACCCACTCCAGCCTCTTTCAAGTTCAGACACGAGTGCACCGGTCAATGACTCAGTGCGTGGGGGCAGGCCGTGGGCGGTGTGGTGGGCGCACCTGGGGTATGCTGAGCACTCAAGGGAAGGGGTCACAGTGTGACTCAAGGGACTTGGATGAGAAGACGGGTTTGACGACATGTGATGTGTCGTCACCGCAGCTTTCACGTTCCCGTCACACACAGCTTTATGAAAAGCCCATCCGAAGGCGCGTCGCTCTATGCTGCTCTATACTATACTGTACAGAGCCCACCGGGAATGCACTCCTTGCTACAAACTTAAATGGTGAAACTGGAATTCAGTAGCTCTGAAAATGTTTTCCTAAAATTCTATTGAAGCAAATAAGTATTAAAATTATTTTTAAACTAGAAAAGAATAAGTCACAAATATTATTTTAAATCTTTTAAGCTTATTTTTAGTTTTGATTTATTGGCATTAAAATCTAAAGAATAGAGCAATGCTTTGAGCTATGAAATAGAAACTGAAAAATTACCTATCTGCCACCTGAAATCTCTAATTTTTCTTCTTGGTTTTTCACACCATCTTTTTCACTGTCTTTGAAGCTGTATGTTTATGGGGTTTTGTGTACTCACAGATGGACAGATTTTCTCTGTGTGGTTACTTGGTAGACTTGTCTTTGGAGCTGAGCTGCCCTAAAGGACCGAGGGGAGAGACATGGAGGAAGTGGGCTCAGAGCCACTGGAAACTACCAAGTAAGCGAGTTCTTGCTGAAGTCGTGGAACCTCGCCACACACCAGGTAGCACTTTTACATAATTTTATACCAGAGTTGGTAGTGAAATCGGTAGTGTGACTTTTTGTCATTAAAAAATATATATGTTATACCATTTAAAAATAAGATATCAGCATACTTTTATATCCTGAGTTATGCTTGTGATAAAGAAAAACATCTTAAAATAGGCAGAGAAAAAGACATGACATACAGAGCAACAAAGATAATAATTATAAAAAAAGTTTGTTTTTTTGTCAGAAGCTATGAAACCCAGAGGGGGAAAAAAAAAGGAATATTTAAATTACTGTGAAAAAAGATCCAACTAGAATTGTATATCCAGGAAGATGATCTTTCAAACATGAAGCTGAAATGCAGTGAGAGGAGGAGCCCTGCCCGCAGACCAGAGCTCCTGGAAGTGCTGAGTAGGAAATGACTTCAGGTGGGAGTTAGATCTTCATTCATCTGCGACCAGTGCCAGAAAGAGCGAACGGAAGCATATTCACCTGCTCAGCGACAGGAAGGAAATGAGCATTGACACGCACAGCAATGTCAATGGCTCTCAAGCCAACTTTGCTGAACAATACATACACCTACTGCTTAGTTCCACTTACAAGCAGAGCTGGAACAGGCAAACCTAATCTATGGTGAAAAATATCAGAACAGTATAGTTTTCTGAAGTATAGGACTGATGGGACAGGAGCATGAGGACGCTTTCTGAGGTAAGATTTTATAGCTTGATAGGGGTTTGCATTTCAGGAGTGCATATATTTTTTCAAAATTCAGTGAATATACATATCACACTTGTTCATTTCATGTAAGTTTCACATGTAAAGGAAAAAATCTGCATCGGGGATTAAACACTAGTTAATATGCATGCTGAGGGGGAGATCACTGGTTATCTGTGATTGACTTTGAAAAGTATCAAGAGAGAAAATGATTGATAGATTATACAGGAAAAAATTTTAGATGATAGGTACTTGGTAAAACACGTATGATAATATCTTAAGGTAGAGTCAACATGGAAGGTATATAGGTATGCATTTTGAAATTATTTGTTTTGCTCTACAATTGACATTGTTCATAATAAAATTCTGAAAAGTAATCAGTCCAAAGGGAAGAATGTTAAAACCAAAACTGTATCATTTAGAAGTTAATATTGAAAAATGCCTTTATAACTGTGCATTTCTTATATAAGACAAAAAGAGAAAGAATTATAAAATAATAGATTGATAAAGTCAATCGCATTAAATTCAACAACTTCTCTTTATCAAATAACAGCATTAATAGAGTGAAAAAAATGAACTGAGTGCAAGATGATGTTTGCAATACATGTAATTAATAGAGAACTGGTTTCCAAATGATACAAAGAACTCTTGCTAATCAATATTTTCTAAAGGCTCAGGCAATACAACACAAAAATTGAGCAAAATAAGGCTCATCAAAAGACAATCAAAATAGTTAACTTCTGATTCATAAGTATAAATAAAAATGACGACGAGGTACCACAAATATCTCAACAGATCACATAAAGTGGCAAAGTCTAAAACATGTGCTGTCGAACACATGGCCCAATGAAACTATCCAATGTTGTTGATAAAAATCAGTAATTTTGGAACACTCTTTGCCTATCTAATAATGTCAAACTGGGCACATCCACGACATACCAATTCCATTCTTGTATGTATAGACCAGAAAAAAATCTCAAATCTGGCACCGAGGCGCACATATAACACATTGCCTATCAGCCTTTTCCCTAAAAAACTACCAACCAAACAACCAACTGGCCAAACTGGACACAAAAGAACATAAGACTGCAGAAAAAGATGAAGAAACTAAGCTAACCAAATGGTATTATGTCACCATAGACAGCCTAAAAGTAGGCAGAAATAACCTGTACTAATTAACGATGCGTGACTGGCAGACCGCGCAGAAGGAAGGGGCCACATCCGGACCAGGTGAGCTGCGTGGCAAGGGTGCGGCCAGCGCGGCCACCGCTCTGCTTCGGGGCCCGGACGCTATTTACGTGGACTGTCATTTTATTTGTTAAAATGCCCAAATTGATGCTTAATTCACTTTTATATTTATATTGTACTTCACAATATACTCTGTTTTTTAAATGATTCAATATTATTGATAATTTTGAGATTCTACATATTGTCCTAAGTACAACAAAAGGGTATTTTGCTCAAATCATAGCTGACCCCCTGACTTCCTACAGCCTGTCTAGGCCTTCAGAGTCGCCCCCTTCTCCCCTTCCCCAGCCCCTATGTATAATCCTCCCCGCCCCCACCCTCACCCCCATACTTAATTCTATCTGAAGCTGAGAGGCAGAAGAGGGCAGCGTAGAGAAGGCACCTCAGAACACACTTGCTGGCCCCACCAGCTGATGGTTTGCCCCACACACAGTTTGGCTGTAAATCCGGTGTGTCCCTCCCATGTGGCCCTGTCACATAGGTGTTGTGAGCCACCTAGCTGATGTCCACACCTTCCACCATAAGAGCCACTGCCACATGTGACCACAGGTATCAAACACAAGAGAATGGGGTAGGCACTGGGGACACGGCCTCAAACTGTAACAATCAAATAGCAATCATAATTATTTTTAAGACCCAGCTAATTCTCCTAAGTCCTTACTCAGGGTGGGGAGTGGTTTAAGTGTGTCAGGTGTCTATGAAGTAGGAGTGATTTTTTTTTCATTTTGTAGTTTAGAAAACCAAGGCACAGACAAATCAAGGAGCTTGCTTGAAGTCACGGGGCGTGTAAGTGTCAGAGTTGGATTCCAAACGGAGACGTTTGCCTCCGCACCCTCCCACCCTGACGACTGTGCTGTTGGCTACCCCCGCGTCCTTAAGTGGCATCTGCTTTTTATGCCGTGTCAGTGTTATTTCTAACACAAGGCAGGGGACTGAGTGATACGTACACTCTAAGTCCCCATTAGTGCTGCATGTAAGTGTATCTTCATAACAAAGCTCTAACCGACAAAAGATTTATCTCTACTTTATATATACATAATATACCATAAAGAGTTAAGTGACTTAAGGCTAACCAGACAGTCCAAGTGCTATTATTGTACATCCATGCTACTGAATAATTCGATAAAAATATAAATAATAACTTCCTGCTTAATAAAATTTATAGAAAATCTCCCTAAACATTTGTCTAGTGAATGGTGTTTTTTTTTTTAAAGAGCTCTACAAGTTTTTTATTCCTTTCTTTCTCAGTATTTAAAAGAAATTCACCAAATATTTTTGAGTGCTACCTGACACAGAACAAATAAATTCATAGGATTTCTTCTTAAGAATGTTTCAGTCTCTGGTCCACACATACCTTCCCAAACTGAAGTTAGATGTCCAATAGTATTTTTACTTGTGACCATGCTCAGTATAACTAGTTATGAGCTAAGTCTTCACATTTGTAACGTCATTTGGTGTCAAACCATTCACAAGCATCTTTCGAATGCATTTCGTGGAGCTCAAGGATGACCTGTTAACTTTTCACAGGCGTGCCAGAGCCGGCACGAGGCAGTGTGCAAGGCACGGGGTGAGACTCGTGAGGTCAGGCTGGAGACAGGCTGGGGCGCACCTGGTGTGATTTGGGAGCAGGGGTTAAATAGTCGAGAATCTGTTGCCGTCCGTAGAACAACAACGAGTTGTCTCCCCGGTTCATTCACTATTTACATTTACATTCCTTTCATGTTCCTGGGAGGTTTCTAGTCTCCCATTACCCAAGTTTTCCCAGTTCTGAATGCTGCATTGACTTTGATTATAGGATATTTTCTAGAAATTGCAGAGTAGACATGGATACTAATAGGAGGTTTCCACTATTTTTGGGCAAAGGATCATTGCTCCCCGTTTTGGACACCGACCTCTGGCCTTCCCTCGTTGCACTGGTTGTCTCTGGCCCTGCCCACCTCCGCGGGGCCCACTGCCTGGGGGCCCGCACACCGCAGCTGCCTCATTAGCATCACGGGGCAAACAGGCAGGGAGGCAGGGCTACGGACACAATTGTTCCAGCGGTGCAGAGAAGCTGGCTGCGCTGCGCGTTTCGGGGTGCCTTCTCTGTGGCCTCCATTCGGGCCCCTCAAAGGGGCTGGTTTCAGACACAGCCGGCTTCCTCCCTCCCTTGCCCTTTCACTAACATCTGTGTGATCCATGAACTTGGCAAAAGCTTTTATTTCCTCCTGTTAATTCTCATGCTTCATTCCACCCCCTGGGGGACGGCACACCGGCCATCAGGCCTGCTGTTGAGGTGGACTACGGAACTTGAACCCTGACAAGTGGTAATTAGGTAGGAGCATGTACTGCCATAGGGCAGGTACCGGCTGGACCTTGTCCACTGCGGTGACCCCGCGGTCCCGGCAGAGTCTCGGTGCCTGAAGTCTGTGTGATAAAGACCTGGGAGTGACACAGGATAGTTGTAAACCCTGCTCCACTTACCAAAGGGTCAATGTGCGCATCTCGGTTGGAGGCCTCTCTTTTCTTCATTCTAACTCATTTAACCACCTCTGAGGTGTCACTGTCACAACCTAGCCCTGGAACCATTAGAATAAGCTTTTCTCAGTATATTATTAGCCAAGTTAATGACATATACATTGATTAAAATATATAAGGTGAAAATGCCATTTACCTTGTAAAGGTTTTGAGAAATACTTAAAGTGTTAATCAGTTAATATTGACTAGAAGCTAGCTAATAATAACTTCGTCTGGGGTGACACGACTGTACATGCATCAGCTCATTTAATCCTCAGCACAGCTCAGTGCTGAGTATCGTACGACCACCATTTTACAGCGGAGGCGAGGCTTAGAGTGGCTACATGACTTGACAAAGGTCATGGAGCTGTCAGGAAACGAACCAGGATTCCCCGGGTCACGCACCAGCCCAGAGCCTCCCCTGTCCGCCCAAAGGACGTACCGCGGTGACGCCTACGCGCGCGAGCAGCTTCAGGGGCGGATCGCACGCAGCCGTCCCCGGGGCACCGAGCATGCCGACGCCACGGCTTCTCTTATGAAACTGTGTGCAGGACAATGCATCTGTCTCGGAGATTCACAGGTAATCACGACTCTGTCTCTTTCCACATGCAGGCTAAAACCCAAGCCAGCGCAAGCATGCTCTAGCACAGGTGATGACAAAGTCCGTGGAAGAGGTGTCAGTGCATCAGGGAGTCTTAGGAGGGAAAGAGCATCTTCGGCAGAAGGTGCCAGTTGTTGCAGGACAGAGCAGGGGAAGCGAGCCCCCCGCGTCCTCATGGACAACATTGCCAGGTCTTCCTGCCCGGGCGGGGCCAGCCGCGACCAGGAAGGCAGATGGAGGCAGTGCGGGCAGAAACAAGGCATTGACCAAGGTCCCGGTGCAGAAACTGGAGGAGAGAATGGAGAGCTTGGGGCTTGACTTTAGCAAAGAAAGAAAACATCTGATGAAGTAATTTTCAAGGGTGATATGAGGAGCCTGGAGGCGGAGAAGATCAGAGAGCCGCTTAGGAACATTGCCGGTGGCCCGCAGGCACACAGCACTGAAGGTGGCAGAGAATTTGTTTAATACCAAGTGTATTGATGCTGCTTATTCACTTGACTCAGTGCCAACTGGGCTGAAGTGACCTGCTGCTCATAATGACACGACTGTTCACAGAGAGTCAGGATGCAGAGACTGTGAGGCTCCTTGGGAGGGAGAAGGATGTCCCTCTGCCTTAGCTCCCCTGTCACCACCGTGTGGGCCAGCCCAGGACCCGCTGCAGCAGCGGAGGTCACCCTTTCACTGCGGAGAGTCGCCACTGCTCTGCCCCTCGTGTCTGGGGCTCTACCTCAGGAGTACTCGTTTGAGCTGAACAGCAGGCTGGGAGGAGACATGTCTCTCTGGGGCATTTCTGAAAGTGAATTTGCTACTGCGACAACGGAGAGGCGTCTTCCAGGCATGCTGTGTTAAAAACATGATTCTCAAAAACTGAGAATGGTTTTGATGCATTCTGTTTCGTCTACCGCAACACCATACTCACCAAGGAACTTTATAAATATCATTTCAATTAGAAAGCCTTTACTATCTATTGCCCTAAGAGGCTCAAAAGCTGTTTTTAATTCATGATGCGATTCAGGTTAGTACTGAAGTTATGGGAATATGACGACTCGTAAATGCTGTTGACTCCAATTCTTTTATGTAGAGACTCTCCTGCAGTCACACCAGACAATCAGTCAAGAGATGTGGATTTAATAACTATTTTGAGTAATGCCGAATAAAAGCTGCAGTTAGTGGGGCAGGGGATGGAGAAGAATAAAGCACAGGTTCTACCCCAAGGAAGCGCACAAACCAGCGGAACAGTGGGCTGCGCTTTCACGTTGGGATATGGCCGCCCCTTCTCCCTAAGTGATGTGTTAAATGAAAGGCTTCTGTAGGCAACTTTCCTCAGTTTTGGATTGCTGAGAGCCCAAAGGGATTAATGCAACTCTAAAGTAGTCTAGTCAAATGCATTTACCTAATGAGAAAAAATGTATTGACTCATTTATTGAGAATAAAACAATTTAGCTCTAAAAAGGATTTTTTTTCTCAGCAAACTGAATCTTTTCTCTTTAATTCTTAATTCGATATATACTAGAGAATGTCAATTAGCTCACTTCCTTCTTTTATAAACATTTTCCTTTTTAAAAGTACAATGTTTGATCTCCCATTGTATTCAGGTTCCAGGTTGAAGCTGCAGGAACTTCACAAACGGCCACCCTGGCCTTGACGGAGAGCCACACCCAGTTACGTGTGGAGACTGACACCACAGTTTCTCGTCTGTCTGATTAATCATTGCTAACACCACTCCTTAAAAGCTCATGCTTTCCAGGTTCATGAAAGAAACAAAGAAATGGGAAATTTTGTTCTGAATCTTTGAAAGAGCATTGGCTCACTCATAATTATTGCTCATTCAAAATGCTAAGTGGCACCGACCTGGCTTTGAGCGCTGTGGCCGGCCTCTGTGTGGGCATTCACAGCGGTACCCCGTGCAGGGTGGCAGCCGGTTCTCAGGTCGGGTTCTCGGAACTGGGAGCTGGAAAGGGTTCCTGCCCACTAGTAAACTCATAAGACAGCAGTGTTTAAGTTGCTGTGAGCAATAAAACCTCCCTACAGCTGGTTGACATATGTCCCCTACTCATACTAAGTGTGTCGGTGTGCCTGTGGAAGGCGTCAAGTAATGATTCATCCTTTGGTGACATGAAATGTTCCTAATCGTCGCTTGGGGACAGTCACACTCAAGTTCTCTGTTGGAGTCTGTTCCTCAGCACTTCCAGGAGATACCCTGACGGTGGTTTGTCATCAGCGCCCATTCCTGTTCGCTCTGTGCTGTCACCTTCTCCAGCTACCGCGATACTATTGCCAACTGTCGACCATAAGTGAGTTTGTTTAGGGTGACCTCGTAGCCAAGCAGTTGCGAACATGGATCATCATGTGCCAGTCGAGTGACCTAAACTCAGCAGTGTAGCTGAACTGCTCTTGACCTTAGCTTCCTAATCTGCAAAATGAAAATAATGATAGTGTATATTCCCAGCACAGTTGTTGAGTGCATTAAAAGGTATGATCCATGTTTACAAGACTGTCTACCCATAAGTGCTTTTGTTAGATGACAGTTTCCTAAGTTTTGTTAATTTAGTTACTGTCCAACTAAGCGATTGCTAAGTGGGTTAAGTTGCAGGTTCTTGGAGGCATTCGGGGCGGTGGGCATAAGTGGCTTCCAAGCAGTTCTTCCTTATGGAGAATACTGTTAGTGGAGGAACAAGTGACAGGTACCAAAGTGGCAGCTCAGAGAGGCGAATCCCTGAAAACGTAGTCTCATCTTCTTTGACTGGTATGTCCACACTTCCCAGACCTCGGCAAACACATGCCTCGAACTTGGGTCCCTTTCGTTGGCTGACATGGCAGGCTCCCATTGGCTGAGCTGCCACTGAGCAAAGAGTGGTCTTCTTCCTGCTGAGATAGCAAGAGAGCATCGTTTCCTGTTGTGATGCAGGGGTGGTTCTTCCTGGTGGAGGTACAGGTACAGCTCTTCCTGGGGGACCGGCAGCGTGCTGAGTGACACATGTGTGAGAGTTCTCTCTTCTAGCCACTGAATCCTTTTAAATGAAGCCCCTGTTTATTAATTTCAATGACTGGACATTTTGATGAACAGCATAAGGATGGACTTCGAGCAGCCAGAGTCTGAGGAGGTTTGTCCGCTCTGTTAATGTCCCTCAAAGGTGCCCAATGGAGAACAGGCTCTCCACTGACAGGCTGACCAGGTGCCATCTCGCGTGATGCCTGTGCAGGCTCCGTCCCCAGTGCCCGCGTGTGGGCTCACAAATGAGGTGGCTTTCGTGAAAGAGAGGAATTATGCATAGATTTCACTCCAGAACTTTCCCTCCTCAAAGCTGAACTGGCTACCACATTGCCAATTCCCAGTCTGCAAAGAGCAGAGACAAAATTGAGACCCTGGCACAGTGTCACACTTAGTGGGACCACTTGGCCACCTGAGGGCAAGTTTCTTATGTTGATGAAGGGAAAACAGTTGTCCTTCATGAAGAGGGGTTTTTTTACCACCTCAGGGGCTCCTCACACTAGATGTGAAGCTGCTTGGTGTGTTCACCGTGCATTGCCAATGTCACCGTCACAGTCACTGAATGCTTTGTTCAGTGCCACAGCGTCATTCAGATCTTCACCCAGAGGAGCTTGTCTTATGAAGACATAAATGACACAGCTCACTCTCAGTCATGGGATTCACCCATCCCATCCTTTCCCTACCCTCCGGAATCTGCTGAACTACTGGGACGATGAATGGGTTTACTGAATGTTCACTTTTGAAGATTGTGTGTTGTCCTATGAGACACAGTTTACCCCCTTCGCACACACCTTTCTCACAAGGCCTGAGCTCATGGATCCAGAAGCCAAAGGTCTCACGCTGGAATGAAGGTCTCCCTATTATATCTTGACCAGTTCATAAAATGTTGGCTTCTTATCCTGTGAATTTGGACTCCTTTCCAAGAGAAAAAATGCTTCCCGTGGGGGCCTATGCAACAGTCACTTCAGCTGGGGATTGAGACCCCTGCCTGTCACTGACCCAAGAGCTACAAAAGGTGATGACTATGCTGGAGGGACTATTACCTCTGATCATCACGGGGAAGTGCTGCTACTGGCACACAATAGGCACTGTGGAAAGGGTGAGGTCATCTCGTAGGGCTTCCCCCAACCTTTGCACACCCATGTGGCTGATGGAAGTCTACAGCAGCGGGGAGCATGACCACTGTGGGGTCAGGCCTTCAAGAATAAGGGCTGGTCACTCCAGAAACAAAGGTCTTCAGTCAGCTGAGGCACATGGTCGGGTAGTGGAGGAGTGAAGGTATAAATGCTGATTATCTTTTCTTGACCAATAAATAGCACAAACAACGACTGTACTCATTAGCCAAGTTTCCATTTTTTTCTGTGATACAATATACTTATAAACCCCTGGCATCTGCTGCGTGGCCGACAGTGTTCTGGAGCTGCAGATGGAGCTCAGAGCAGAACGAAGGCTCCTCTCATGACACTCGATTCCAGTGGGGCCAACCAACGGTGACCGGCCAGGCTGCTGGGCACAAAGTCCACTGTCAGGTAGTAATATGTGCCAGGAAAAGCCATTTTTGGAGATTTCTGTTTCTCTGAATAATGTTCCTTAAGTTGTTAAGTTAATTAGAAAATGCTGAGTTTTTAAGGAACTGCACCGTTGCACCAGGAAGAACATGTGAACGACGCCTGTACACATACACGTGCACATGCGTGGGCAGGCGCAGTCACTGCTTCAAAGGCTTGTCTGGAAAAGAAATTATTTCAGCCACTTGTTGCTTCTTCTCAAACTTTTTTGGAAAGTCCCATCAACTGGACAACCAGGAAGCCATCCTCTGCAGTAATGAGGAAACTTGATACATAGTTAATTTTACTCTATGCCCCTGTACCTCAGCCTACTCTGAAGACCCATTAAGGTTCAATCCAAAAATTCATTCTCAAAGGAAGTGAGAGGCACTTCAGAGCACAGAAAATAACAAGGTTAACATTACAAAAATACATTGTCTCTAAAATATGGAGCTTTGTTGATTTGGCATTTTAAATCTCCCTTTTAACTGTTAGTACGAAAATGAATTCTGAGGGTTGGAATTCACATTGTACTGAACCACTGTATTTGTCAACTCCAGTAACTCTTGTTGGACTTTCACAGCTTACCTTCTCAACTGAACTGTTTTCCATCCCCTACCCCGTGCACATCTCTATTCACTGGTCTCTTACTCTATGTAAAATATTTTTCAATAAACCAGACTGAAAAAAATGAACATATTTGTGGAAGGAAGGCACGCAGGCTGATGTGTCACTAATAGGGACATGATTTTTCTCTGAGCGGTTATATTAAAGTGCAAAATTAATATAAAAGATGTGCCAATATTCCAATTTATATCAATTTTACACCATTTACTTGACTCTGTGGTCCTAGAGTCAAGCGAATCTGGTACAAAATTGTAAGCAAAGCTGACAGGTAAAATTTTAATGGCAATCCACCCAAATGATGAAATGGGTTTTGTGTTGACTCCAAACAGCAGATACAAGTAGAGACAAATCAATCAAAAACTTTGTCTAAAGTCAGCCCATGGCTCTGATGCAGGGATGCTAAGTCCTTCTGTTCCCAATGGCGGGAAAAATAAACTTAAAGGTCACTTTCACATGAGAGAAGTTGGATGGATAAAAGGTAAACACAGTGACAGGCAGTTTGGTAAATAAATAAATGCATCTATTAAATATAACATGCATTGGGTTTTTGCTCTTCAAGATACAGTATTAGTAGAAAACAATAAGAAAATTCCACAAGAAGATCCCCGGGCTCTGCTCCCGCCGGCGCCCACGGCAGCCTGGCCAGCGCGGCCGGATCACGGCAGCGCGGCCACGGCTCACTTCAATGGCCCCGTTGCTACGAGTACAAGCTCCAGACATCTGAAGCCTTCAAATGTCCTTTCTATGAGAAAATCCTGGGCACTTCCTACACAAATGACCAGTTAAAGATTAAAGGTTATTTTCCACTGATCTGTCTGAAGCAGGGCTGGTAGGCCCCCTCTCTGCCTCTCTCTCCCTCCGCTTGGCGCCCCAGGTGCTGCCACAGCCTGGCCCCGGCCGTTCCATGAAGCAAGCAGAGTACGAGTGGATTCAACTAGTGATGCTTCCATTAGCATGACATCAAGCTTAGACCAAAAAATTCATGGTTTCACAATATATTTTAAATGTCTTTGCCGTGTATAATAATAAAAGTGTAAGAATTTGTCATAGCTTTGAAATAGCTATGGCAACTTGTTCAAGGCATGAGCATATCACCTGTTCGCGTAGTTGGAGTGAAACGGCCCTTGTTACGGCCTGGTTCCCTTTCCTTCTGACACTAAGCTTATGAGTAACCTTGTTACTGTGAAGCAGTCCCAGGAGAGAAGACACACTGACGTGCCCGCCCGTCTCCAGGGAGCCTGGGCAGCAGGGCCGGCTCCTCAGGCGCCAGTTCCCCTGAGGCCATGGAAGGGCCTGGATTTCGGGAGGAATATTCTGAAAACCGCACTCGGGTTCTGCAGGTAGCACCCCCAGCGATTCTTTCGCTTTGCAAGCACAGTAGCATCGTTATTTCTTTTCTCGAACGAGCGATGCCATGGCTGACCTCAGGACCAACTGCATTGACTCATGACCCCTGCCCTGGCACCAAGCAATCAGTGAAGAAAGACCATGACCCTGAAAGGACACACCTTGAAAGCTGATGAATATTCTACTGCTATCCACCCCTAAGACTTGCCTTAAGATTCCGGCCTGCAAGAGAGAAGTAAAAGCCCTCAAGACAAAGCTCTCCCTCTGGGGATCACACCCGTGCCTTTCCCGGCCCCTCTTCTTCCCCCACAGGCAGCATCTCCTAAACTTTAGGGGACCCCACAGACTTGCACCCGTGAAAGCAACAGCAGGCAGCGGCGGCTTGTCCCGGGCTCACCCCCGAGCCTGTCTCCAAGGCCCCCTTTCCTCTGACTTCCCAGTGAGCTGACACAGCCCCGCCTGGGCTCTCCGTTGCCTCTTCTTGCTAACTCCTTCCTTGTCTCACTGTCCCCAGCTTTAGTAAACGCCCCATCTGCAGGCATTGCTGTGTACAGTAAGTTCCTGCTTTACTGTACTTTGTCTCTTGACTGAAATCTTCCCTTCAAGAACTGAGGGCTCGCCATCTTACCGGTAACACAAGCAACTATCTTCTATGAAAAGTCATCCCTTAGAATTCACATCTTTCTTCAAGTGAATAAAGCTGAAAATTGGGAGGTTAAGGGCTGCTCTGCAGGACCTGTCAGTTCTCAGTTTTTCCCTCGGGCTGTGGATCAGGATCCCCTCTCCCATGTGCCGGGAGGCGCACCCGGGGCTCAAGGCAGACGGAGACTCTGGGGCAGAATCTGACTGACTCGCCCCTGTAACTGGACTCGGAGGGCACCCGCTGTGGCCGGGAACGCTTTGCCCAAAGGCGGTCTGAGGTGATTTACAGTGGACCTGGTGCAGCACCTGCATGGCCAACCATGACGGCCCGCTGGTCTCTACACACACAGCTTCGTCCTTGTGGCTGTTCCAGTTAGAACTCAACTAGATGCTTTGCTTTCCATTTCTAGCCCAGTTGTGTGAGTTTAACTTCCTAGCAGTCTTCTTTGAAATTAAAATTTTCCACCTTATTAAGCTATAATTTACATGAATAGCTGTAGCTATTTAAATGGTGCCATTTAACATGACTTAGATGCCTGTCTTCTCCCCCCACCCCCTGCAATGCAGCCCGATTTCGTCAGTCACCGAGATTTCTGGAGCTGCTTCGGAGCCTGTACTTCTGTGAGCTGGGGCCCTTATTGTTTTGTCAGGTTTGGGTATCGGGATGTGTTGATCTCTTGAAATGAGTGTTCTCTGTGTTTTGAAGGAGTTTCTAAATGATCAGTGTTGTTTTTCTTGACTGCCTGATAAAAGTTGCTTGTGATACCACCCGAGCATAGCATTCCCCTGATTGGAAGGTTTTAGGTGATAAATTCAACTTCTTTAGTAGATACAGGGCCTGTCTTACGTTAAGTTTGGTTTTAATTTTCAGGCATTTCTTTCACCAAGGTTTGCAAGTCTGCTGGGGTAACATTTTTCACAGTGTTTTAGTGCTCTCCCCCCGGCCACAGGCTCTTCGGTGCTGATGGCGTCCGCCTGGCCAGGGACTGGCGCCCTTTCTCTGTCCTCCGCCAGAGCAGCGGGAGATGAACGACTTTCCTTCACCTTCTCAAAGAGTCGCCAGGTGCGGCTGATTGTGGGTGGTCTGCTGGGTAACCCCCGCCCCCCCGATGGTGTGGAAAACGGAGCCGGAAGTCACGCTGCGGCTGTTGCTCCCGCACTTGCTCTTTTCCGTTTCAGTTTGTGTTGAAATAATGGGCAATAGCTTTTATCACACAGTGATTGGGGACTTATTGGCAAATAAAAGAAACAGGAAGAATAAGAGGTCGCAGAAGTAGAGATGATTTGGTTAAATTTAATCTAAATAATCCTGATTGTCTCATAAATCCCATCAGGTGGACATTTTCATGTACATTCGACTTTATTTGAACTAGTTTGCATGCGTGTCGCTGAGCTGACAGGTCCGCATTTAAGTCAGACCACATTAGACAATGCTCACTTGCGGTCGAATGTGGTCTCCCTGGAAGTGCCACTTTGTTGAGGAAGTTATTGTCATATGCATGTCACAGTAAATCTATATTGATTTACTTGATATGTAAACATATTTAAATATACAAATAATTACTATGCCCACAGTTGCAGTTACCATGTAACTCACACACTGAAAGAGAAGAAAGAATGAAGCAGATAATGGACTATTTTATTGGTGAACTCTTTAATAAGAATAGGAGGGGCAACATTACCAGGTGTATGGAACTCTATGAAACAATAATAATAAACATGGGAGTATTTGTATTATATGATAAACCAGCTGGTATATGTATATACACAATAAATATGCTTTTACATGATAAATCCTGGGCCTGGCTTCTTTCGAAACAGGTCAGTTTTTGGTTATTTCTTTCTTTTGTGGGGGAGTTTGATTTAAACTTAAGCAGTTATTTACAGATTCACTCTGTTTCCTCGCATTTGTATTTTTAGTTCCTCCCATTATTTTTCACACTGATACATCTACTGGAAATCTTCAGTTCTCTGCCGTTAGGAAGTGTCCATAATTATAAAAAATCTCCTCTCATAAATATAACATTCTACTTGCTACTCAATATAATGTTTCCCTACTGCATGGAAAATGTTTTGCTTTATATTTTCTCTTTATTGCGAACCAAGAGTGTATTTCTTATAACACATTTATTTTAAATAAAACATTAAAAACAAAATGCAGCTTCAGTAAAGTTTCCTTCCCGCTTGTGGTTTATGCTCACCCTTCAATATGTGATTGACTGAGGTGGGGGGCAGACCCCCAGGCTTCTCCACTGCAATTCCCTGAAACTCTCCCTGTTACCTGTTATCTGACGCATTTCTTCTCTCCATTCCCCAAGAGTAGCTATGACTCAGATCCCAAGTTCTTGCCTGCCTTGGTTCAACCCCCAGCTAGCTGCGTAATATTGCAAAGCAGTAATTTTTAGTGCCCTGATTAGGCAAGCGGCCTGAGATTTGTGAGACAGCGCCTCCTGTCTCTCTCGGGGCTGCATAGGCTGCTCTAGAGATTCTTCTAAGTCTCACTGTGGATTTCTGATGCCAAGTTCCGCAGTTTCAGGGGTTACGCAGAGTAAATTAAAGCATTACAAAGTAAAAATTTTAATTGAAGCATTACGTAAAGCTTAAAAGATATGGGATGGGCCACATCATATTGCCCGGTAAGGTCATTATTGCAAATGATATTTACACACATGTAATTTAATATTTCAGTAACTACAAAAGAAGAAAAACAGAAAATGCTTAATTTTATTTTTTTCAGCCTTATTGCGATATAGATGATGTATAACAGTTTAATTTAATTCTAAAAGTTGCAACGCGATTCCGCACCAAGTTGTGTGTGTGCTGGTGCGTGTGCATTGAGAGCACAGGTGCCAAGCAGGAGGGTCGTTCACCAGGGGAGGCCAGAGCTGCCCTGTCTCCCTCACCTTGAAAGGAAAAGAAGTTCTTCCTCTGAACTGAACTCCTGTCACCAAAAAGGAAATTAGAGGCTGCAGGGTTTGAAATTTACTTTGAAATAATTTGTTTTTAATACCTTGTCATCAAAATTAATTTGGAGCCATTAAGGCAGAAATAAGTATTATGTAATCTTGTCTATCAGCATTCAAAACAAGAAATTGCAGTTAATGTAATGAACATGAAATGGAAAGATAAAAGGAACCCAATTATGAGA
Organism: Mormoops blainvillei; assembly: GCA_004026545.1. Lineage (NCBI taxonomy): Eukaryota > Metazoa > Chordata > Mammalia > Chiroptera > Mormoopidae > Mormoops > Mormoops blainvillei. The sequence continues at coordinate 765,538 of PVJD01000018.1, read as the reverse complement.
CTGAACACTCTCAAGTAAATTGAACAATTCCAAAGAGTATAAATGTAAAATTTTAAATAGAAAATCATGTAATGGCACTGCAGAATGATTGGAAAACAAACAGAAATTGAGAAGGTGGTCATTTTAATGTTTACAAAACTGTAAAGTTAACTTCTGGGAAAGAGAATCCACAGCAATGTAGAAATATAGCCATTTGACTGTGAACAGCAAAATCCCAGTAGAGCCCTGGCCGGCACGGCTCAGCGGGTTGGGCATCATCCGCAAACCGAGAGGTCTCTGGTATGATTCCCGGTCATGGCACATGCCTGGGTTGTGGGTTCAATCCCTGGTTGGGGTGTGAATAAAAGGCAACCAATCAATGTTTCTCTCTCACATGGATGTTTCTCTCTCTCTCTCTTCCTCCCTCCCTTCCCCTTTCTCTAAAAATAAATATATAAAATATTTTTAAAAATCCCAACAGATAACTAAGGGTAAGCTTACTCTGAACACTAAGGCTATTCTCTGATTAATCTCCAGCTAATATGCTGATTTTCATTTTTTTAAATTTATTTTTGATTATAGTTGAGAAACATTATTTTATTAGTTTCAGGTGGGCAACATAGTAATTCCACATTTATGTACCTTACAAAACGATCACCACACTAAGAGTAGTTACCATCAACACAGAGTTATTGCGACATTATTGACTCTGTCTCTGTGCCATTCACTACACCCCACCCCCCAACTTATTTTTAACTGGGAGTTTGTACTTCTTTTTTGTTTTCCTTTGCTTCCTTGAGCATCCAGTACTGATTTATCACTTTTCTCTTTTTACTAAATGCATGTAAAACAACTTTTCTTGTGTTCCTGTGATTTTTGTCTACTTTTAAGCTTTTTAAATTCTCATTTTGCCTGTCAAATTCCACATACTTACGGTAGTATGCTACTTTATATTTCAATGTATTTTTCATGTGTTTCAGTACTTCCTTTGCTATGCAAATATTTAATAAGAATCAGTTATGTACAGGACATCATTATTTGTAGTTTACATTTATTTTTATAAGTTTAAGTATCAAAATATTTCCTTATATACCTCAGAAATTTTATTTCTTGTTGCCTGTTTCGGTGAAAATAAAATTTGTCATTTTGCACATTTAATGATGGAATAAATTCCATTTTAAGTAACGGACTTTGAGGGTTTTCAATACAACACCATGGGTTTGTCCACAGCTAACCCAGGAAAAGTGGATCCTCGCTGTCGCAGGGAGTTTAGGAAGCGTTCCGGACAGGCTGTCTCATCAGCCAAGAACGGCAGCCTTGCAGGGACCCGTAGGTCGGGCCCCGGCCTCCCAGCCCCTTGCTCCCACGAGATCAGGGTGACTCTGGTGGCCTTCATTCACTGCTCTGACTCCCTTGCTTAGCACATAAATAATTTGGTTTCATTTGACAACCTAAGGTGACAGGTTCTCCATAGACTTTTATGAAATAACCTGTTAAAGTCATTTCCAGCCAGCACCTCCGCTGTCCCACGGGGAGCTGCCGTGCAGCCTGCCATTGGCCACTCTAATCAGAAACGGCAAAATGCAGCTGTCTGCCATGTTTCTTCATAAAATTCTCATTTTTCTATTATATTAATAAATATCAAGTTATATCAATAAATATCATTAATCTCATTCAAATCAAGTAACTGATGTGTAATTTAAGTGATTCTTCTCCTTCATTATGAACTCGCACTGAAGACAGGTAACGCTGCTTCACTTGTATCTGCTTCCTGTCTTGTTTTGTTCTATGACTGGTTGATCTACCTTCAAGTACAAAAATCTTCACCTAAGGCCCCAGTGGATTACACCAGATGCCCAAGTGACCCTTTGGTTCTCTTAATCATGAGAGTGACTTTTACCTCCCTCCTAAAACATCTCTAACGGCATCCAGTGCATGTCACCTCAGATCCTGGCTTTTCCTATGAGCTTCCTCTTAACTGACTCTCACCAAGATACCGTACTTACTCTAACATCCGTTTCATCTTCTTTATACTCATAGTTGCTTCTGAGTAAATTTCTTCTCCTTAAAGTGTCCTCTGATAATATTACTGTACCAGTGGAAATCTGTAATGTGGAAAACGATAACCCACCCCGCCATTCTTTTGACTTCATTTCTGTACTTGCAGGTTCTGACTAACATGTAGTTGTAGATGAACAGCACGTTTGCATGAGAATCCTAGGAACTAACTTCAAAGGTACGGACTCTGATCTTTAGGCATCCCCAGCTCCTGAAGATTTGCTGACCTTCAGCTGTGGAGTCAGGATGAAATGAAGCTGGGATGACATGAAGCCAGGGTGACTAAACCAGGATGACTCACACCAGACTGTCACTGGTCTTATCGGAATGGACTGTGCTCGTCTGCACTTCAAGAACTTTGCAACTCACTCCCTTGATCTCTTTGTTCTGTTCCCGTCCCCCTCCTTATAAAAGCCTCTGCTTCCACTGAGAGGGGGAGATGGGCTCTGAGACATGGGTCCCCCATCCTCCATGTGGCTGGTGTCTGAAAATAAATCACTTTCCTTTACATCAGTACCTGTCCCTAGAGTATTGGTTTTCATAGTGGTAGGCAGCTGGACCTGTGTTTTGGTTATATTACTTGTGATCCAAAGATATCCCAGGTTTGTGTGTGTGTGTGGGGGGGGAACAATTCCTCTTAAGTGTTTTAGATATCCCTTTAAGTGGATTACTTGGAACCAGTTATCATTTTATTGAGGTTATTTTATTTAATAATTACATTTTTTAAGCTCAGTGGTACCAAACTAAAGGAAGGTTGATAGATTTATGCATTTTCCATCAAAATTATATAGGATCCTACTATATTACATAATAAAATATATAAATCCAATAGGTGTTTATTAAGTACTCACCTGCGAAAACTAGCTTGCAATATTCTGGAGATAAAAACTATAATCTATTTATTACCTTCAAAATTTCAATTATGGATCGAGTTTTACAAGCCAAAGAATTTGACCCTTATCCTGTTAGAAAAGAGCAGACAGAACTGAACACTAGCTGGAGAGAAGCCTTATAACAAAGGACACACAGAGGAAACCGCTTCACCACAACGAGAGTGGTAGGGAGTACGGAGAAGGCACGAGAGGCTGGCTGGGCTCCCACAGAGGGCAGCTGATGTGCCGGAGGGATAGCTCAATGGCTGGGGATTCCACTAAGTGTAGGTCTAAACCCCAACCTGGGCTCTCAAGCCTACAGGCCCAGGAAAGAAACCCAGATAACATCCAGCCATGGAAAGCAGCAGGGTTTCTGTCTGCCAGAGAGAGGCAACTGGCAATGCAGAGTCTCTTAAAGGGCCAAACCACAAAATGTTGTTTGTAGCCACTTACACTGGGTTCTGCAGAAGGAGGGCAAAGTGGACCAGAGATGCTTGAGGAAAATCTGGGGTTGGTGGCTCTGGGGCGAGAACTGAAAAGAGTCTTTAAAAAAATGATACAAAAGATCAATGAATCCAAGAGCTGGTTCTTTGAAAAGATAAACAAGATTGACAAAACTTTAATGAGATTCATCAAGAAAAAAGAGAAAGAACCCAAATAAATATAATCAGAAATGAAAGAGAAGACATAACAACTGACACCAAAGGAACAAAAGGGGTTGTAAGAAAACATCATGAACAATTGTATGACAACAAACTGGACAAACTGGATGAAATGGATAAATTCCTAGAAACATACGATCTTCGAAAACTAAATCAGGAAGAATCATAGAATCTGAAGAGACAGATTACACTTAGTGAACTTGAAGAAGTAATAAAAACTGTGTTCATGGATAAGAAGAATTAAGATCATCAAAATGTCCACACTACCCAAAGCAATCTATAGATTCAACTTAATCCCTATCAAGATTCCAATGATATATTTCACAGAACTAAAACAAATATTTCAAAAATGTCTATGGAACCACAAAAGGCCCCTCAGAGCAACAGTGATCCTGAGAAAAAAGAACAAAGTTGGAGGAATCATGCTACCTAATATGAAAGTATACTACAAGACCATAGCAATCAAAACAGCATGATACTGGCATAAAAAACAGACACATAGCTCAATAGAACAGAATAGAGAGCTCAGAAATAAACGCACTTCTTTATAGTCAATTAATATTCAACAGAGGGAGCAAGGACATACAATGGGCTAAAGAGAGGTTATTCAATAAATGGTGTTGGGAAAATTGGACAAATACATGCAGAAAGGTGAACCTAGACCACCTTCTGAAACCACACACAAGAAGAAATTCAAAATGGATCAAAAACTTAAATGTTAGAACTGAAATCATAAAAATCCTAGAAGAAAACACAGGCAGCAAAATCTCAGGCATTTCTTAGAGAAATTTGTTTTTAATTGGATATATCTCCCCAGTCAAGGGAAAAGAAAGAAAAAATTAACAAATGGGACTACATCAAACTAAAAAGTTTTCGCACAGCAAAAGAAACCATCAACAAAATAAAAAAGACAACCCACTGGATGGGAGAACATATTTGCTGATACATCTGACAAGGGGTTAATATCCAAAATTTACCAAGTCAGTGCCAAAAAAACAACTCAATTAAAAAATGGGTAAAGGACCTGAATAAACACTTCTCCAAAGTGCACATACGGATGGTTAATAGACTTATGAAAAGATACTCCGTATCGCTAATCATCAGAGAAATGAAAATGAACACCACAGTGAGATACCATCTCATGATGATACCTGTCAGATGGCTGTCATCAAAAAATCAAGAAACAAGTGCTGGCGAGGGTGTGGAGAAAGGGAGACACTTTTGCAGTGTTGGTGGGAATGCAGACTGGGGTAGCCACTGTGGAAAGCAGTATGGAGATGCCTCAAAAAATTAAAAATGGATCAGCCTTTAGACCCAGCGATCCCACTTCTGTGACTATATCTGAAGTAGTGAAAACACTACTTCAAAAGAACATAAGCACCCCTATGTTCATTGCAGCTTTATTTACACTTGCCAAGTTATGGAAATGGTCATATGGGATATTTATGTAATGGAATACTACTCGGCTATAAAAATGAAGAAAATCTTACCCTTTGTGACAGTATGGATGGACCTGAGAGCATCTTGCTAAGTGAAATAAGCCAATCAGAGACAGACAAACACCATATGATTTCACTCGTATGTATAATCTAATGAGCAAACTGAACTAATAACCAGAATAGAGATAGACTCATAGATAGAGAACAAGATGACAACTACTAGGGGGAGGAGGGATTGAGCAAAACGGAAAAAGGACTCATGGCCATGGACAGTGGTAATGATTGCAAGAACTAGAGGGTATAAGGGCCTAAATGATAATGAAAAAAATACAATAATGATTAAATTAAAAAACCAAATACCTCATTAATGGAATCTAATAATTGAAAGATCAGAGTTATTGAAATAGAAAGAGGAGTAAATGCTAAAGTATAAAAAAGTGATAAAAGCCCATTCTTAATAGTTTTAACCTGCTCATCTTTCTTTTAAAACTATTTATTTTATTTTTATATCAATGTAATGTGTGATCAGTAAAGAATACTTGAAAATAGACACACCAAAAATAAAGTGGATTGCATTTAATCCCATTAAAAACTACTAATATCAGAATATTACATTCCTAGGACTAGTGACAATACAGTTCTGCAAACTGGATGGCACAAGGCAATCAGCACTTCTTCTATGCCCATTCTGCAGGCTCTAAACCTACAGCCCAGCTGTCCAAAAGGCCATGCTCCCTCAGGACACTGGGTAGACTCTGACCTCACCACCCCTTGCCTCTGGTGTGGCCATTCTTCCCTGGAAATGACCCCGGGCCTGGTTCTGTCACCGTGTGGTATTTCCTTCTTCTTGCAGTAACATTGGTCACATTGGATTAGAGCCCAGTCCAATAACATCATCTTAAGTCAATTATACCTATAAAGACCCTTTGTCCAAATAAAGTCACCTTTAGAGGAACCAATGGTTAGGACTTCAACATATTTTGGGGAGGAGGTAGTCCAACCCATGACAAGTGGTGTGTATTTGCATTTTTATCTGCATACCTCGATTTTACATGTTTGTTGTAGAGATGTGACAGGGACATCCTACTCAGGTAAGGTGCCCAAACGACCGTGGCTTCTACAACATGGATGGACCCTGAATACATTATGCTAATTGAAATAAGCCAGAGACAAATAAATAGAAAATAGCCAATAAATAGCAAATATTATATGACCTAGCTTATATCAAGCACCTAGAATCAGCAAATTTAAAAAGACAGAAAGTGTAATGGTGGTTACGAGAGGACTGGAAATGGGGAAATGGACAGATGTTGTTTGATGCGTAGAGTTTCTATTTAGGGTAGTGATAAAGTTCTGGAAATATGTAGTGATAGTGTTTTTATAACACTGTGATATGTGAAATGCCACTGAATTTTACACTTCAAAGTGTTTAAAATGATAAATTTCGTGTTATGCATATTTTACTAAATAAAATTTTTAACCCCATTGAATGAAACAAATATGTAGACAGACAATCCGTCTGTGAGTTACGTATAGCAAAATCACAGCTCTTACCAGGGTTGTTCTTCCATCTTAGGAGCGATGGGGAAGACCTACCTGCAAACTCAGGCAACCGCTGGCAGAATTCACTTTCTTGCAGCACCCAAGTAAGAGGACATGCGGAAGCGCAAATAAAAAATGCAGTGAGATGTCACTACACTCACTAGAATAAATAAAATTTAAAAGCCTGAAGATACCAAATTACTTGAGGACGTGCGGTATCTGGACCTCACAGATACCACTGGTGGGAGTGTAGACAGGTTTACTAGTTTCTCAAACAGTTAAATCTCAACCACTGTATGACACGCCCATTCCACTGCCAGTTACTCACCCAAGAAAATGAAAACACATTCACACCAAGACTGCACATGAGTGTTTGTGGAAGCTTTATTTTTATTTATTTATCTTTTTAATCCTCAGGCAAAGATGTGTTTATTGACTTGAGAGAGAGAGAGAGAGAGAGAGACATTGATGTGAGAGAGAAACATCAGTTAGATCCTCCTGTATGCACCCAGACCGGGGATTGAACCTGAAACCTGGGTATGTGCCCTGGCCAGAAAGTGAACCTGCCCCCTCCTGGTGCACGGGACGGTGCTCCAATCGACTGAGCAATCCGGCCAGGGGCAGCTTTATTTATAGTGGCCCAAACCTGGTAAACAACTTAAATATTGAGCAACAGATGAATGGATAAACAAAATACAATATACCCATACAATGAAATACTAATCAACAATACAAAATGAAATAACCTTTATTAAGAAAAAGTATGAACTACTGATAAATGTAACAATATGAATAAACCTTTTAAATATTTTGCTGACTTAAAGAAATCAGACAGAAGGGGAGTTCATACTATGTAACTCTGCCTAGAGCATCCCAGCAGAAGTGCACCCACCTACACTGACACAAAGCGAACCGTGTCTGACGTGAGCTGGGGGCACAGGAGGGACCTGTCACTAACAGCACGAGCAAATGTCAGGACTGACAGAAATGGTCTGCATTGCAGAGCGCTTTTTCCCCACAAGGGAAAGCATCTTTCAAAACTTTTCAAAATGTATTCTGAAAATTAATACCATTTTATTCCTCAATAAATTTTCAACAGTAAAACGGATAAAATAGCTAACTATGAAAATCAAGTGTTGTATAAACCATTAAAGAAGAACCTCATCTCTCTTCTCTCACCCAGTTCTTGTGATGTGAGCTTAGAAGTAGATTGAAATTTCTGTGGCAATTTAGCAACTAAGAACAATTTTTTGACCAGAGTGATAAAAAGATTACACACAGATGCAATTTCCCTGTGTCAGCAAGAATTCAATGTGTGATGCCTTGTCACTCAGGTACAAGGATTCCAGGACCATGGTAGTGGGATAAAGGGACAGCAGGTAAGGCGGGGGTAAGTGTCACAGACACTTGGGTTTACAAAATAAAAATTCTCAACTGCTCAGTAAGATGGGATCTTCTTTTTCCATTGCGCCTGAAGACTGATCAAGATGGAAAACCACTCTGTTTATCATCTAAATGGGAAATGCATCTGCTCCTGAGTTCTGAAAGCACATCTGAGGTAATTCAATTGTATATGTTCATTATGGAAACTACAAAACTTAGACTTCAGGCTTGGTTAAAAAGAAGCAGGTTTAAAGTATTGGAACTAAGTCCAATTACACATTCAGAGAATTCTCAGTAAACTGTTCTGATTGTATCCCCATCAGTAAAATAGTCTGAGCAGAACCTCATCACTTATTTATGCGTTAATCTACTCATTACATAGTTGGTTATTGTTAATTATGTTAAAACAACAGCATTTTATATACATCACAAAACATAAAACAAAGACGAAACATACTAAATGTGCTTTAAGGAATTTTAAATTTTATTTTCTTTTTAAATTACCGAGCACTACCCTGTAATATGGTTACAGGAGACTGTGACTCTACATGAAATATATTTTAATTTCTGGTTTTATTCATTCCCAAAACTGAAAAAACAACCTTTCGAATCCTTTAACATCACTGAGGCGGAGGCTCCTGGCTTCCTTTCCAAGCTCATCTTCACCTTTGAGGTCAAGCCCAGGGTAGATTACTGAGATGCCTTTTGAGTAGCCGTTTGTGTAAGGGAGACATAGAAATAAAAATATACATGCACACATATTTGCTGACATTTTGCAAAGAAAACAATAAAAGAGTAATCCAAAAATTAGTAAAATAGTATTTACCTTTTGGAGAACTCAGGGTGATTTCTCGAATCCTAAGTCTGACCAGGTTACTCAAGGACTCAGTGGCTCCACACAGACCCAGTGGGACACGGAAGCCCTTACAGTGGCTCCCAGTCGGGCTTCCTAAGTGAAATACAAATGCCTGGTGTCATCTGAATTTCAGGTGAACAACGACTTATCCAGCTGATGATGGAAGAGTTTTTCATGTATTGCTGTGTTTGGTTTGCTAATATTTTGGTGAGGGTCCTTCATGTGTATTCATCATGGACATTGGCCTATAATTTTCTTTTGTAGTGTTTTTATCTAGTTTTGGAATTAGGATAATGCTGGTCTCGTAAACTGAGCTTGAGACTCTTTCTTCCTTTTGATGTTTTTTGAACTAGTTTGAGAAGGAGAGGTGTTATTCTTGGAAGATTTAGTAAAATTCACCTGTGAAGCCATCTAACCCAGGGTTTTTGTTTGTCGGGATTTTTTTTTTTAATTACTTCTTCAATCTCTCTAGGTGTAATCTGTCTATTCAGATTCTCAGATTCTTCCTGATTTAGTTTTGGAAGATTGTATGTTCCTAGGAACTTTTCCATTTCATCCTGGTTGTCCAGTTTGTTGGCATATGTTCATAATATTTTCTTACAATCCTCTGTATGCCTTTGGTGTCAGTTGTTATGTCTCCTCTTTCATTTCTGATTATATTTATTTTTGCCCTCTCTCTTTTTTTCCTGATGAGCCTGGTTAAAGGTTTTTCAACTTTCTTTATCTTTTCAAGGAAACATCTCTTGGATTCATTGATCTTTTGTATCATTTTTTACACTCTATTTTGTTTATTTCTGCTCTGATCTTTATTATTTCCTTCTTTCTATTTATTTGGGCTATGTTTGTTGTTCTTTGTCAAGTTCTTTTAGTATAAAGTTACATTGTTTATTTGAGCTTTTTCTTGTTTTTTTGAGATAGGCCTGTAATGCTATGAATTTCCCTCTTAGGCTCGCTTTTCAAGTGTCCCACAGATTTTGGGTTGTTGTCTCCTTGTTTATATTTGTTTCAAGGCATCTTTTGATTTTTTCCTTCATCTCATTGTTAACCCAATCTTTGTTTAATAACATGTTATTTAGCTTCCATGTGTCTTTGCATGCTTTTCAGTGTTCTTGTGATTGATTCCTAGTTTCATGGCATTGTAGTCAGAGAAGGTGCTTGACATGATTTCTATCTTCTAAAATTTATTGAGACTTGTGTCCTAACATGCACTCTATTCTAGGAAACATTCATTGTGCATTTTAGAAAAATGTATATTCTACTGCTTGGAGTGAAATGCTCTGAATATATCAGTTAAATCAATTTGATCTAGCATGTCATTTAGGTTCCTGTCTCCTTGTGATTTTCTGTCTGGAAGATCTATCCACTGCAGACAATGGGGTGTTAAAATCCCCAACTACGACTGTATTTCTGCCAATCTCTCCCTGTATGTCCATCAAGATTTGCTTCACACATTTAGGTGCTCCCATGTTTATTGTCATTTTAACATTTAACTATTTTCCTCTGTATTTTTTTTCTTTTTCTTCTTCTTCCTCATAAAGTGAGTCCTTTAACATTTGTTGCAATACTGCTTTGGTGGTAACAAACTCCGTTAGCTTTTTCTTGTTTGGGAAATTCTTTATTTATCCTTCAATTTTGTGATAGTCTGGCTGGGTAAAGTGTCCTTGATTGTAGGCCCTTGCTTTTTATCACCTTGAATATTTCACAACACTCCCTTCTGGCCCAGAATGTTTGTGTTGAGTAATCAAGTGATAGTCTAATTGGTGTTCCCTTGTGGGAAACTACTTGCTTTTCTCTTGCAGCTTTTAGGGTTCTCTCATTGTCTTTGAGACTTGTCATTTTAATTATAATGTATCTCAGTATAGGCCTCTTTGGGTCCAACTAATTTGGGATTCTCTGAGCTTCCTGGACTTGTGTGTCTTTTTCCTTCACCAGTTCAGGGAAGTTTTCAGCCACTATTTCTTCTAATATTTTCTTGATCCCTTCCCGTCTCTCTTCTCCATCTGGTATTCCCATGCTGCTGATATTGTTACACTTTATGTTGTCTAAAAGGTGTCTTAAAGTCTCCTCATTTTTCAAAATTCTTTTTTTTCTTTTTGCTGCTCTGCTTGGGCATTCTTTTCTACCTTGTCTTCCAAATTGCTGATTCAATCCTCTGTTTCATTTAACCTACCGTTTGTCCCTCCCAGTATATAATTTATTTCAGATATTGCATTTTTTAATGCTTTCCATGTCTTTTTTCATGCTGTTGATTATTTTTATTATCATTACTCTAAACTCTATAACTAATAAATTGCTTGCCCTCATTTCTTTGGTCCTTCTTCTGGCCAAACATTCTTTAAAGTCACAGTCACAAGCATTTAGTGACAGGGGCTGGGTTCTCCAAGGCATGCCTAAAGAGAGCATTTCATCTCTATCTGCAATTTTTGTGCCTTTGAGGAGTGGGGTCTTCCACAAGAGAGGTGTAAGGAGGCCTAGAAGGTGATTCAGAGTCTAAGAAAATGAGTAAAAGAAATCTCACTCTACTTTTATAAGACACAATTATCCTCAAGATAGAGCAATTAAAAAAATAGTAGGATACTTGAATGTAGAAAGAATAAAATAATAAAACAAAAATATTATTTTAATTTCAGGGTTTTTTTCCTAACTTTCATTATTTTCATTAAAAAAAATAAGTACTGAAGACTACTAGCTTGCTGGTTACCCAACCTTGAGAAAAACAACATCCTTGGGGAAAAACCCACTGCAGCCCACTGGCATTTTCCAGCCTACTAATTACCTGTGAATACATTGTGCAACACACATGTTATACCGTCACACGAACACTTTGAATAGAAAATATATTAAAAATGAATGTGTTTGAGCATTTCTATGGATTTTCTCTCAGCACTAGCATGATTAATGGATTTAATTACTCTCTGTTTTATCTTTTTTCAAATATACTAAGAAAAAAACTTTATATTTTAATCAGAAAAAATCAACATATTGAAAAATAAAATATCATCCCCAAATTTTATAAATTTCCGAGTCTGTTTACCTCAAATTACTTTATATTGTTTTATTTTTGGTTTTAGCTTTTTTCTGTTGTTCTTGCTCTTTTTAGGATTCCTTTTCTTCTACCCTTGGTTTTAAATCTTGCGATTTTTTTCTTATTATTTACCCTACATAATGTATGATCCCCTAAATCCAATAAGTACATGTTTTCTTTTTTGCATGGTAATTTTTTTTTTTTACATTTTAACATTTTCAAATTGGAATTGGTCTTTTGATTGATTAGTATATTTATTTTATTAACATTTGCATCTCTTTGAAAATGATTTTTTATATCAATGTTTTTTTATATGTCAGTTTCTTGAAATAAATAAAAAATACATTTATTGAGTGTCAGCTAGATAGAGAGTCCTAGGTATTGAAAATATAGTTGTAAACAAAATAAAGTTTGTCCCAATTGATTAGGAAACAGAAAAGTATAAACTCTTAATTCTGTACCAATATTCTTTGATCTCTTGAACAGTTGAAATGGTTTCAATGGTTTCAATTTATACTTTATATAAATCAGAGGTGCTGTTCATTTTTATTTTTATTTATCAGATATTTCTTATTGGATTTAAACAGGTTGACACAGTCAGAAGAACTATACAATTTTTGAAATACCCAGCTGGTTGTGTTAGACCTAATTAATTCACTTAAAGCAATGTCATCATGTTGTAGTTAGTAACACTACATTAATGCTTTTTTATGAATGAATAGCTTTTAAATAACTTAAGATACTTCATCTGAAAGAAGTAAAACTGATGAATTTATAAATATGTAAATCATATATATGTCTTCATGTTTATATATGTATTATGTACCTAATATTTATATCTATCTATCTATGCAGACAGAAATGATATAAACATTGCCAGAGGAAAGGAGACACTGAAACAATTTCATTCCAAATACTTCAGAACCCTTCTAAAAATCATAAGACAGCTCTAGAGAACTTTTGCCTTAAGTCTCAAAAAAGACAGGTTGGGTGTTATAGCCTTTCATCCAGTGCTGAAATACAGGGTAAAAATATTTTGACAGAAAGTCGAGAGAGAGAAAGAGACTTGGAACTCCCTGTGGAGTGAGACAAAATTCATTTTGAAGCCAACATAAAACACGTATAACACTGACTCTTCAAGAATGTCATGGCAACATCCCAGGCCTTTTACTGTTTCTTCTATCACAATACTGTGTGCAAGGCTTTGAGAGCAAGAAATAAATACATACTGGGATGAATTTATTCATCAATCAGATCAATGAAGTCGAGTAATATAACTGCAATTCTTACAGAATAAACTGCCTTCAATGTAGAATGAATGTTAACCTCTCTTAATGTCTGAAAGAGACTAAAAAATGTGAAGTTTGATAGGTCTTCACCAAAACTGTTGGCCACTTCGAAACTTCACGAGGACCCTACGAGTGGCAAAGGATAGAACCCATCCGTTCCTACATAGCGTTGACACAACAAGGATATCGTTTAGTGCCGATATGCCTGCCTGTTTCCCCCGAAACGAAAGACTGTAAATATAAAATAATGGTTATTTGGCTGCGCTGGGAAAGCTGCAGAGGCTTATATAGTCTGGGATTGCCTCCTTGAAGACCAACGGAGGCATTGAGTTGCTAAATTGGAGGAAAAGTTTCTGTTTAGGAGTATCCTCAGGTCAATTTTTGTGTTGCTTGTCTTTACAGAAAGTAGTAAACCAAGGAAAAAATTCATCACGCAGTTACATTCCACATTAAATTTTCAAAGTTTAATTAAGTTCACGGGCCACAAGAAGGGACACCCACAGAGGAACTGATGACAGCACTCACTGAAGGGAGAGGGAAGAGCTCAGGGAGGAGGGGGATAGTAATTAATATGCTCAGAGTGATTAATTTATGCTTAATGATTAAAATCCTGTTTCATAAACCTCCTGGGTCTATTAATCATGCAATAAAAGTTACTAATTATTGAGAGTTTAGTATATTCTATTTAATTTTAAAAATTACTGCTTTCAGGATTGGCAGAGTACAAGACTCATGCCTATGGAGTGACATATAAACTAAGATATAAGCTGTGTTTTCTAGTTGCAAAAGTTGTATTCATTAGGTGAAAAATGTCTCAGAACTCGAAAGAATTTCAAGGTATGTGTTCAGAGCAACTTCCAGCTCAGGTTGTGAGGGAATAACAAAGTTCAAAATTACTCTCCCACTAGAAACACCTGGAAAAATAAAGCATTATCAAGTAGCTATTTTCAAACTTAGGACAACTTGTATCATAGGACAATGATTGTTAACAGAACAAAAGCAAACAGGAAAGTTTCTGCCATTGCTAACGCTTTCAGATAGAGACATTACGTTTTTTCAGGGAAAATTAAACCCAGCATCCCTGCTGAGGTGTCGAGACAGGAACAAGAATTGACAGAAGACCAAATACCTAGGATTTGTCTCATTGAACCATTGACTGACAACTAATGTGTGATGAGTAAAATAAAAAGCTATGCGGCCAGGCAAACAAAATTTTCTGAAACAACAATTATCTGGAAGGTATAGGACTAAAAATCTCCACAGCACACAGAGGGCCAAGGATCACTTATGTTCCCTCCAATCACAGTGAAGGAATGTATTGAATACATAGGACCCACTGTAGAGATACCAGAATGGCCATGGCTTAGAAACAGGACAAACTTAGAGTTAAGATCATTCTAGACTCACCATAAAGCAGCTTAAAAAGCAAGACTCGAAAGCATAGAAGTAATCTACACCTAATTCAACTATTGGCCAGAGAAAGCTAAATACTCTAAACGAACCCTGGTGCTCAGCAAGATGAAATTTACAATGTCTGTTATTGAATCAGGGAATACTAGACATACAAACAAGAAAATAAGACCCATAATCAGGAATAAAATAGTGAACAGAAACACAGAAATGACCATAGATGGATAGTAAAAGAGGTAATATAAAAGTGCCCTGGCTGATAAAGAATGCAAAAGGTAATATTTACATGAAGAGAGAAATGGAAGATACAAACCCCCCCCCAAAAAAAAACCAAGCCAAAACAAAACAAAACAAAACACACACACACACACACACACACACACACACACACACACACAGAATGAGATATCTAAAGAAAAAAGTACTCAATTACTGAAATGAAAATTTTATTGGATAAAATTAACATCAAAGTAGAAACTGCAGAAGAAAAAATGAATGAACTAACATTGAGATCTAGGCAAGGATTCCAACTTTCATCACCTCTTTTCATCATTGACTTGGGTTCTCTGTCAAAGCACTAAGGGGGAAATAATTATTTTTATAAATAGAGCTGTATAGGCTGAAAACAGAGACACATAAATATACTCAACTGATCTTTGACCAATGATCAAGACAATTCGTTGGATAATGGATAGTCCTTTCAACAAAAGTGCAGAAACATTTGGACATCCATATGCAAAAAAAAAAAAAGCTATAGACTTTACATTTTTCAGAAAATTTAAAGTTGACTACAGAAATAAATGTAAATTACAAAACTATAAAGCTTCTAGATGAAAACATAGGAGAAACCTATGTGATCATAGATTTGGCCATAGGTTCTTAGATACAACAGCAAAAGCATAATTCATGAAAAAAATGATAACTTAGACTTTATTAAAATTAAATACATCTGCTCTATAAAAGATACCCTGAGCAGAATCAAGGAACAAGCCTGAGATGGGGAAAAATATTTGCAAAGCATATATATCTGATTAAAGAGAACTTGTATTCAGAATATAAAAAATGCATTAAGAGTCAACAATAAGAAAACAAACAATACAAACTTAAAACGGTAAAAAATCTGAACAGAGACCTTACCAAAGCAGATAGACAGATAACAAATGAGCACATGAAATGACATCAAACATTATTTGTCTTCAGGGACATTCAAATGAAAACTGTAGTCTGATACCATTACCATTTCTCAAATCCAAAACACTGGCAGATGCTAATGAAGGTGATAACAAGAGGAACCCTCGCTGCCTGTGGTTATGCACAGACAGCCACTTGGGTAGACAGTTTGCAAGTTTCTTACAGAGATAAACCTGATCTTGTGTAAATCCATGTATTGTACTCTTAGATAAAAACCCAACTTTGAAACACAAAAACCTACATGCACATGTTCATAGTAGCTTTATTCATAATTGCCAAAATCTCAAAGCACCAACATGTCCTTCAATGAGTAAATGGGTAAACAAGCTGAAGTACATCCACGTGCTGTAATGTTTTTGAGTGAGAACAAGAGACATAGAGAACTTCAAATTCTTATTGATAATTAGCGGTGCCAGCAAAGACTGCAGCGGCTACTATGGGTGTGATTTCAACCATGTGAAATTCAGCAGAGGCAAAACGACAGACAGTAAAAGGGACAGTGCGCGTGCGGGGGAGTTTCAGGGCAACAGAACTACCGTGCATGACGGAACAATGCGGGTATATGACATCACATATTTGTCAAAACGCATAAAACTCAACAGCACGAATATCAAAGGCTAATGTATGCAAATTTAGAAAACCCTAAAGAGGCCGCAGGATCTCCGGAGGGCACGTGGAAGTGATCTGATACCTAACGGCATTACAAACGCAGGACAGAACTTCAGTGAAGGGCGTGGAGCTCTCAGTTCTTGACTTTCCAAGAATTAAATCCTGACCAAAATCATGAGGGAGCCTGGCAGTGGGTTCTTCTGCACAGGCCTCCAGATAAGACAGCGACTGAGGCGGCACCCGGACCGCTGCAGTGTGAGAGCTGGAGAGTGCAGGACACAGGCGCGCACAGAAGCTGTCAGCTGATAAGCGTGTGCTATTTTAAGTCTCTAAGTTTTGGAGTAATACAGCAGAAGAGAACTAATTATTTATGTTTTCAGCACATTAAAATGCTTTCCAGTTAGATATCTAATTAATAGTCTACGATCGTTCCGTTTCACTCATTCCGTAGTTCAACTGTGCCTTCACATCAGACAAGAAAACCGATGTCCTCCCCAGACCCTCTACTGCCTTCTCTGAAGAAGCTTCTCAGTAAGTGACGTGCTCTAACCTGCTCTCCCCCTTCATCTCTGCCGATTCTGCCCAAGTCAGGCACTCGGCCTCTCCCACAGAAGCTACTACTTGACTGAGCAGGGGAGGCTCCGATGTCAGGTTCAGTTTCCATTTCTGGCTTCAATCTGATTGAAGAATTTGGAAAACTGGAAATTAACCACACTTCCCTGAGGCCAGGAGTCTGGATTCTCTAGGAAGAGTGAAGTGGGGTCCAGGTGATAACTCTTAGTTTTAACACTTGGTGAAACCCTGAAACAGGGATGTGGATCCCTCACTTCTTGCAGTCATCCTGGGTGGCTAGCCTAGAGTAAGCCCCGTCAGCCTTTCCAACTGTGTTGTAAATCCTTGTTCCCTCTATTAACTCCATTCTTGATTAAAATGCTTAACCTAGTTTCTGTTTTCTACATTTCTTACTGACATTGTCTGCAAACTTTGTAGTTTGCCACAAGTATTCCATTCAATCTACCCACTTCTTGTTTATTAAAAAGAATAAAATAAATAAAACCATGTCATACTTTTGCTCATTCTTTTTTAAATTTAATCTTTATTGTATTTTCCCCTTTACCATTTAGTTCCCTTATACTGCCCCCCGCCCCCAGCAATCAGCACCCTGTTGTCCATGTCTGAGTCCTGCTTCCATTTTGCTCAATGCCACTATCCCCTAACCTCCCCCCTTTAGCTGTCATCCTGCTCTCCATCTATGAGTCTGTCCCCATTTTCTGTGTTAGTTCAGTTTGTTCATTAGATTATGCATACGAGTGAAATCATATGGCATTTGTCTGTCTCTGATTGGCTTATTTCACTTAGCATAATGTTCTCAGGTCCATCCATGCTGTCATGAAGGGTAAGGTTTTCTTCTTTTTTACAGCTGAGTAGTATCCCATTGTGTAAATGTCCCATATGACTGTTTCCATAACTTGGCAAATGTAAATAAAGCTGCGATGAACATAGGGGTGCTTATGTTCTTTTGAAGCAGTATTTTGAGTTCCTTCGGATATATTCGCAGAAGTAGGATTGTTGGGTCGAAAGGCTGATCCATTTTTAATTTTTTTGAGGCATCTCCATACTGCTTTCCACAGTGGCTGCCCCAGTCTGCATTCCCACCGACACTGCAAAAGTGTTCTCCTTTGTCCACACCCTCGCCAGCACTTGTTTCTTGATTTTTTGATGACAGCCGTCTGACAGGTGTGAGATGGCATCTCATCGTGGTTTTCATTTGCATTTCTCTGATGGTTAGTGATATGGAGTATCTTTTCATAAGTCTATTAACCATCTGTACGTGCACTTTGGAGAAGTGTCTATTCAGGCCATTTGCCCATTTTTTAGTTAGGTCGTTTGTTTTTGTGGTGTTGAGTTTTTTAAGTTCTTTATAAATTTTGGATATTAACCCCTTATCAGATGTATCAGCAAATATGTTCTCCCATTCAGTGGGTTGTCTTTTTATTTTGCTGATGATTTCCTTTGCTATGCAAAAGTTTTTAGTTTGATGTAGTCGCATTTGTTTATTTTTTTTCCTTTTGTTTCCCTTGCCTGGGGAGATATATCCGATAAAATAGTGCTCTGAGCAATGTCTGAGGTTTTGCTGCCAATGTTTACTTTTAGGATTTTTATGGTTTCAGTTCTAACATAGAACTGACACTACTACTCTAACATAGTAGGGGTGAAAACAGACATCCTGTCTTATCCCCAGTCTTAAGGGGGATGCTTTCAGCTTTCGTCCGTTGAGTATGATGCTGGCAGTGGGTTTGTCATGTATGACTTTTATTATGTTTAGGTATGTTCCCTTTAATCCCACTTTGCTGAGAGTTTTAATCATAAATGGGTACTGTCTTCTACCAAATGCTTTTTCTGTATCTATTGATATGATCATGTGGTTTTTATCCTTCATTCTGTTTATGTGGTGAGTCACTTCTATTGATTTGCAGATGTGTACCAACCTTGCATTCCCCAGAAAAATCCCACTTGATCATGGTGTATGATCTTTTTGATGCATTGCTGTATTTGGTTTGGTAATAGTTTGTTGAGGAGTTTAGCATCTATGTTCATCAGGAATATTGGCCTATAACTTTCTTTCTTTGTATATCTTTATCTGGTTTCAGAATTAGGATAATGCTGTCATTGTAAAATGAATTTGGAAGGCTTCCCTCCTTTCGAATTTTATGAAATAGTTTGAGAAGGAGAAGTCTTAATTCTTCTTGGAATATTTGATAAAATTCACCTATGAAACCATCCAGTCCAGGGATTTGGGTGTTTTTTTTTGTTTGTTTGTTTTTTTGGTGTTTTTTGACCACCGCTTCAATTTCACTAGGTGTGATCTGTCTATTCAGACTCTGTGATACTTTCTGGTTTTATTTTGGAAGATTGTATGTTTCTAGTAATTTATCCATTTCATCCAGGCTGTCTAGTTTGTTGGCATATATTTGTTCATTATATTTTCTTTCAATCCTTTCTCTTCTTTGGTGTCCGTAGTTGCTCCTTGTTAACTTCTGATTTTATGTATTTGGGTCCTCTTTTTTTCTTGACGAGCCTGGTTAAAGTTTTGTCAATCTTTGTTTATCTTCTCAAAAAAACAGCTCTTAGATTCACTGATCTTTTTTCTTTTTCTTTTTTTCGCCTCTATTTTGTTTATTACTGCTCTGGTCTTTATTATTTCCTTCTTTCTATTTACTTTGGGCTATATTTGTTGTTCTTTGTCAAGTTCTTTTAGTGTAAAGTTAGATTGTTTATTTGAGCTTTTTCCTGTTTTTCTGAGACAGGCCTCAAATGCTATGAATTTCCCCCTTAGACTTGCTTTTCGCATGTCCCACAGGTTTTGAGTTGCTATCTCCTCATTTTCATTTGTTTCAAGGTATCTTTTGATTTCTTCCTTGATCTCATATTTGACCCATTCATTGTTTAACAACATGTTATTTAGCTCTGATGTCTTTGTGTGTTTTTCAGTGTCTTCTTGGGATTAATTCCTAGTTTCATAATACTGTGGTCAGAGAAGGTGCTTGATATGAATTCAGTCTTCTTAAATTTATTGAATCTTTTTTTGTGTCCTAACATGTGGTCTATCCTAGAAAACATTCCATGTGCACCTGAAAAGTATGTATATTCTGTTACTTTGGGGTGAAATACTCTGAAGATATCATTTAAATCCATTTGATATAGTGTGTCATTTAGTCTGCTGTCTCCTTGTTGATTTTGTGTCTGGAAGAACTATCCATTGAAGTCATGTGGAGTTAAAATCCCCAGCTATGACTGTCTTTCGATCTCTCCCTTAATGTCCATCAAGATTTGCTTCATAGACTTTGGTGCTCCTGTGTTGGGTTTGTAAATGTTTACTAGGGTTATATCCTCTTTTGAATTGTTCCCTTTACCTTTGTGTAGTGTCCTTCTTTGTCTCTTACTATAAACTTGTTTTTAAAGTCTATTTTTTTGGCTATAAGAAATGCTACCCCAGCCTTTTTTTTTCTTTCCTTTTGCATGAAATATCTTTTTCCACACCTTTACTTTTAGCCTGTGTGTATCTTTCAATATGAGATGTGTCTCTTGGAAGCAGTATATATGGGGTCTTGTTTTCTTACCCATTCAGCTACCCAGTGTCTTTTGGTTGGAGCATTTAAGCTATTTACATTTAAGGTGATTATTGATAGATACATATGTAGCGCCATTGTATTGTTAGACTATGTGCCTCCGTTTTTTGTTTTTTGTTTTTTTCATTTTCCTCTTCCTCTTCTTCTTGCTTTTCTTAAAGCAAGCCCTTAACATTGGTTGCAACAATGGTTCGGTGGTAACAAACTCCTTTAGCTTTTTCTTGTTTTTGAAGTTCTTTATTCCACCTTTGATTTTGAATGATAACCTTGCTGAGTGGAGTAGTCTTGTAGGTACTTGGCTTTTTATCACCTTGAGTATTTCATGCCACTCCCTTCTGGCCTGAAATGTTTCTTTTGAGTAATCAAATGACAGTCTAATTCCTTCTCCCTTGTACATAACTATCTGCTTTTCTCTTGAGGCTTTTTGGATTCTTTCCTCATTTTTAAGCCTTGCTGTTTTAATTATGATGTATCTAAGGGTAGGCTTCTTTGGATCCAACTTGTTTGGGACTTTCTGAGCTTCCTGGACTTCTGTGTCTTTTTCCTTCACCAGGTTATGGAAGTTTTCAGTCACTATTTCTTCAAGCAGGTTCTCGATCCCTTGCTCACTCTCCTCTCCATCTGCTATTCCCTTGATGCTGACGTTGTTGTGCTTTATGTGGTCTAACATGTTTCTTAAGCCCTCCTAATTTTTTAAAACTCTTTTTTCTTTTTACTGCTCTGCTTAGGTGTTTTCTCCCACCTTGTCTTCCAAATCACTGCTTTGATCCTCTGCTTCATCTAACCTACTGTTTATTCCTTCTAGTGCATTCTTTATTTCAGATACTGCGTTCTTTATTTCTGACTGGTCCTTTTCTATGGTCTATGTCTTTTTTCATGCTGTTGTGTATCTTTATAATCCTTACTCTAAACTCTCTATCTGATAAATTGCTTGCCTCCATTTCATCTAGCTCTTCTGGAGAATTCTCTCTTTATTTTATTTGGAGTCTGTTTCTTTGTCTTCCCAGTTTGTCTGCATCTTTGTATTTGTTTCTCTGTATTAGGTAGATCCACAAAGACTCTGATATTGGCCTTTGTCAGATGCTGCTTGTGACTGACTCTGGTCAACCTGTTTGGAGCTACCAGCGATCTACACCATGTGGCTCTCTCTGCTGGGCCTGGTTGTGTGCAGAAAGAACCAGGCTGTGCACCAAGGCTGGCTCTCATCAGCACCAAGCCCTGGGGAGGGTTAGCTGAATAGAGCTCCCAGAGATCTTCCTTTGCTGTTATACATAATCACTGAGATAACCTCCAGCTGTACTCCTCAGCAGTCTGGCTTAAGGTCCATAGGGCTGGGCAGGGTAATTCCTGCAGGTGGGGCTATTGCTTCCCCTCGGGCTGATGCCACTTGGAGGGGAGTGCTCTGCCCAAGAAGGATGTCTTCTGCAGTTTGGGGAATGACTCAGCACAGGGATCCTGGTGGCTGTTCCTTCAGTTCTCTCCCCAGAGTCACTCACCTTAGACTCTCCTAAAGTATCTCTATTCCATTCTGCCCTCCCTCTGCTGGAGCCCAGGTAAGTGGCTACAAATGAAATTTTGTGCATTGGCCCTTTAAGAGGTTCTCTGCAAATCCATCCATCTCTCCTTGGTGGGCAGAAACCCTGTTGCTTTTTATAGCTGGATGTTATCTAGCTTCTTTTCCTGGCCCTGGTGCTGTAGGCTGGAGGTGGCAGGTTGGGGTTTAGACCCCACACTTCTTGAGGGGAACCCCTGGCCACTGAAATTTCTCTGGCACTTCAGCTGCCACCCATGGGAGCTCAGCCAGCTCTCTTATGCCTCCTCCGCACTTCCTACCAGTCACTTTGTGGTGGAGTGGCTTCTTCTCCCTGTCCGTGGTTATAAGGCTTCTCTCCAGCTAGTGTTTAGTTGATTATTCTGGATGATTTCTCTACAATCTAGTTGTAATTCCAGCTTGGTCCCGGGAGATGGTTAGTGTAGCTTCCACTTACTCCTCTGCCATGTTGGATCACCCCCAGTGAAGCATTTATGATATGAATTTCCTCACCTCCCAGTCCCCATAGCCTGAGCAGAGCCTAGGACTTGGGTATAAAACTCTTCCTCGGGTGGTGGGTCTGAATCAAGAGGCAAAGATGAAACTCCCTGTGCCGTGTGAGTCCCAATGGTTTGGGACATGGCTGGCCATGGCACTTCCTTGTGGCAGCTTTAGCAGCACCCTGGTTAGTCAGTCATGTCTGAATCAGTACTTCTTGCTGCTTTATGACCTTCCAGAATTATACTGGTATCTGCATATTTTCCAAATCCAGTCCTCCAGGCCCCTGAGGATTCTTTGAGTTCCAAATATCCTTTCAATCAATTCATTTTCCTAGCTAAACATATTAGAGTTGTTCTTTATTGTTTGTAACTGTTACAAGTACACATCTATAAACAGTTCGATATTACAGATTTCTCAGTAATACTGTCACTGAAATATTATTGGCTCTGAATGTCTATATGGCCTTTATGGAAGACGACTTTCATGTGTGCCAGGAAAAATGTGTAAACAAAATCATTTGTTATTTTTAAACTAGAGGGTGACAAATTAATTCATTCAATTGAGTCTTTTTGTTGATTTAATAATAATACTGTATGGGGAGTGGAGTTCACAGGGTCTTTGAAAAAGACAGTTTATAGTTACTGTAATACTTAGTGGGTGTTCTCACCAGAAGAGAGGGGTGTCGGTGAGGGGAGGGCCCAGCAGCCAGCTCCCTCGGCCTGAATTAAGCATTGAGGTTGAGGAAATGAAGAGCAATAGAAGCTTCATTTCTAAACACATGCTCCAGCCCTTGTCGCAAGATACAGCACGTGAAGAATGGCAAACTCTCGGTACAGACGTGAGTCTCAGGGAGGAAGCCCTGGAGTCCTTGGCTAGGACACAGTGTTTATCTTTATATTGATGCAATAACTTTACAATACTCCTTCAGCTAAAGAACTGTCATGTACCAAAAAGCCAATTACAAGAAATGTTAAAAATAAAATTCCATTATGTATATTTGAAGGTAAATTGGTTTTACTAAGTGATTAATTAATCAGGCAGCATTCCATCTAGCAATTAAAAGAGCTTTCTGAGGGGTTGTACCAAAGGACGGTCGTATTGGTAGAAGGAGGCAGGGCAAGAAGATATGAGCAAAAGAAAAAAAATGTTTCAGGCCAGGTTCCCTCGTTTCGAGGGGAGGAGATGGGACAGTGTCTTCATAAAGCAGACTGCCTCTTCTTCCTCCCAAATGGGAGGCCCATGGGACGGATGGCCTCACTGGTGCTGCACAGAAGATTCCAGACTGGTGGCCTAAGATCACATTCCTTGGATGGGTGAAGCTGTGATGGGATGGGGATTTGAATCTAGGTCTGGTGTCACGGGCTT
Source organism: Mormoops blainvillei (assembly GCA_004026545.1). Lineage (NCBI taxonomy): Eukaryota > Metazoa > Chordata > Mammalia > Chiroptera > Mormoopidae > Mormoops > Mormoops blainvillei. The sequence goes on along the minus strand of PVJD01000018.1, from coordinate 741,696 downwards.
TGGCACAAAGGACGCCATCCTGAGCCTGTGGTTTTCTCTTCAGCACAAATGATAGCGTTTCTCGGAGGAAATGATGCTGTAATAATAATTTCTAATTGATATGTATGTGTGTGACATACATATTACCATGTGAATTACTTTCATTGATCACTTATTTCCTGTATTCTACCTGGCACAATATTTCTTGATTAATTCCTTTCAGAACCATGAAAGCTTATACATATCTCTGCTGTTCTTTGTAAAATTCCTGATTGCTGACCAAATGAATTCTAGATTTATAAGCTTGGTTTATGTATTCTTTAACATTCTGGACTCAAACTGTTTGTTTTTCCACTTTCACATTTCACTTATTCTATTAAAACTACCTTTGAGATGTCTAATTGGACAATGTGTCGATCTTCTGAGGCAGTTGACATAAGCGGAACTGTTTCAAAATAGAGCGGAGCGGTTATTCCAGAAGCTCCGCCTTGCACGGCCTGTTTTCTGATCAGTGTGTCAACATCAGCGGGACAGCAGATATCCGTTCACAAGGACCAGACTGTGAACCTTCCCTCCCACCTGAAGACAGAATCAGTGACCAATCCCGAAGAGCCAAGAGTAACTTAGCTTCTTGGTGCTTATAGGGATTTTTTTTCTCCTTTTCAAGTAATTCTTTTCTTCTCAGAAAAAAATCCTTGCTTTCACTCTGTAATCGGGGCATTACTTGGGTTTCTGCCTAAATCTGTGCTTTAGGAACAGCAATTCTTTGAATGCAAATCATTGGTTTTTCTCTTGAACTATTTGTTTGTTTGTTTGGGGTTGACATTTCATAGGCTGTGATCCTACCTGGTGTTTGAGGACTAACTGAAATCCCTTCGCCAACTTGCTCCCTTGCCTCTCATGTTCAAGGTCCCTCAGGCACATCTGAAATCTCACCCCCTCCCTGGCATGTTTCTACTTGCCAGCATGAGCCATGCTGCTCCCTGGCACTGTGGCTGTGCTCCCAGCCTTGCAAGGCTCCTGGGGCCGGCTTACGGGCCACTGCTGGCGGGGACAGGCCCTCGGCCTCTTTGGACCCCACAAGCCACCTCCCTGCCTGTGACTCCTCCCATCCCTTCTGGGGTCTTTTCCTTTTCCAATAGAGCAGAGACCATACCACCGTCCTTTCAGGCACTGTGGCGCCCGAGTGTTCTCGATATGATGTCAACTGAATGAAATAACTAAAAAAATATGGCTTTCTGCTACACTAATATCTTGTCTGATGGAATGTCAGTGGATCACTCTGTGGGCTCCAGGCTTCTGATTGGTTCCCTGACCTACAAAAACATCAGCTTAGAATAAGACTCTTAATCATCTGATAACTCAAAGAATTGGTTGGCAGCTTTCTTTCTTTATACAGAAGTTTTATCTTTTAAAAGAAAATTAACTTAAACAATTCAATATTGCTTAAATACTATAATTGAGTTTAATTTAGGCTAATATGCTATTCCTTGATTCCTTTGCTTTGGATGATACAAATTAAGCAGTGTATGAGAACACAGCATTAAAATAGGAAGGCTTCATGAATACTAAACTCTAAACAAATAGAGACTACAAATTGTGTGAATACAAGATACAGTATTCAAATATAAATTTAACATCAGTTGAATGGAATAAGTGTGTTGGGTGCCACGTATTGTTTGGATAAAGAGCCATTCTGACTGCATGTCAATGAACTAAACCCAAAACAAAATAACCACAAAAATCAAAAGAAATTTACATTTCCCAGATGACCTTGAAATACAAAATAAACAATAATTTATAACTTTGCAGCAACTCAGGTTATAATTAGAATCATTTGACTACATTCACAGAACTGTTGGGAACCTATGTTAAGGTAAATTGTATTGTAGCAATAGGATCATTTAAGCACTGGCATAATATTGACTCAAAGAACGCCAAACACATAAGGTTTATAGCCAAACACTTAAGTATTAGCAATTTTGTTTTTAAAGTAAAACATTTTGAATTCTTCAGATATCTTATAGTGCTCAATGAAGAAACACCCTTATATACTTTCATCTGTAAGTCTATTGGATAAATTTCTAATAGTGAAATTTCTGCATTAAAGGCATATGACATTTTTCTTTTATTGATATTGACACACTTCCTCCCAATATGTTTCAGTAATTTATATTTATGTTTATGTTTGAGAGTATGTGTTTAACCCCACCCTCTCCAGAGCTATTTTATCAAGCTTATCAAAAGAAGGTTGCTGTTCTTACATGCAAGGAGCTCGACTTTTTCTCCCTAGATGTATTCCACTCATTTCTGCATGTGTGTTTTCCAAGAAAACTTATCATTCTGTCAACACCATCTCCTCCCAAATACTGTACTTGGTGTTTTATTTGGAATAACATAACACTTATAGATGAATTTGTAGGAAATTGATGTCCCAAGAATGTCATTTTTTCCATTTATTAATTCATCCATTTCTTCTTCACTGGAGATGTGATATTCTCATATTGTTCAAAGGTACATTTTCATAACCATGAGTAGAAGCAGATGTTTCTGATGATGAACAATGTTAGTCACATCAGTATTAGTCAACATCTCAGTATTTTTATTTCTTATCTTACTGTTTCTAGACTATCAGGCTGTTGAAGAGTATTTGTTCAAAGACATTACAGGTAAATAATTTCTACTATGAAGTGATCATTAGGCCCTGACTGGATTGAGTACTGGCTTGAGAACCAAAGAGTTGTGAGTTTGATTCCCTGTCAGAGCACATGCCTTGGTTGCGGGCCAGGTCCCTAGTAGGGGGTGCTCAAGAGGTAACCACATTGATGTTCCTTTCCCTCTCTTTCTCCCTCCCTTCTCCTCTCTAAAAATAAATTAAAAATAAATAAATAAAATATTTTTTTAAAAAGAGAGAAATACATGTTAGTACCAGATCCTTATCTAGCCATCTATGTAGATGAGACAGACCCAACTTTGCAAAAACATTTAGAATAATTGTAACTCCTGACTTAACACTTGAAAGAAGGCCCCTGAACTAAGTCCTTTTTCCTGGACTCTGAACCCTGAATGACTTGGCAAAGTTGGGCACCCCCCTCACCCCCCAGCCGAGTTTCGCCTCTTGTTTAATGAGCTGCATGGGAGAAGAGAAAAAGCTTAATCCCCAGCACAAAATTTCAAAAGAAAAGATTTTTGCCCAGATCATTGCATTCGCTGTTCCTTTAGTCCTCGGACTAGAAGTCCTGCCCGCTGTGCTGCAGGCTGACCCGCAATGCAGGAGTTTCCAGGGTGGGCTGGAGGAGGGGCGCGCACTCCTGGCGACACACACACTCAGTCCAATTATAACATTTGCTTTTAAAACGTGAGCTTCTTTGATGTATTACGTACCAATTGGGAGCAAACTGCGTGTTCCTCATGGGCTTATCTGTGAGTTTTTCTGTGAGAAACACTACGTGAATGCAGAAAACTGCACCCAGCGAACTTAGCAATGCAGGAGAGCACAAAACGCATGCGAACCATTCCTGGACTTTGCCAGCTGCCTCAGTTTACCTTGTGAGTGGGCCTCACATCCCCATCTACTGTCACAGCTTTCCATCTGACTTTAGACCCTTCTTTCCTTCACTTCACGACAAAGTCACACAAGCCTATTTGTTGGAGTGTTTATGGACTTCTTTACTCTGTATAAGACCATGCCAGTGTTTTTATCAGATTTCTCTTTTCCTTTGGTGTTTCGCGTGTTGTGCCCCGACCCCGTTTTCCAACAAGCACAGCTTTTACTGCTCGGGTGGGCGTGGTGAGGGATTATTAGCAATGCCAAGGCCCCCTAACAGCAGAGCTGACTGCGATTATTGTGCGCGTTGGTGAACGCTCTTCCAAAGCGCTAGTCTGACAGGTTAGGTGGCACATGGCCCTCCGCGACACGGTACCTTGCCACACTGGATGTTTGTGACAGCTTCGTGACAAAAGATTAATATACCTTTTCCTTTCCTGTTTCCATAACTTTCTTTATCAAGACCTGCCCCTGAAATAGAATTATGCATTCCTCCCTAATCGAGAAGAATCAACATCTAAGACCCAAATTCCAAACGTTGCCTTGATCTTTAGACAAAGTGCAGTAGAAATAAGAGCATTTTCCTGTGTGATAGTTACCATATTTTTCTTTTACTGTATCTTGCATCTTATTTCCTTGGTATATGATACGTTTAAAGATTTTTATTTATTTATTTATTTTTAGAGAGGGAAGGGAGAGAGGGAAAGAGACATCAATGTGCGGTTGCCTCTCGTGCGCCCCCTACTCGGGACCTGGCCCACAAGCCAGGCATATGCCCTGACCGGAAATCGAAACTGGAGACCCTTTGCTTTGCAGGCCAGCATTCAATCCACTGAGCCACACCAGCCATGGTGGTGTATTATATGTGTAACATACCTGTGTCTCTCACCATGCCAAGCACACAGCATTGAGAAAATATTTGTGGTTGTGACAAAGTGGCGGATCTGCGTGACAATCATAAAAAATTGAAATTGACAGAGTATAATGGGAGCCACAGAAACTCCTTATGATAAAAATAGAAACTTTATTTTGTATTATGTCTTAGTTGTAAAGAGAAGGGAAACTTTCACATCGAATGGTTAAATACCAAGACAATGTACTGGCTCCACTACTAGTAAATAACTCTTTCAAAATTACTTTAAAAATCATGTGAACACTTTGAATGTGATCTCTCTGGTGTCTTCTTCAAGCCGGGCTCTGATTATTTTTTTAGGGCAAAATGAATTGTATTATATATGATCGTTACATAAGCATGATTCTCCATTTTGTACATTAACACTAGTTAGAATCTCTATACGTGTTTAGGTTTGCATAAACAACCAAAAATATTATAATCATATTTTTTCATTGTTTCTTTCAGTGTCCTAAAATTCTGCCTTAAATTTGTCTAGTTTAATAGTCTAAATCAAGTTAATTTACTTAACTGATAAAAATCATATTTATAAACCTCCTTGTGAATCTCATGTATGAGATGTGCCTGTCAATTGTATCAAACAAACAGGGAAGGTGGACGCATGAAACAGAAGAGTCTGAGCTCCTGGCTACTGGCTTGACTATGTGTAAAACATGGTGAGTTGAGATTTCACAACCTAAGAAGAATTCTGAGATGGTTGCTGTTCAAATTTTGTCTTGTTTCTTATGTCTAGTTGATGCTGTTGAGAGGAAGAAAAAAATTAATTTGAAGTCATTCTGTATGATGAGGAAACGGTTTTGTTATTATCAATGGGTACATTATGAAAATGCATGTAGAAAGTTAACGAATTAAAATCAATGATATTATCTCTATCTCTCGGTTCTAGTTGTGCATTTACATATCCTCAAGAAGCTGATGGAAACTGAGACTCTAATTAGCCAGTGTAAAAAAATTACAGCAAACCATTTACAATTTTTTGTTTATAAAATTATTATTTTTTCTTACATAATTCAGAAATTTTGCCTGAATAGACTGGTTGCTAAAACCCTTAAATTTAGGTACTGGTCTGAAATAAAAACTTACCTTCTAATGTCCTGAAATTTATGAACGTTGCCACTAGAACACACTCATAGTTGATGGTGTAGCCAGAGTTTTCCTCTCTTCTAGTCACAGCTCCTCTGCAATTATGTTTCTCAAGGATAAACAGCTGCATATTTCATAAGTTAAAATGGGTCATAACTTATTTTCCACTATATCAGTGAAAGTATAAAATGAGGTTGTAAAATAAGTGTCCAAACAAATAAAACATGAGATCCATGTAATGCACAGTGACATGAATGTGTGTAGTGACATGAATGTGCGTAGTGACATGAATATGCAAAGTGACAGCTATTCTTCCACTGCTGGCTCTTCCTCAGGGGTTGCTTTACAATTACTCAGCATAATAAGTGTAAAAATTATGCCACAAATACATGAATTATTCATTCTTACAGTAATAAATGTGTTTTTCCTTCACCACTGAATTAATGAAATGAAATATAACTACTTTTATCATTAGAATTCATTTATTTTAGGTAGTGTGCCACTGACAATCTGCAGAATTGATAGCTCATGTATCAATATTATTTATGAGCAAAGAAGCTCTGGGGTTGAGTCTATTCATTTCAAGGAGAGAACTGAGGAATTACCTCAAAATTATTTACATAAAAACAAGGTTGAGGAAAAATACATAACAGAAAACACTAATAACTGCAATAGAAATGAGAGCATTTTCCTCTGTGTGATGATTATCATAATATTTTTCTTCAATCTGTGGGGGAACTGATGCCCTTGCACTTGGAATTGCACAGGTAAACAGAAGGCAAAATTGGGGCTGGAAACCACAGCCATGATATAGCCCATTAGAGAAATTCCAAGGTGTGTGGTCCCAAAGCCAGAAAGAGGTGTCCACACACAGGGCACCAGGAGAGGAAGGGAGATATCCCCTTGTCATATGACAATCTCTGGGTTATTACTGTAGGTTCCCAGAAAAATAAAATGTACACTTAAAGAGTAGAAAGATGCCTTACCTGGTGAAAAGAAACCAACAGCAATTATTTGTCTGTACTTAGCTCAGATAGTGCCATACCAATGAACCCTGAAGTTTAACATGGTTGTTAATCAACCACCTGCTTAGTGCATTAAATGTCTTGGGGTCAGCACTGGTAGCTGTAAACAGTCTGATGCAAAAAGACTGCTGAGCCAGCATGTTAAGTGCCACTGAAAGCCTGGAACTTTCATTATATATTGCAAAGTTGTGACATCCAAATGAAATAAGTTTAAATTGGCAATTAACTAAAACTCAGATATCTGGAATTATGTGTTTTTTGAGAATTTCATGTAATGTTTCCTTTATTGTAACATGAAATGTCACAGGAGAAGTAGGTTGGGGATTATGGTGACCTGCTGTCAAATTACCAAACAATGCAAGACATGTGTCGTTCCCAACCTGCTTCCTAAGAAGGACATCTCGCTCCTTTCATCTACTGGCGTGGACCGACACAAATGCTCAGCTGAGGGCTGGGGACTGGTTATGTGGGACACACTGGTTATATTATTAATTTTGCTTTGTTGTGTCATCTAATTTTGATTTTTTGCATGAGAGAGAGAGAGACAGAGAGAGAGACAGAGAGAGAGAGATTTGAGTGAGCTACCAAAGTCATTCGGGCCTCAAGAAGACAAAAATGTTTTGAGTTTTGAGAGGGTAAAAAGTTTAGGGGTTACATGCACAAGCTTAGTAGTTTTGGGTTATTCATATAAATACAATATAACATACTAGGGATTAATTGATCATTGAAAAAGTAGGTTCTTTAGAAATCTGAAGTAAGAAATGGTTAAATTTAACAGTACGTAAGGGAGGTTAAATTTAATACAATATCCAACAAAATGTTTGAACTGGAATCTGAAGGACACGTTGGACTAAAATAAATGGCCCTGTTAAATTAAGACCCTGCCCCTTTATAATTCCATTTAATATATAATTGGTCATTTTTGGCATTTTATTCTAAGATGATGAGCGAGTCATTGGGATGGTAGAGTCATTTCAGTCTTTGTCCTTTGTGTTCTTGGGTTAGAATGTGATCTGAACTCATTATATTTATTATAAAATTATATTCAACTACTTTTATTGGGACTAATCCTTAAGGCTGTGGGCAACAGTGTTGTCTCATCATTTGATCAGAATGATTATGCTGCAAACAGAGTTGGTTTCCACATTTTAACCACCTTCATAGCCGTGGCATTGTCAATCATGCTTTTGAAATGTGTGGGGTGTGTGTGTGTGAGTGTGTGTATTCTTGACTTGCTGTGTTGGCTTTACCTCATACAGCTGTAGTTAGAGCACAAAAGTCACAAGTGCCTTAACCATTCTCCCTTTGCAACCCCAGTGTTGTAAAATCTTTTTATTTTTAATTCTTTAAATATTTTATTGCTTATGCTATTACACTTGTCCCGCTTTTTCCCCCTTCGCCCCCTCCATCTAGCCCATCCCCCACTTCCATAGTCGATCCCCACGCTATTGTCCATGTCCATGAGTACTTCATGTATATTCTCTGACTAATCCCTTTACCTTCTTTCAATCAGTCCCCTCTGCCTCACCCTTCTTACAGCTGTCAGTCTGTTCCATGATTCTATGCCTCTGGTTCTGTTTTGCTCATTTGTTTATTTTGTTCATTGCACAATGGAATATTACGCAGCAGAAAGAAAAGGAATTCCTACCTTTGGTGACAGCATGGATGGGACTGAAGACTATTATGCTAAGTGAGATAAGCCGATTGGTGAAAGACAAATACTATATGATCTCATTTTTAAGAGGAATCTAATGAACAAAATAAACTAATAAAATATTTCTTAAATGTTAAAAATAGTTTGGCTTGGAAAATGACAACTTTCAAACAGAAAATAGTGATAGTTAATAGAGAGTATAAAGGGACTGTTAGGAACATAGCATTAGAGAAGCCTGGTTTATGGTCTGTTTTCAGCTGAATCTGTGACTCTAAGACAGATGTGAACGTCAGCTTTCAGCCGAAAAGCTACGTACTGACTGCTTTCATTCCTTTGTTCTGCAAACCTGTGTCAGGGACCTACTAGGTGTTTATACTCTAGGGGGGGTGACGCACGCCACTTCATCAGGAAAGTGGCCTCTGCTCTGCCTGCGGCTGGCCCCGAGGAAACCCCCCATGTGCATTCTTTGAAGGAATGAATCTAGTGGTAAATCAAATGCTAAGCTGTACATGTGGAATTCATTATCTTTATTTAATAGTGTGAATAAAAATTTACAGTTTCTAAGAATTCACCCTGATAGTTAGTAATCTTGGCAATATTAAATGAAACAAAAAAGGAGGACATTTTACTATAAAATTTATATTTTACTTGGGCTAATAAAACAGAATTTATTGTTGTACTTTAAGAAGATCTTAGAGCCTGAAGACAAGTTTGCTTCCACAGAAGTGAACTCAGAGTGAACTGTAGTTTTGACATAATATACCCTTGATCTCTTGCTTTTATGAAGAAATACTTTCCATGCCTCCACATAGAATGGGGTGAAGACATTTTGTATCCAAATAGTATATATCTCATTTGTCTTTAAATTAATATAAACTAAAAATATGCAGAAGTAAATGTTATTCATTAATCCACAACCAAATGAAAGATTATAACAAATTGTTTCTTGCTATCATTCCTTGTTAGTTTTGATTTCATCTTTATTCATGTTAATAATTCATCAATGGTAAGAAAGATAAAATGCATTAAAATACAAGATTAAACAATTGATCTGTGTTTCTATTTGTAATGCAACCCTTAGCCCAATTTCACTTGCTTATAAAAACCTTAAGTAAAATGAAAAATGTCCCAGGAAGCCTTTTTTATTTCAAGTCACTGCTGACATGAATTCTCAATGTAAATTCTCTCCGTTCAGTCCCAAGCAGAACAGAAATGCTCAGTCAGCTCAGTCATTCCCAGCACCCATCACGACTGGTGTAAAATCCTTTAAAAATGAGTATTTATCATTTGAGATTTTGAGGCTCAAAATTTCAGAAAGACTATTTGGATATTAGAAAACATGAATGATTTTTACACAGTGTGTTTTTTTTTTTAATCTTTACCCAAGGATATGTTTATCACTTTTTTTATAGAGAAGAAGGGAGAGAGAAATCTCGATGTGAGAGAGGAACATTTATTGGTTTGCCCCCCACAGGCACCCAGACTGGGGATGGAACCCACAAACCTGGGTACGTGCCCTGGCGGGGAATCAAACCTGCGACCATTTTTGGTATACAGGATGTTGCTCCAACAAACTGAGCCATCAGGCCAGGGCTAACAGTTATTTTTTACAAACTGATGACTGTTCTCTAACTTAAAATCTCTAATTTAGAGTTGTTTTTAGTAAGTATTCAAATTCTTTCAAATTTAAATAATATCATAAAAATCTTCAAAGATACCGTGGTTACGCTCTACTGAGTTTTGTATTCATTTCATTATTTGATCCATAGTTTCAAAACAAGCAAAGCGCAGTTTTCATTCTGTAAGGGATACCTTTCCTAACTGCCGACAACCATGGGATGCCTCTGCCTCACCCCGCGCAGCCGAGAGCCGACGGGCACCGCTGTGAAATCTCCGCGTCTGCAGGGGTGCACCGAAGGGCGGCTGTGCGACTGGGGCGGCCCGAAGTTCTTCAGGCTTTGGCATCTAACATCGAGGAGTAACAGACTCGTCGGCAACCGCGGCGCTCCACGACGGCTCTTGCGAGTGCAAGCCTTCAGTTTTGCAAAGATTCCTTTTATCAAATGAGTAAGTCTCTTCCGCTGCATCTCTACTGTAAACCTAATACGGTCTAGATGAATATTTAAAGATGGAACTATGTATCTTAAAAAGCAGAACTCAGTGATTCAGTGATCGGGACCACGTTCACAGACAAGGCAGCAAAATCCTCATCAGTAAACTTCGATGAACCTGACCAAGGCAACTAAAACCTTTCCCAAAAGTTGTGGTCAGGACTCTGCAACCCCACTGCTACTCCCAGAGAGTAAGGGGGGCCTCCAAGACTTGCTTCTTGTCCCTTTGGACATTAGGAACATCGACTGTGGGACAGTGAATGATGTGCCCCAGTATCTTCTAATGGAAAAAAAAATGAATTTAACATTAGAAAAATTAAATTTTTATTGCATGTTGGTCCCATTGCATAGCTACCATTTATTTAAATTTAGGCTGTTTACTGTACTGATTTTAAGGCAGACTTGTAAACAATTTTGAAACACTATTCGTACAAATATTAAAATTATCCAAAATGTACTTTATCTCAGCCTAGCAGTCATTTCTATTCCTTTGTGTATATATTGATATTTTTGCCATGAAAGATTTATTGGAAATAAATGAAACCATAAAAATTTTGACCTTATACTGAAGTCAAAATATTAGCATTATATAAAACAGAGAAACCCTATAGATGCTATGTAGAAATTCAGTAAATATTTATTGAGTTGTAATTAATATGAAGTGAATTTTGGTTCAACATTTTGGGAAACATACATGAGAATGTACAAAAAATAAGTTTAAATCAGCACAAGACCCCCCTCAACCTTGATTTCGGTGCCAGGAGCTCAGACAGGCGACAGGTGACAAGGCGGCCGAAGCACACGTCGCCTTTGCTGTCTGCGCGGAGTGAACATCCCGGGTGAAGCTGCGTCCAGTGTTAAAGGTTTGTTATGCATCTTTTCCTTAGTCTTCATATGAATATTTAGTTGGAAAACATTTGAGAATATTTTAAAATGTAGCAATTTTTGTGTTTTATTAAAATTATAAAGGTTTTGTCTCAAAATAAAACTAGATTAAAGAACATATAAAATTGTGAGAAATAACAAATGGGAAAATAATTATTAGACATAGTTACCCTTAAATGTTTGTACAACTAGAAAGTATATTAATATAGCAACTATCTAGCATATCAACTATTCTTTTACAATTGCTAAGCATTAAAAATCTGCAGTAGGTGGCATTTAAAAAATGTAATTCTAAGCCCTTTGTTAAAAACGTTTTCTCTAATGTGTGGCATTCACTGTAGCCAAATGTGTATTTGCTTAAGAAGCTTGATGTGCAGAGAGAATGTAGCTCTTTTTCACATTTGAGCTTTGATTCATCCGCAATAGTAACCAAGAGAAGGAAAATTATCACTTCATATATGCTAATCTCAATAAGTTAAAAGTCATAATTTTCTGTCATCCAAACTTAGGCATGTGAGCTCAGCAAACATATCAAAATTGTAAATGCCATAAATTTGGACTGAACTAATTAAGAACTCTCATTCCCAAAGCAAGGCTAATTGAGTCATATCCTACCTAAAGAGGGGAAATATAAGAATAAATATAAACCACGGATTAAGAGAATGCATCCTACAATAAAACACATTATTTTCAAGTACTTCAGAGGAATTTGCATTATGATAGTATAAGCAAAAGCTAATTAGATTCATAATTTGATATTTTAATTTTAAACTAAACATATGTATTCTTAATAATCAACAGAGGTAGTAAGCTTAGTTCAAGGGAATCCGCTTACAGTAGCCTCTGTAATTACACAGTAAGTCAAAGGAACACCTCATTCCTGTCCGTGGAGCAGCCTGGGGAAAGGCCGAGACCGACAAAGAGCCTGAATCATAGGCCACTCACACAGACATGCTGGCCTGTCACTGTCTGCCGGCAGGCAGCTTGGGCCTTAAAGGGAGATGCTCCCGTGAAGCATTGCAGATGCTCAGATCCGGTATTTTCCACTGGCAAGTGCAAATACTAGTTCGCACATGAACTGTAGTGCTCAGTTTGATGGATACCTTTACAATGAAAACTTTACTTTATGTTTCAGTGTTATTGAACTATAATGACAAATGAATTGTTAATTAAGTGTACAATTGTTCTTTTAAAATGGCACCTTGTTGCCCTAGCTGGGTGGCTCAGTTGGTTGGAGGTTGTCCCCATACCCTGAAAGGTTGCATCTGCCTCCTGGGTCATATACCTCAGTTGCAGGTTCAGTCCCCTGTGGGGACGCATAAGGGAGGTGGCCCACTGGTGTTTCCCTCTCTCTCCCTTCCTCTCTCTCTAAAATCAACAAACATTCTGGGGTGGGGATTAAAAAATAATAATAATACAATAAAAATAAAAATAAAAAGTAAAATAAAACATTGTTTTAACATTAAAGAATAAAAAAATAAAAATAAAATATTCCACCAGTGGTTAAAAAAAGAAAAGAAATGTACTAGATCTTATCTGTACAAATTCGCATTTTTGAGCCAAGAGCTGTTGCAGACAATAAAGGGCAATTAAGATAGCAAAAGTATTATTGTTTCAGGAAAACTGGATAAGTAGAAGACACATTTTTAAAAAGATTTTATTTATTGATTTTTAGACAGGAGGGAAGGAAGGGAGAAAGAGAGGCAGAGAAACATCAATGTGTGTGGGACATGGCTTGCAACCCATGTAAGCGCCCTGACCAAAAACTGAACTGGCGACCTCTCACTTTGTGGGACAATGCTCACACAGCTGAGCCACAAAGGTCAGGGCTGCCAGACACATCTTACGGTAATAAAGCATTAGCTAAGTTAAAGAAAGAATTAAAAGTTTGGAGTCTATCATTAGAATTTCTTAAGAGCTAAATCAACACTTCCTAAATTAAAATTGATTGCTCAGAGAACACACCAAATCTAAGGTCTCCCCAGCATATTCTCAAGAGTGAAATTAGCATCTTGCATACAAAACTGAGAGCTCATTGGCAACGACAAGAATCACTTCACCGCCTGTTCAGTTGTGAATGTGTTTAACCCTTTACTCGGTTTTCCTTCTGTCTCATCTCAGTGGGAGGAGCATCCCACCTCTCTCGGACCTAAAGCTACGGGGCCTGCTGTCTTGGCCTGACTCTTTCTGCCATGTGAAAATCACTTACCAGCTTTATGTATTCAGTGTATGTCAGCTCTTTTATCTGTTTGGCCAAAAATAAAACGTTAATGTGATTTCAGGTCAAATTTAAAATCAGGCAAGCGAGAGTCAGAATATTATACTTTGAAGAGAGTAGATGTAGAATAATAGCAACCAAAGTACATTTGAATTATATTGAGTTTTTGACCTGCCGGAACAAGTTAATAAAAGCCTTCATAATAAATGTACTAAAATAATTTTATACTTTGAATATCATAGTTGTACTGTTATTAGTTATTTATATCAGTCAGCAGTGTTTTCGCAGCATGGGCACTGGAGTTAGCTTTAATAATATGAAAAGGATCAGCAGCTGATTATGAAAACATGTGTTCCGTGAAGGAATCGCCTCATATATTTCCTCAAGGAAACGGTCTTTAATGTCACCTCTGACAGGACCGCTAAAATCATTTAAAACATGAGAGTATTCCATTAGGCCAAGAAATATGGATATTTTCTGAAAAGTAAGCGAATCGATGCTGTGGTTGCTGAACTGTTCGAATGAACATTTCTCAGCAAGCATTGCTGCAGACATGTCTCTGCAAGAAAACTGTTCCCAGCGGCTGAGCATTTCGGACCTGCCCCAAAGTTTCCTCTTTCTTCTACAGGATCCTAGGGCGAAGGGTATGAGGAAAGAGATAACTGGAAAGCATCGTTAGTGGTACAAAGGCAATCGGCGTCACTGGAGCTGGTTCAGCACAGGGCTCATCAGGTTGCACGGGTGCGTACCAGGTACAGGAAAGACCGCCCGGGGAACGAAGCCCCGGCTCAGCGCTGGTCAGTGAAAGGCATCTCCAAGCTGCACGGCTGCTGCTGGAATATTTACTGGTCAAGGGAAGTGACTTAGCTCATATTACATTCATGTAAGAAATTGGTTTTCCTATTGTGGAAAACAAGCATCAAATTGCCTGGTTACTTTACAGTTAGTTGAACATCTTCTATTAGTTTAGTGTAAGTTGATCAAAGATCTTTGTTTCTACAGGTGAATTGATTAAAATGCTAAAAAGTGCTTGATAGTCCCAATGACTGAGAAAGTATTTGGATGGCAGAAAGTTATATCTATACATTTCCACACATGCATGCGTGCACACAGACCTTAACCTATACACCTAAGGTAAAATGTTTGCACATATTTGAAATATCCTGCTGACAGTTTTATAATTCCTTCCCCGAGTATGAAAACCTGAGTGTCAGGAACGCTTCCACCAGCAAATGTGTATATCAGATGAAACTGAAGATGAAACGGGTCCACAGACACCAGAAAGTGCAGGGCTTTCACAACACAGTGACATGGGTCACGATGTACTTCAGGTGTTACAGAGTAGCTCTCAGTCAAAGAAGCTAAACAATTTACAAAAACTGTAACTATATAAAAATACTCTACGCAGTACCAACATTCCAGTACTTCAGACTTGGTCACTCTGCTTGTTCAATTTTAACAAGACCTAAAAGAATGTGTAACAACACTCACCTTTTTCTCTCCATCATTCTGTCATTGTCACTGATGACAAAAACAATGAGAACATATAACATCAGTATTTCACCCCAGGGTCTTCAAGGGAAAGTATATTTTCTAAGGACACTTTGAAAATTATGGACTACTGGTAGTTCTTGGAAAATACAGGAAAAAAAAGAACAATATCTATTTTTCTATTAAAAGGAAAAAAAAATCTGGGGAGGGCAAGATGGCAGAGGAGTGAATGGAAGTCACACTGACATCGTCCCAGAACCAATCTGGAATTACAACTAAACTGTGGAGAAATCACCCGGAACAAACAACTGGACAATAGCGAGAGAGACGCCTTATAACCTCTGACAGACAGAAGAATCAGCTTCAGCACAACCTGAGTGGCAAGGAGTGTGGCGGAGACCGGAGAAGGCTGGCTGGGCACCCTCAGGCAGCAGCACCAGAAGGATATTTAAGTAGCCAGTTGGATCCCCCTGAGAAGAGAGGGGTCTAAACCCTAAGCGGGGATCCCCAGCCTACAGCACCAGAGTCCAAAAAAGTACACAGATAACAGACAGCTGTGAAAAGTAGCAGGGTTGCTCTCTGCCAGAGATGGGCAGCTGGAGGCTGAAAGAACCATTTAAAGGGCCAACGCATACATTTTCATTTGCAGCCACTTACCCTGGGCTCCAGCAAAGGTGGGGGCAGAGTGGGCTAGAGATGCCTAAGGAGAGACTAGGGACGGAGACTTTGGGGAGAGAACTGGGAGAGTAGCCACGGACCCCGGCGCTGAGTCATCCCCCATAAGGCGGCAGCCATCTTGCTCACGCAGACCACTCCCCTCCGAGCAATAGCCGCCTGAAGGGAAACAACGGTCCCCGCCCCAGGAGAGACTCTGCCCTGGCCTCGTGGTGCCTAAGCCTGACTGCTGAGCACAGAGTGACGAGATTAACAACTGAGGGAGGTAGCCACAGACAGTAGGTCCCTGGAAGTCTCCAACAGACTGCCTAAGGTCAGATGGGGTCAACATCTGCCATCACCAGAGGCGGATCTAGAAAGAAAAAACAACGGTAAATATTAGAGGCTACCAAGACAAAATCCACTGTGATCTTCTCCATGATTTGCGATATTTTCTTTACTACATAGCTTTTTAACATTCATTTCTTGCCCATCAAGTTTGTGCATATTAAGTCACTAAATTTTATACTGCAGTTCATTTCTCTCCTTTCTTATAATAGTCTTAATCTCTTTATAGCCTTATTAATACTAGTTCATTTGCTATTGATAGTGGGATTGCAGGGAAGACTTATTTTTGTGGATGTGGATTTGTTTCCTGGGCTTTGTGGTTTTGCTCTGGCAGCCAATAATGGGAAGACAAAGTAACAACCCCCAATCGAAAGGAAAGGAGGAATCCTGAGAAAGACTACTAAATGAAATAGAGGCAAGTAAACTATCAGATATTGAGTTCAAAACAATGGTTATAAGGAAGCTCAATGAACTCAGTGAGAATTACCAAAAACTACAGGGAAACTGGGAGGAACTTATGCAAACTATATCTGCATGAAAAAGGACATAGAAACTATCAATAAAGTCTAAGAGGAAATGAAGAATACAATGTCTGAATTGAAGAACACAGTAGAAGGAATCAAAATCAGGCTAGATGAAGCAAAGGATCGAATCAACAAGCTGGAGGACATGGTGGAAAAAACTCCCACAAAGAGCAAGAAAATGAAAAAAGTCTAAGAAAGAATGAAAAGGGGTTATGGGAAATGAAGGGCAACATGAAACGTAATAATATCCATATAATAGGAATACCAGGAGAAGAGGAGCAAGGGATAGAAAACCTATTTGAAAAAGCAATGATGGAAAACTTCCCTATTTGAGAAAAGAAAAAGTCATACAAGACCAGGAAGCATATAGGATCCCAATCAAGAGGAACTCAAAGAGTCCCACTCCAAGACACATCAAAATCAAAGTGGCAGATATCAAAGACAAAGAGAGAATCTTGGAGGCAGCAAGGGAGAAACAGGAAATAACATACAAGGGGGCCCCGATAAGGCTAGCAGCTGACTTCTCCACGGAAACACTATAAACCAGAAGGGAATGGCAAGAAATATTCCAAGTAATGAAAAGCAAAGGCCTACAACCAAGACTACTCTACCTGGCAAGGATCTCAATTAAAATGGAAGGTGAAATAAGGATTTTTGCAGACAAAAGAAGGGTAAAAGAATATACCTCCGCCAAACCAGCATTGCAAGATATGCTGAAGGGTCTGCTTTAAGAAGATGAAGAGAAAGAGTGAGAGAGAGAGAGGCACACAGGTACCAAGGGGGAAAAATGAATTAGTACCTATTAATAATAACCTTAAATGTATTCCTGAGTCATGCTTAATAACAACATGAGGCCAATGGCTGCTCTGCTAGCCACTTCTGCTGGTCACACAAAGTTCTACTGGACATCCCAGAATATAACCTCCTCACCGTCTTCACCTGTATGTCAGCAAGTATCCCAGAGCTAAGTCACTAACATCAGAACTCTGCTTACCCCATCCATCTCATTTTCCTACTCATATTTACCTTATTAAGTGGGACCAACTGTAACCCAGTTACTCAAGCCAGAAATGTAGGTGTTATTTTGCTTCAATTTTCCTCATTACCAACTGACACTAAATTGGGCAGCCAGTTCTATGAGCCCCGCCTTATAGACGTATCCAACGTTCAAGTGTATCTTGTTACCTCCATTGTTAAAATTCTAATCTACTGTCATTCTCACCTCATAAAATTCTGATTTGTACTCATCCTCTGTTCTTCCCTTCGACACTCCATTTTAGACAGAGCAACAAAGTGATCTTTGCAAACTGTGAGTCAGACCACATCACTTACTTTGTCAAAACCTCCAATGTGTGCACGGACATTTGGAATACAATCTAAACCCTTTGCATTGTTTACAAACCCTGCAGAAAATTTCCCTTCCTGAACCTCAGACATCCCGTGCTGTATGCGCCTCCTTCCCGCCTCCACCCCTGCCACCCCACTGACTCCCGCTGGCTCTCTGATGGCTTCTCTAAGGCTTTCCTGCTTCAGGGCTCTTCAGTGGCTGTTTCCCCTGTCAGAACTCTCCTCCCCGGGTCACCCCTTAGTTTATTCTTTTACTTCAATTGGGCCTCTGTTTAAACATTTCCTCAGAGAGGTCTTCCCTGAAGACACTGTACGAAATAGCCTTTCCTCCATCCTGGGGCTCATTTCTTATCAACTCATCTGTTATTTTTCCTCTTAGCACTCATCCGCGCCTTGGGTCGTATTTATCACTGTCTCTATCCCAGTGCAATGTCAGCTCCGCGAGGGCTGGACTTTTTCTCATTCACAGGACTGGTGTATAGCGTGCTTGATTAATGCCTGGGGAATTAACCAGTGAGTGATAGCAACACGAAGTACTTTCAGAACTCATGTAAAAGGGACTAGAATCCAAGGAGCTGCATTTTGGGGTTTTTGTTACTCAGTGGTAGGAAGTGAAACGAGGCGTTACTCTGATCGATACTGTGAAAGGAGAAACCCAGTTCCGGCCTTGCTCGCCTGGCAGGGTGCCGTGCGTCTCATTCCAAAAGGGAGGGGCCTGCGCTTTGGGCTCCAGGCTGTGCGGAAAGTGTTGTTTTAAATGAAGAACTGGGATGTATGCAGTTGTTCTATCAGCTCCCATCTCTCCCTGGCATTGCAAGACCCACCACAAAGGAGTGACTGTTCGGCCACTTCGGCAGGACCTGACTGGCTTACCTGTGAACAAAACCCATACAGGTCTCTCCGCAGAGAGCAGAAATTCTAAACCATGGAAACCTGCTGACAGTACAGCAAGCCATTTCAAAGACATCTCACTTTCTAGTGATAATTGTGATGATGATGATGTTTATACCTAATTTTAAATATGTATTCCTAATTGTATAAATGCAGAGCTTTGCATTTATGGGCAATTAAAAGTCAAGTTGGTTATTTAAAATGGTACAAATACTCTCCAACCAGAAATGTAGGTGGGACTACTACACTGTAGCACCTATAGGAAGGTTAATATCTCTTCATCTCCCATCTCTTCCGTTAGTTGATAAAAGGAGGTGGAGGAGGGAAATTGAATTTTAGGTGCATAAATAATTACTAACAATTAAGTGGGGGAAGTGGGATTTCAACTTTTATTTAGAGTTTCTTCTCTCCTATTTTCCCAATTTTAGTATTTTAAATTTAGTTATTTTTCTTCAATTTCATTATTATAAAAGAAAACAGGATTCAGTAACCATTTATATTCACATGGTTCATTCAATTATTAAAAGTAAGTTCACTTTGTCTACCTACAACCCCCAAAAAATAACAAAACATGAAAAATGTTTAGAGATTCTGTATGTCACTTTTTATATTTAAGTTTGGAAGATGCTGTGGTATTTATTGTTTGGAACCCTTCCTTTGTTCAATATATCGGACCTTAGAAAAAGTAGCTGTTTAAATTAGAAGTGGTTTAATATAAGCCTTTGAAACTACCACATCATACAGCTTGTGAAGAACAATCCATTTAATACAGGCTTAGGGCTTCCTTATGCTGACGGGACTCGCCGCCGTGGCCATTGCTGGTCAGGGTTGCTTCCCAGGACTCTGCTTCCAGCTGGCTGCGCTCGGAGTGGGGAGACCTCAGGATCCAGGATGTGAACACCGAGCAGCCCTGTCTTGAGTTTCCTTCCTGCCACGGTGGCAGTTAGAGTGATCGATTTACCCGGTCGGCCCCTGCCGTTCGGCTTTAAGGCCTGGGCGCTGGCGTAGCCTGAGGAGTCCCGAAATGAGGCACCATGATGACCGCATGGCGAGAGTTCCATCGGGAAGGTTTTCCCTCTTAGCCCTATGTGAAATGCATCAAGTTATCGACTGCATGAAAAACTTTACAGTTTTTATATGATGAGCAGTAAGCTGTATTGGGCGGAGTCCTAACGGAAGTCAGGAACTCTGGGGTTCAGCTCCGTCCCCACTTCTGAGGGCTGCGCCATCCGTTAGCCGCTCCCATGAGATTTCGCCTGAGAACAATGAGGGGATCAGGAGAGTTAGGTCGTGCGGAAGGTTGGAGTCTATTGTGTAAACGCATCTGTGCCGGGGGCTGTGTTTGCTTTATCGGGAACATAAATGGTGAGAAGGAGAAAATGAGTATGACAAAGGAAATATGCCTTGCGAAACAAAAAGGTGCCCGTATTAGAAAGAGACAAATAATGATAGGAGGGTTCCGCCAAGTTCACTCATGCTCTGGCAAGTCTGCTTGAGTTGTCTGAGATATATTGTGACAGCTAATTTGGCCAACAGTCCTCACCCAATACATCCTCCAAGGTCAACACTTCATCTGCAAAAATTGGTAAGCTTCTAGGAGTTCACAGCCTGTAAAGAGTAAACCAGTTTTCCAATTTAACAATCTTATTTAGGCATCTCTTTCATACTGACTCTAAAAATCTCCATTATTCAAAAGTGTTTTAAAATAGCTCCTTATCTATCTGCTTGTTCATTCATTGATGAGTTAAGTAAAATACTGAACCCCCCAGACAATAGCATGCTTGAGAACTCCACTCTAATATTCTCAATCCACTTGGTGCTAAATGACACTTAGATTCAATTCACCAAATCAATGAACCCATTGTTTTAGCGTGATGATGCTCTGGCATGATGATGTTTGCAATATTGTTAACTTTTTAAAGTATATACTTGTGTTAAAATATCTCAAGGAGTCTAAATGTTGCTCCCTAAACATCAGCATAGCCCAAGTATTGAGGGAGCTGGGAGTTCCAGCGGGGATGGACTTGCCGTGTCTCTTTCAAACCTGCTTTCTGTACTGGGACCCTCCCCTGGGGGCCTGACCCTGGTGATGAGATACAGGCATCTAATTTGCAAATGGCATGTCTTGGCTCCGCTATCCCGCATGCATTCCTGGAGGAGGACCGAGGGGCAGAATTGAAGCCCAGCCCTCCCGCAGAAGGGGAGTAGTCGGCTAAGCCTCACAACCTTTCACATCCCTGCAGCCTCAGCCGTCTGTGAAAAGCGTTCCTTGACTGTGTTGGGAAGTGTATATATATTGTACATACATTATCTGCTTCTCACTGCTGAGCAACACAACTCAACTGCAGACCAGCAGCTCCAGTGCTCTGCGGTAGTAACATCAAGAAAAAATGTTTGCTGATAACTGGGAACTCTTGACATTGGTTTCTGCTCGCTGGGGTCAGAGCTGACAGCCCCGTTCCACGGAGGGAAGTGCATTAGACGGTGCTGGAATACAGCAGGTCTTTAGGAACATGTGTCACCTCGGCTCCCTTAGAGCTTGGTTTTAATTGCCATATGGTCAGTGTTGACACCCTGAGTGATCGTTGCATACTGACGGCTGCTACTACGCCACTGCCAGTTCAGCGTCATTCTAATGACACAATTTTCAAATGTATTTCCAGGCCAATCAATTTTGACTCTCCATCTGTAATCACATAGCTGTTCTAAATGTCAACTATGTGTTCTAGTTGGACTTCTCTAACTTACTTGCCTTGTTCCTTCTTATCCCCCAGTACTGATTTATCATCCAAGTGAAAATTTCTGCGTTGTACTAAATATGACCAGTTCCCTCTATTTTTTAATTTTTAATGATAGGTGATATGCGACATTAGTTTCAGGGGAACAATGTAGTGATTAGACATTTATATATCTTATGAAATGATCACCCCTTCAATAAATCTAATACCCATCTGTCACCTTGTGGCTATTATAGGTTCCCTCTTTCTTCAGTGTCTAAAATCAGGAGTTCAGGTTGGCATTCCTAGGACCTCCCAAAATGCCCACCACATGCTCCGTACCCGATAACTATGTATTATGCTGAATTTAATTATTATTTTTTGTATACCAATTGTTTTCAATTCTTTAGTTCAAAATTACTTCAATATCAGATTTCTTTAAATAACCTCTCCCATTCGTCTGTCTTTTTACCTAGGTACTAATCTGTATGGGCTGCAATTTCTGAAATGTTTTATTATTTTGTACTTGTTTCTGTATTCTATATTTCCAAATATATTGCAAAGCTTTCCAGCTCAGGATGCCGCAGTTCACTCTCTTGTCACCTAGTGCAACACGTGTTGTGTAGGGGCCATGCTGCACATGATAAATGATGTACCAGTTACCTAATGTAACCCAAGCCCAGCGAACAGGCAAGTGGATGTCAGGGGTTTTAATATTCACTAGAAAATGGAGTGACTTTTCCTAAGTTCCACTTTCATTGCTTTCTGATCAATTTTCAATCTATAGCCTCCTTCAAGTTCTAGGCACAGACGCTATTTTCTGAGGCTAGGCCTTAGTGAAAATCACACTTCCCTGAATAGAGCTCACTTCATATGCCTGAAGCAGCACAGTCAGCTGTGCAACACTCTGTTTGTGCTCAGCGGGTTAGTGGGTTTAGTGTTTCAGTGCAGGGGAATCGGGCCAGCCAGCTGACTTTAGGGGGCACGGCTCGCAATGTGCTGGTTTCTCCGGGTTCCTCAGAAGCAGGCGTTTCCTGTAACCCCACCGCAGGCTCCAGGCAGATCCACATTCCATAGTTTACTCATTTCAAATAGCCACTGTATTACCAAGCTCTGAAACTTGATCTGTGTTGCTTTAAAAGTAAATCAGAAACTTTAATGTGCCAACACTGGTGACCTGTAAGTTGCTAGAAACGTGATGAATGTCTTCTGTGACTCTTATCCCACTAGGTCTAGAGCAGGGTGGTGACCATGCAGAAAAAGCCATTGAACACTCCAGCACTTTGCAGTTTAATCAGAAGGGCTCTCAGTTTGCAAAGAAAACCCGAAGACACATCAGAGGTCAGAGGGTAAACAGTAAGTCTTAGCGGACATGTTAGAAGCAAAACTGCTGAGCTGACTTCTCCAAGAGAATTGGAGAAGTTACAAATGCAAAGGATTGACACTGAAATGCTAGCGTTCATTGGGAGAGACTAACGTTCTGTTTCATGAATATGGTAGATCGGAGCTCAGAATCCACACTCATATGCAGTTCACAGATAAATTTATTTGGGGAGTTGCTGTTGTTTTTTATACTGTCAGCTGGGTTTGTTTCTAAATGTCACCCCACCGACAGGAGAATGTCCCCTTCCCGCTAAGCCTGAACAGCAAGCACAACCAGAAGACACGGGGGTCCCGATCTGCTTGTCCCCCTGGTGAAAACCATAAAGCCGACCTATGTTCTAATCCAAGGAACCAATGGCATTTCAAAACCCAGTGACTACTCCCACCTGAGGCCCCTGCCCCACTGTTCACTGAGCTGAGAACCTAGGCTGAGCCTGGACCCAAGGCCACTGGTTGATCCAGCATCGAGCATCCTTACTATGACAGGTTGCTTCTGTGTGTCTTTGTATAAAGTATCCATAGCAAACTGAGTGTGAACCATTCGGACGCTCTCGCTGCAGGTGGGAAGGGAGTGTGATTTTCCTGAGACTCAGAGGAAACCACGCATGCGTGGACCCACCCTCGTGCCACCGAACTCCGACAGCTTTCGAAGGACATGAAGAACCCCCAGTTTCATTGGTAAGGAGGTCTGCTGTGAAATCCCAACTCTGATAAGGCAATTCAGAAAACTGCTGTTTGTAGAGAGCGTATTCCCCGGCGCCCGGGGAGGGGTGGGAGCAAGCCCTCACGGAGCCTCTACCTGCCACGTAGGTTCCAGCGCGAAGGAGCGAGCGCCTTTGAAGACGCGTATTAGAGGCATGCAAGACGGGCCTTTACTTGGTACGAGGCGATGTGGTAAGGGTTTGACGTCTTTCTGTGTACTAAAACGGAGAGGCCAAGGAGAGAATTATGTGACATTTTCATCAAATAGAAAATCGAAGTCTCTAGGTTCTGGGAGACTTTTCTGTGGTCACACTGTTAGGGGTTATTGAGACTGGGGTCAAGTGTTGTCCCCAAGCCATGTGCTCTTCTTGTCCCAGGATACAGTCTCATGTATTTTAAGTGAAAAGTCTATGCCAAGTATACCTGTCTCCTAAAGTTACTCACTTTCTTGGGTTGGGCACCTGTAGAGCCCTCTTCAGAGTGGTTTTGGGAACCTGGAGGTGAGTCTACTTGCTTTAGAGTGGTCCAAGGCTGCCCCACCTTATGATTACCTGCCCTGACGAACAGTGCGGATAGTCTGTGGCCTCGGGCAGTATCTGATATGCCAAGGGAATCAGGACTAAGGTTGTCTGTAATATTTTACTTCCCTGTACACAAATCGGCACCAGGCAACAATTTGATTTATTTTCGAATAATTAAGAGATGATTTTGACATTATGGAAGCTGAATATTAAATCAAATGTAACACTAGGCATTGTGAGCATTGAATCCAGCGTCTCCCTCCTGGGCTTCAGATTGCAAATGACAGCAACAACAATGCTCCAGTCCCTCCGGTATTCTTATGGTCCCCTCATCATTACTAAGAATCAGCAATGGCATGAAAACTCACAGCATCAGGAATATGTCACCGTACTGCTTTCCGGAGTGATATGAAATGTCCACTGATTGTGATACTCTTCGGGGTCTGAAGCACTTTTAATATCAAAGTTTGGAGAGAAGAAGAAGATTTCTTATAGTTTCTTAATTAGACAATTTCAGACACATATGAGAATTGAAGAAATGCATTAAGTTTAAAACTTAGGCTGCAACTACTTTATGGAGGAAAATTTTTAAAAAGCCTCTGAGAATACCCAATGCGGATCAGCTCACTGGTTAACACCTAATGTCCTTTGTGCTCCATTGTTTATTTACCCAGGGGGTGAAGGTCATTGTGACCTTGAGGCTCTGTATTAGGGCCGGAGCGGCAGAGCATTGCTGGGTCCACCATGCTTTTTCCTTATTGTTTTAAACAACCTTCCAGAAAAGAATAAAGACAACCCAGCACCATGCCTGCCAGATGGAAATGCAGATGCAAAGCCAAGTCTCCAAGGAATCAGTGCTGTGGTGGAGATGGATTTGGCTTTGCCCCAGGATAGAATTTATCCGCTCGACCGCAGCCCGGATAAAGGAATCAGACTAATGCCCGGCCTGTGGAGATGCAGGAAAAACAGACAGGCATAAAATCAATAAAGATATCAGATGTAAATGTAATATGCTAAATGCTCAAAATTCCTCTGAAATTACAATCTGCTTATATTGGAATATATACAAAATATTGTTGTATCATTGTTCTCTAAGGGAAATAACTGTTCAAAATACAGTTGTCCAAAGAAATGTTTTCCAGTTGTCCTCTACTATACCATTGTGAGATGGTTTCCCCATTTATATGCTCAATAATAGGGGACAATAAAGAGAACTGTTATATCAGCATCCCCATTGGGGGTCTTCCAGTCTTAAAGCAAGTGTTAATTATAATTGTTTAATAGTAACTAAATGATCTAATTTTTGTGTGAAGAAACTTTCTTAAATTGTATTTTATTTTTTAGAAAATAATACTAGGATTAAAATTTACTTGAACTGCTTAATCGATGACGAGATTCATCATCTCTTGGCATTTCAACACAGTGAAAAGTATATTTAGTAATAAATACATCACTCCTACAATTTTTGAGTACCTGTTTTAAGCTGTGTACAAACATTGGAGCCCTGCAATGTTTTCATTAAATTATATTTGTGAAGCGTTTAATGATCTCAAGCTAGAGGTGGCACCAACTCTGGTTTCCCTGACATGTTTTCAAATTTAACTTTTGTCATAAACATAACATGACAAAAATGCAGTGTCTGAATAAGCACACTCATTCCCAGTGCCTGTCACAGTACGTGCTGTGATGTGACTGGTACCTCCTCCTGGTGTGTGCTCGATAGGTGCTCATTAAAAGTGAATTATCTCCTAGACGTCACACAAAGACGGGGAGGGTGGCGATTAGGAAACTGCTGTGTGCAGAAGTGCAGGTTGTTGCGCGAATATTCTTTAATGCGTGTGACCTGTCTGAAGCCGCAGGAAACAGGAGACTGTATCTCCTTTGCAGCCGAGGAGCTAGGAGGACATCCCCAAAAAGAGAAGAGTAAGACTCAGCTCTCAGGGACTATAAACTCACGGTCAGCTAATGGACATCATTTTCCTTGTTGCATGTGTGTGTGTGTGTGTGTGTGTGTGTGTGTGTGTGAAGGAGTCTGTGTGCACACATTATCTGACAAGAATCATTTGAAACTTATACTGTCATCCAAATAATAAGGATAGCTTCCCAAGGACTTGTGTTTATGACTATTTCTTTAATAAATTCTTATTGTAAATTCCCAGTTGCTGCTTTGTTAAGATATAGGGCTCAATTTCTCAGAGGATTAGAAAAAGATAATTCTTTAGCTGTGACCTTATGTCCGCTTCTTCCTGAAGGATTTAGAAGAACCACCAGCTGTGCTCAATCTCTCTGAATAAATGTCTTATGTTAGCTAAGGAACAAAGCCTGCTACAAGGCTCCTTCAACCCTGTGTGACTGTCTCAAGGGTCGCAAAGTGTTGCCCACTTGACAAGTGCATCGCTTCTTGTTCTTTACTGAGATGCAAAGGGACCCAGGTGGGAAAGGGAGCCTTCCTCCCACCCCGTCCCCCTTGCCCTGATTGAACATAAGCCAGACTTCAGCGTGGGGGCAGGGGTTCTGTGACAGGCAGCGCAAAAGCAGGCAGGTACCTGGGGAGTCGGCACCAACGCATTTCGACTGCACAAATGCAGAGCATTATCTAGTGCCTCCACGCCCATCGGTGTGCACAGCAGCTCAAGTTCATGCCCTACGTTTGCAGCTTTAAAACTTGATTCTTAGACAACAGAAAAGGTCGGGGCAAGTCAGACTTACAGGAATCGTAGGTCGAATTACCACCAAGTTGTACTAGTAATACCAAGGGTCCCTTTCTTCTTCCGTCGCCAGTTGCTTTATTTCGAAATGAACATGGGAGGGAGGGTCTGTTGGATGCAGCACTTGCACAAGGGGACTTTTGAGTGTAGACCCTCCGCTTTCAGGACCCGCTCACTTGGACTGGCCAGGACTGTTCTTGGGCGTTCCACAGACCAGGACTCGGCCACAGCCCGAGGACTGTCCCTCACGTGTTGGGAGGGATTTGATGACTGCACCCCTTTCTTTCTTTCCCAGGAATCCCCTGCTAACAAAAAATGGGCTGTAGGCCTTGGCTAAACATTTTCTCAAATAACCATGAACTATCTCTTACTTCTAAAAAGTTTGAAGCTCTCAATTTTTTCTTGCTGTAAAATAACTATGCAGACATAGCGATTTTGAAAATCTCAAAAAACATTGAAGAATAAAAGTGAAAAAACCTCACGGTTCTATACCTAAGGAGAGCAGACGGTATATGTCTTCTAAAATTGTGTGTGTGTGTGTGTGTGTAATAGTTTTTACTGACCATTTAACCATAAAGCATTTTTCAAAACTCACATGCAAATTTCCACGTAGTGTCCCGGTCCGGAGCTCACCTCCCTTTAGCAGCATTTTCTCTGTCAGAATTCAGCTGGTTTTCCATATAACTCGTTTGCATCCCTTTTTAAATGTAACCTTTTAATAAAGATTTTCAATACTATATCTTTGGGCACATCTGATTATTTTTGTCTGATAAATTTCTATATAAAATAAGAATAATTAATGGCTTTAGGTTATGTGGTACAGAATATTTTTATAAATTTACACAACAAAATAGTATGATGGTGCTATTTCCTTATAGCTGCTTTACAATTCATATTATTTTTGAAAATATATAAGCTTTAGAGTGTTAATATTACACTATTTTTCCACTTATTTGATTAGCAGTATGGTGAAGTATTTTAAATATATATTTTTATTCTTATTTTTAAAGAATGTGGATAATTATTTTATTCATGGTCTTTCCTAAGTGTTTCTTAAAGATACTTTACCATTTTTAAAGCAATATGGAGTAACACTTCATTTTTAATACTATGAAAATTCTAATAAGTGATGTTTTAAATATTGGTTATGTCTCAAATAATGTATTGAATAATAAAAGTGTGTATATATAAATGTTTATAATTATATATGGTATATGTTTATATAATAAACTAATACATTATATAAGAGTTATGGATGTACTATATATCTTAATGATTATGCTTGTATTTCATACAAAATACTGTGTATTATGTATGCATTTGTATATTATAAATTTAATATACATTTGTATATTATTAATTCTATGTAATATAGAGCGGGGCAAAAGTAGTTTTACAGTTGTTTGTATGGGAAATAACACAATAACTAATAAATAATAATAATAGAAGAATAAACTTGTGTTTTGCATACTCAGAACTGTAAATCTACTTTTGCCCCCACCATGAATCTACCACATTAAATATATTTATTGCTTTGAAAAAAATTTGTGTTTGTCAACTTCTTCAGTTGCTATTTGGTTGATTCGCGATGTTTTTGCATACACACATTTTAATTTATTGCTATATTTAAATGTATAATTTTATACTTTCTTCCTGTGATTTTATTTTTAAAATAATTCAAACAGCTTATAAGCATTATAATTTTCTTTAAGTTATTGCACTGATTCACTCTTCATAATGTCATTAATTTTTAGGAAGTGACTTTACTGATGTTTCTGCAGGAAATATCCCAATATCATTATAATATGGTTATTAATCAACTTGTTAGTACAGCACCATTTATAAGAGACTGATGCCGACGTTATACTACTTTCCCTGTCACACACCTGTGTCTGTTCCTGAGCTTTCTGCATCTCACTGTCTGTTTCTGTAGCATTTCTACAGGCTGGGAAACTGCTCTTCACCTGCCTGTCACCTCCAGACATTTCTGTGAGACAGCGGGGACCCAGCTCTCTGGGGGCGCCACGTAGGAGTGGAGGCATGTATAATGCTTAATGATACAAGTGCCTTCAACAGAAAAGTGGTCGATGGCCCCAGTGTGCTGGCGAGGACCTCAATTAGTGCCACACAGTGAATTTAGTTCTGAGAACACTTCCTTGGGGGGGTGCCATGTGCGGTGGCTGAATACTCCCTGCCCCAGAGGAAACATCCTGAATTCGAGGTGCCCCTTTCTAGCTGGATAACAGGAGCAGCAGGATACAATATTGTTAACCTACACGGCCGGCTGCATGGTGTTCATTTCCCTTTATCTCAGGACAAGATGTATCCTGGCATTGAGGTGACCCGATGCTTCAAGAAGACGATTTTGTGAACAAATTCGGCTACCGAGACCAAAAGACCTCATAAGTCAACTCCGTGCTGACGTGTTTAAAGCACTTCGCATCAAACATTTCATAGCTTCCCTACTTTTCAAGTACCTTCTGAGTTTGAATTTCTGTGAGGTTGACCTTGCATGACTTTTTCCTCTTTAATCCCTTTGGGGAATTAAATTAGTTTGTGAACATACTATCAAACATTGATACTGATGAAAATAGATTCAGGAGGAAATATCAAGAATATGCCTTTAATAGACAGCCCTCCGCCTTGAAATACATATCACACTCTGATGCATATCTTGTTTCCTGAAATATTATTTATGAACTATGTAACTCTTGCATTGACTTCATTATGTATCTTACTGGAGAGTCTCTAGGTGGAGATGGTATTATGTGCTTCTCTCATGTTGTATTAGAAACATTTCTGAAATATTTTATTGCTTTTAGATCCTAGAAGATAAGCATTTCTCATGGTGCAGCTGGTATTTTCTGGGACATGTGTTCTGCAACAAGAATTTTATTTGGGGCTAATTTTATCCAAGATTGGAAAGCAAATGAAATTCAGCATTAAAAGTCTGCAGTTCATTCAAGTACTAATCTGTCATCCTTCAGAAATCCTCAGTCAGTAATCTTTGTGGAGTTTCGTGGAGTTCAATGGCCAGGAAATCTAGGAAAGTGAAAACCTGGTGCAAACTGAGACTCTCATGTCTTCGATGCTTCTACAGAGATTTGCGAGCATGCAGCAATGCAGGTTCCCTTTCAGGCTGGGCTGCGCCCCTTGCCACTGAAGACCCCGACCTACCCCCGCGGCTGCTGGGAGAGAAACTGTGAAGGTGAAGAGGACTGCAGAGCACAGGTGGGGGGGCCAGAGGAGGGAGGAGAGAGGTGGAGAGACAGAGATAAAAGGTAGAGAAAGAGAACAATTAGAGTTGGAGCTGCTTGGAAAGATCGAAGCAGAAAAGATATTGGGTTGGGCAAAAAGTCCTTAGGGTGTTTTTTCCATAAAAAAAAGACACATTTTTCATTTTCACCAATAAGCTTATTGATTTGGATATTTTGAGTATGTCAGCTGTCTCTCACATGGTATAACACTGATTATTCTCAAAGAATGTCTCTATTTGATCGCTATCAACTTCAACTGGTCTACTCGACCATGGAGCATCATCCGGTGAGAAGTCTCCAGCACCAAACTTCGCAAACTGCTTTTGACACATTCGATCAGTCACAGCAATTTCTCCACACACTGCACAAATCCTTTTTTGCATTTCAGTTGCATTTTTACTTTTCTTGAAATAATAAAACATAACATGCCAATAATGTTGTATATTCCATCTTCAATATTAAAGTTGCCACACAAAAATTCACCAGTTTTGATAAGTTTTCTTAAATGCACACTGACATGACAGCTGTCACAATGCAATCTAAACAAAATTGTTTCGAATGAAGTTAATAACAACAAAGGGCAACTAGAGACAGAGTATGGAAAAACCGAATGAACTTTTTGGCCAAACTAGTATTTGTCACTAGTCATATTTGCCACCTTTAGTAAACTTTCAGTCACCCAGACCTCCTGAGGTGGTGCTTGTGTGGGATGAGGACCCTGTGACCCTCTCTTCTCCTGAGCGGTCACAGTCACTGATGATTGTTGCGATGCCAAGGGGTTGGTCTCAGGAACTGTAGGTCTAAATGGGGTGACTTTTAAGTACACTAAGAAAACTGTATTGAAATACTAAATATTGGCAAGAAAGTTTCATTTTTGGAAAAACAAGTTAAGTTGGGTTTAAAATAAAATCTAACTTTGAATTTTTATGTCATTGCTCCCTTGGGATCACTTCTGACTTTTCAACAAGTAGCTGGTATATTGCACTTCCATCAACTTGTCACCAAGAGAATACTTCTGCAAACATTGTGGGCAAATCATGTGTGCACACATATGTGCTGTGCGTGTGCATGGGAGCAGATGGGTTAGAAAAGAGAGAAAGAATATTCTGTCACTTTTTTCCTATATCATTTGTTTGCACAGGGATAAAAGAAATATGTAAGGCTGATTTACTTCAGAGTCTGAAATTGTCTCCCTGGAAATTATCTTTGAATTTTAAAGAGTTGCTTATGCTTTGGTGATTTAACCTTTCTTCAGCTCAGGAAAAAACAAATTGAAATATAAAAAGACAAGTTTTCTTTATGAAATTTAAAAGAAACTCAATGGGAATTCTTGTTCAGCAAAAAGGTAATGTGTTTTTCTGACAGTTAATTAGACCAATGTGGTTAATGTATGTCTCTGAACCAATTAATTTGGCCAAGAGATTAGAAATTTCAACAAATACCCAGTCCTGGATCCACAGGTAGAATCAATAAACTCACGTATGATGCAGTAAAGTGTCGGGGGAAGGCAGGAGAGAAGATGACGAACGGGAGCGCCCCGCTCAGGGTGAGCTGAGGGGTAGCTGGTGGCACCTGCAGCCCAGTCCCAGAAAACTCATCGGCGGAGCCTTCTCTCAGCCGTGCCCATTGCCCTTGCTGGAATCGGCCAAAAGTAGCATCAGTTTCTTGTTTGTTTACCGTGGAGTGAGGGTGTGGGAAACTTGCCTCCCAAATTCCCAGCAATGAGCTTCTTCACCTGTGTCTCCCCCTCATTGGTCTAAGCCACCTCCGTTTCCTGTGGGAGCAGCAGGCTCTCAAACAGCAATAAAGACATAAGCACCCAGTGGAGAACCAAAGTCTCTGAAGAGTAACCAAAGTAAACGAACGTCTAAATCTTCCTTTGATGATAGTACTGCACTTTCTGCCTTTAATCTTACCCTGCCTCAGTGTGAGATGATAAATATTTATGGCAGTAAGTTGCCACATATTTTTATTTCCAAAGACATGTCATTTGTCCTACTGTTTATGGTTCCAAGAGAATGATAATTTATCATAAAAATAAAGAATGGGGGCAGAAATGAAGGATACACTAATTAAAATAAAGAATAATTTACAGGGAAACAAGAGTAGAGGGGATGCAGCCGAGAATCAAATCCATGATTTGGAACATAAGGAAGCAAAAAACAACCACACAGAACAAGAAGAAGAAAAAAAGAATCCAAAAATATGAGGATGGTATCAGCAGCCTCGGGGACAGCTTTAAGAGGTCCAACATTAGCCTCATGGGGTGCCAGAAAGAGAAGAGAAAGAGCAAGAAATTGGAAATCTATCTGAAAAAATAGTGAAAGAAAACTTCCCTAATTTGGTAAAGGAAATAGACGTGCAAGTCCAGCAAGCACAGAGAGTCCCAATTATGATGGCGGCAAAGAGGCCCATGCCAAGACACATTATTAAAAGACCAAAGGTTAAAGATAAAGGGAGACTCTTAAAAGCAAGAGAAAAGAACTTAGTTACTGGGAGGTTGCCAGACGGGAAGGGAGTGGGAGAGAATGGGTAAAGAGGAGACGGGACTAAGAAGCACAAACAGGCGGTTACAGAGCAGCCATGGGGATGTGATCCCTGTATAGGATATGGAGCAGCCAAAGGGCTTATACGCTTGACCCAGGGACATGGACAGTGGCAGGGGGTCGCCTGAGTGGGTAGTGAGCGCTGGGTGAAGGGGGGCAAAGGGGGGAAAATCAGGATAGCTGTAATAGCATAATCAATAAAATATAATTAAAAAAGAATGGAGATAATTTAAAGTAAGACTTCTGGTCCAATGACTGAGGCAGCGTTCATTTAAATGTCTTCAAATAGCCTTTGTTCACCAAAGACTAATGATCCACCAATTTTAATGTTGAGGACAGGCTTTGAAATAAAGTGACAATTAATTGGCAAACTATTTTGGGACACATACATGAGAATCCTGAGCAGAAAATAAACTTTGGTTTTATAAAAGGAAGGTTAAGAAAGCGGTGAAGTTATATAAATTTTCTCAATTGATCATTAAATCTTTTTCTTGAGTGCCCTTGCATCTGACTCTGCAAGACTTTTCAAATATTTATGCCTTATGTTTTCTTTTTTTAATGACGCATCCCAGCTGGGAGGGAGCTGAACTGGGTGGAGCTGTCCATAGAAATGCTGTTTAGAACGAGAATTCAGAGTAAGTTGATGAGCTAAAAGGAAACAGTGGGGCAGAGACAAATGGAATCAAGAATAAGAAAACAACAGAAGTTATGAATAGCCCGAAACTGATTCTTTTATTTTAAGATTTCATTTATTTATTTTTAGAGAGAGGGGAAAGGAGTGAGAAAGAGAGGGAGAGAAACATCATTGTGTGGTTGCCTCTCACGCGCCTCATACTGGGGACCTGGCCGGCAACACAGCGCATGGGCCCTGGTTGGGACGCGAACAGGCAACCTTTTGGTTTACAGGCCAGTGCTCAGTCCACCGAGCCACACCAGCCAGGGCCTGAGGCTCATTTTTTGTAAAGAATAACAAAACTGATAATTCCAAGCAAGTGTGATCTTGAGCATCAGAGCAGATACAATGAACAAATTTGGTGAACAAATGGGCCTCTAGCTACAGTACAGGAAATGTTTATAGAAGACAACATTGAAGCACATTTATTCCAGTAAATTTTACAATTTACTTAAGTTGTTTATTTTTCTAATCAGCATAAACAGCCAACATTGACTCCACTGAAGAGTGAGCAACCGTCTGGTTGCCCGAGGCCGACCTGAGTGTTGACAGTGCTGACGGCGGGGCAGCTGCAGGACGCCCTCGCCCTGCCTGCATCAGAGGAGCGAGCGGCGGCATGTGTATCGATCCGTTCAAATAAGTTAGTGGTCAAAGCTCACGCAGTTCACCAAATGCACCAGCCTATACAGTTGTATAGACTGAGGTTATGAACTGTTAGTCCTAATTCAGTATAATTGTTTTAAGAAATAGAAAGATAGGAAAGTGTGTCTAACTCATTTTTTAAGTATATAGTTGAAATGTGTAAGAAATCTGGAAAACGAGAGTATAAGAAATCATTAGACCAATTCCACTGACATCGTAAATGCAAAAATCCTAGTGACTTGTTTGCTTACTGTAGCCACAATGTGTATGAAATATATGTTAAATTCTCTTTTATAAAGGGTGTTACAATAAACACAGTTCACTGTACAATATAACGTTACATTTCTCTGTGAATGTTTCTTTAGGATAAGTTAACATAGTATTGCCAAACTATAAAACGTGTGCATTCTAATTTGTACTACATTTGTCGAACTGCCTGCAGCTGAGCTGTATTGATTTATCACCAAAATACTAAGCCGTGGAACCGCCTCCCAACGATCTGGAAATACGTGAGGATAGCAGACATTAAAGTTTTTACCTGCCTAGGTAATACAGGTATTATCTTTCAATCCTAATATTGATCTCTTGTATTTTAATACTTTTCAAATGTATTGGCCCTATTTTCACTCTATATTTTGGTGGCAGACTCAGGCTCCAACAACATTTATTATTGGAAACTGAATTTTTCCTAAGCTTTTAAATGACAGTTCTATTTTTATATAACCTTGCATGTTACCAATAAAGGTCTATTCTGCATACATTTTACTATCACAGAAAGTAAAAATAAGCAATGCTGTTTTAAATTCCTTCAGTTTAAGAGGACATTAAATATTAAAATTTAGAGAAATCATTATACCTTGAATCAGGAAATAGGAGTCTCCACTGTACATCAAAAAAATTTGATGATAATTAGAATCTAATAATATATTCTTAATATGCTTTTAAAGTTTTATTTTTTTCTATAAACTTATACAGATTTGAATGGATTTATCCTAGGGTTATTTTGGTGGATTTTTTGGGCCTATAATTAACAATTTTCATATAATTACATTTTCTAATATTAGGTTGATGGCATACTAAAATTAAATTTGAGTTTTTTCATATTTCCAATCATATTATCAGAAATCATTTTTTCATTTTTAATTATCTCACATTTATTATTTTTCTTGTTTTCAGCAGTTATTGGGACTTTTATTAAAATAGTAAAAAGAAGTGATAGTAAGCCACATCTTTTCTACACATTTCTGATATTAAGGAAATGCTTTCAACTTTTACTGAGTATGTTTTCTATAGGTTTATGAAGATGCTTGGTATTGGATTGATTAAGTTATCATCTATCAATATTTCTCTAAGAGTTTCTATCATGAGTGGATATTAAATGTATTATACTTTCTATACATCAGTAGGATAATTTTGTTTTTCTTTATTAAAATGGTAGTAAAGTGAATTATTTTCATCTGTGTTCTAGGTCAACCAGTAATGAATTAAACAAGTCGTGTTATTATTTTTGTATTTTGTTGGGACATTTGAGATATCTTGTTCCTCAAAGGGTACCTAATTGAGGATAGTGCAGCTGCGATCTGTTTACTTGTTTTCAAGTGTTCTCACTGGTCAGCCTACTGCACAATTTCATTGCTAGACATTTAGATCCCAATGAAGAAAAATGTCAAATCCAAGAGATACCTCGTTCAGTCTGGGCTCACAATCTGCCTAAGAAGCTGCAGGTAGATAGCCATGAGTAAGTGTGAGGCATGTGCAGAATGGCCCGCTCCAAAGCCACTCTGCCAGTGCCCACCTGCATGTTACACTGACCCCGGGATGCTGGGAAACGCATACCTTCTGCCCCATCCTGGTGCGGCCTCCACGTGCTTAGTCACAGTAGATACA
The DNA here is from genome assembly GCA_004026545.1 of Mormoops blainvillei. Taxonomy (NCBI): domain Eukaryota; kingdom Metazoa; phylum Chordata; class Mammalia; order Chiroptera; family Mormoopidae; genus Mormoops; species Mormoops blainvillei. Next base: position 705,990 of record PVJD01000018.1, on the reverse strand, counting down.
ATACTGGCCACTTGTTTTTGGGACCGGCTTCACAACTTTTATCTTTTCTCACCATAAAATGTTCTTCTGATTTGTCCCAGTGGTAGTATATGCCAATAAGAATATCCTTTTCGGTCACTTTTTTTAAAAAAATGCTCCTCTTAAAATCTGCCTATTTGTAATGTTGAAATCCATGCTGCTATGATCACTTAGGGCTCAGGGTCCAGGTATCTACCCAGAAAATTATGGTAGGAGGTTTTGTGGTTGGAATTTGAAAATGAAATAGGAGTAGTAGAAAAACTTACATTCCTATCTATCTAGCAAATATTATCCTAGTAAATTAGTAAAAAACAAATAAATATTCTTCATTAGATTTCTATAACAGTGTAACCAAGTAAAACACGGACGTTCGGAATGGTACCAGGTCTTTTTTCTGGTGTTATCTTGTGTACCTATGGACCGCTTCCGTATCACAGAACCCGCAGCATCCCTCTTCAGAGTCGTTAGAGAGTGAATGCAAATGAGTCACAATCTTCCCTCTGCGGTCTCTCCCCAGCCAGGCTTTGACTGCAGCATCAGCTCCGCGTGGGAGGAAGCAGCTTTGCCCTGATGTTGTTTGCAGTTATTGGTGCCTTGGAAAAGCATCTTTGTGGTTATGCAGGGCAGCTGAGCCGGATGCTGTTTCTCCAGCACCTCCGGGGCTGCAGGTGAAATGGATGATTTCTCCCTCGGACCTTAAGAAGGAGGAGGCAGTTCTCGGTGGGTCGGTAACTCACACTCAGCTCTCCCACTGAATCGGCAATGTTCTTGTGAAAGTTACTGAATTGCGCACATCAGGAATTTATTGTTCAATTGTACCATATCCACATTCATGGAAACTTCATCCTAGTTGTTTAAATGAAGAAAACAAAATAATTAATGACAGTTCAAGAGAATGTATTGAATAACCCACTTGATACAGGAAACCTAACATTTGCTTTTGCAAAAGACTGCCATGGGCTTTGGAATTTATAGAGAAATCTTATGCCTAAAATAATTCTGTCTTTAAAATATATTTTCCTATTTTCACAGACATGTTCCCTATATGTCTATTTTTGTATGACCAGCCTTTATACTGTCCTTACCCCACCTCCAGGTTCTGTGCTAGTAACCACAACATCAGTTGGTATCATTGGCGTTTCTCTGGAGCCAGTGTTGCTTTCTGCTGCAGGGCAGTAGCTTCTCGTTGATCCTTTCTGGAAACCCTGTCCCCCCGTGGGCTGAGATGCCTTCAAACCCTGTCTTTGGCTTTGATTCCGCTCCCCACTTCCGGCTTCACAGCCTGTGTTCCCTGAGTCACAGTTTAGCCAAGTTGCTGGGCACAAAAATAAAATCACTAAAGTAAAAAACGCTTCTTGAGAAAGAAGCTACAATTGCGCTGGAATAAGAGCAGACAAAATGGTTTAACACAGTTATAATTTTCCAGGCTGAATTTTTCAAGCGTGGCTCATAGAACTCGCCCTGCTCTTCTGCCCAAACCTACTCTCAGTCCTCTGGTTTCCATTGGAGAACGTTGCTAGAGGTTAGTTAAGATTAGCAAATATTAATTCTCCTTCTACTCTCAGGTGTGTTCCTTACAATTTGATTCTTAATAGGAACAATACATTTCGAGGACATATTGGCAATGTATAACAAATACTTTAAATGACAGCATATGTATTACCTCATATATTGGAGTTATTAACATTTATCATAAGAAAACAATCAAGAAATTCCGGCATGCATGTTACCAGTTGGTTTGTATTAGCTCTTTCCACCTCCCATACTCTGTCATGAAGGAAAGAGTTCAATCATTTGACAACAAGATAGACCTTGAGAAAATGATGCTAAATGAAATAAATCAAATGGAAAAGGTAAAGAACTATATGATTTCATTCATATGTGGGACCTAAAACTGAAAACAGTAAGTGAACAAATAAGACAAACAAAAATTCATAGACACAGACAATAGTATGGTGGGTACCAGAGAAAGGGGGGAGAGGGGAGCAGTAGAAGGCGAAGAGGGTCAAAGACATGGCGATGGCAGCAGACTGGACTTTTGGTGAATGCACAAGGCAATATACATATGATGTATTATAGAACTGTACACTTAAACCTCTATAATTTTATTAACCAAGGTCACCCCCAATAAGTTAGATAATTTAAAAAAAATTAAAATTTTAAAAGGCATAGCATGTACAAAAGAATAACTTTCTAACACTTGCTTTAAAATCTGTTACACGAATGTGTTTGAATACAGAAACACACACTCACTCACATAGGAAGATGTCCTGTCTGTAGGGTTAACATAAAAGAATGGATTACAAAACTCCTTATACTAGACTTCTGTTTAAGAACATATTATCTTATAACTATATAAGATACAGATATGAATAATTATATAGAGTATGCTTATGTAACTCAATATACATATACACAACGGTGAATAAAAGTAGATTCACAGCTTTAATACAAATAAATAATGCTATAATTAATGAATAAAGAATAGAAGAATAAATTATGTGTCACATACAACACTAAACCTACTTTTGCCCACCCCGTATAATAAAGGCTAGAAAATGACATATTTTTATGTATTATTGTGCTAAACTTTAAACAGGTTTCCAAGACTCAGACTGAAAGAAAATAGATACTTCATCCTGATTGTTGCAATAGGGAGACCGTTCAAACCTTGGAAATTAAAGTACTTTACAGGAAAATAAAAGTACAGACTTTCGCCAGCAAATGTGCTTGACTTCTGCCAGAGAGGTATCTTAAAGCTCTTCTTCTTTGTGACTTGACCCACTCGAGGCAGTTATGTTCTGTCTGCAGAATTGCTGACTCAAAGGCCGACTTCTGAGGGAGTAGGTTAGACCTTAATTCCAGGGGGCACTTGGTCAGTGGCAGTTCAGAGCAAAGATGTAACAGTTCTTCATGTGTGTATCACTAGGCTGTATGACTGTAGGTAATTTTTATTATGCGCTTTATACTTCTGCATTTCCTGAAGAGTTTTCAAAAGTATATTACCATAAAACATTTTAATAAAATTATGTATATTATTTTATCTGAAAAAAAATTCTCTTGAAACCAAACTGGGTAACAAAAAGTATTATTTAGTCCAGCAGAATGTGTGGACAAACTAATCATTCTCTACTAATTGTAAACTTAAAAAATAAAATTAAGCTTTTTTCAAATAAAAGAGCAACTTCCATGCAATTATTTTAATTCTGTAATTTGGAGTGTGTGTGTGTGTGTGTGTGTGTGTGTGTGTGTGTGTTGGTGGGGAACCTTCTATTTGACTTAAACCAAAATTCTATTTGATTGTTATCAAATATTTCATTGAAATTTCTGTCAACTCTTTATTCAGATGTAATTAAATAAATTTAAGAGTGACTCTTCTATTGATTGCATTAGAATTACAAAAACATGCCCCCTATTTTATTCCTCCCATGATTGTTCTTATTAATTTATTACATAAAGATATTAGAAGATTAGAAAAATAGGCAATTATATAAGGGAAACTAAAAGAAAAGATCATAAAGAGCTACAAAGTACCAAGAGAAAGTGATTAATTAAATAATCATAAGTATTTGCTTATGCAAAACATTTGTCTTCATTCTTTGTCAAATACTTAAATTTTATATGAAGCTATGTCTGAACTTGGTACAATCAGAAGTAGTCTTGGGAACCTGAGAGGCAAGATGGCGGAGGAGTGAATAGAAGTCACACTGACCTCCTCCCAGGACCAATCTGGAATTACAACCACACTGTGGAGAAATCACCCAGTACAAACAGCTGAACAAGAGCAAGGGAGCAGCCTTATAACTTTAGACAGGCCAAAGAATCAGCTTCAGTACAACCCGACTGGTAGGGAGTGTGGGGGAGGCTCCAGAGGGCTGGCTGGGTGGCTAAAGGCAGCAGCGCCAGAAGGATATTTAAGTGACCGGCCGGATCCCCCTGGGAAGAGTACGGTCTAAACCCTAAGTTGGGATCCCCAGCCTAGAACACCAGGGCCCAAAAAGTACACAGGTAAGAGCCAGCTGTGAAAAGCGGCAGGGCTGCTCTCTGCCAGAATGGTGGGAGATACACAGAGCCGCTGAAAGGGCCAACACACAAAGTTTCATCTGCAGCCCCCTCTCCTGGGACCAGCAAAAGTGGGGGCAGATGGGCTACAGACGCCTGAGGAGAGACTGGGGACTGAGGCTCTGGGGAGAGAAGTAAGAGGCTAGCCGTGGGGATCCCGGTGCTGAGTCTTCCCCCATAGGGCAGCAGCCATGCAGCTCACACAGACCATCCCCGTGGGAGCAGCAGCAGCCTGAGGGGAAACAATAGCCCCACCACTAGGAGGGGCTCTACCCCGCCCTATGGTGCTTAAGCCTGACTGCTGAGGGTCAAGTGACTAGTTAACAACCGAAGGAGGCAGCCACAGACAGCAGGTCCCTGGAAGTCTCAGAAAGACTGCCTACGGTCCGATGAGGTCAACATCTGCCATCACCAGAGGCATCTGAACAGGCCTAACTAAAAACCAGAAACATTTCAAATAAACAACCTAACCCTACAGCTACAAGAACTGGAGAAACAGGAACAAAAAAAGCCCTGAGCAAGTAGATGGAAGAAAATAATCAAAATCAGAGCAGAACTGAATGGCACAGGGACTGAAAGAACAATCCAAAGCATCAATAACCCAAGAGCTGTTTCTTTGAAAAGATAAACAAAATCGACAAGCCTTTAACCAGACTCATCAAGAAAAAAAGGGAGAGGACCCAAACCAATAAAATCAGAAGTGAAAGAGGAGAAATTAGAACTGATACCACAGAAATACAAAGGATTATAAGAAATTACTATGAATAACTACATGCCAGCAAATTTGAAAACCTGGGTAAAGTGCATAAATTTCTAGAAAAATGTAATCTTCCAAAGCTGAATGAAGAAGGAGCAGAAAACCTGAACAGGCTGATACCAGCTGGTGAAATCAAGGCAGTAATCAAAAGACTCCCGCACACGAAAGCCCTGGACCAGACGGTTTCATATGAGAACTTTACAAAGCATTTAAGGAAGAGCTAATCTCTGTCCTTCTCAGACTATTCTAAGAAAACCAAGTAGAGGAAATACTCCCAAACTCTTGTTATGAGGCCAGAACCACCCTAATCCCAAAATCAGATAAAGACACAACAACAACAAAAGAAAACTACAGGCCGGTATTGCTGATAAACACAGATGCTAAAATCCTCAACAAAATCCTGGCAAACCACATCCAGCTCATCCACCATGATCAAGTGGGATTCATCCCAGGGATGCAAGGGTGGTACAATATTCGCAAATTGAGAAACGTAATACATCACATAAACGAAAGGAAAGACAAAAATCACATGATCCCAGCAATAGATGCCGAAAAAGCATTTGATAAGGTACAGCATTCGTTTATGATAAAAACATTTGGCAAAGTGGGAGTACAGGGAGCATACCTCAGCATAATAAAGACCGTATATGAAAACCTTCAGCCAACATCATACTCAGTGGGCAAAATTTAAAAGCTTTCCCACTAAGATCGGGAACGAGACAAGGATGTCCACTATCGCCACTTCTTTTCAACATAGTATTGGAAGTCCTAGCCACAGAGATCAGACAAGAAAAAGAAATAGAAGGCCTCCAAATAGAAAGGAGGAAGTAAAACTGTCATTGTTTGCAGATGACATGATAGTGTACTTGAAAACCCTATGGACTCCACCAAAAAACTACTCGACCTAATAAATGAATTTGGCAAAACATAGGGATGCAAAGTCAATATTCAGAAATTAAAGGCATTTTTATACACCAACAATGAAATACCAGATTCAGAAATTAGGAAAAAAATCCCATTTGCTAAAGCAACAAGAAAAATAAAGTATCTAGGAATAAACCTAACCAAGGAGGTAAAAGACCAGTACTCAGAAAACTAGACAACACTGAAGAAGAAATTAAGGACGACACAAATCAATGGGAGCATATACCATGTCGATGGATTGGAAGAATTAACATAATCAAAATGTCCATACTACTCAAAGCAATTTATAGATTCAACATAATCCCTATTAAAATACCAATGACATATTTCATAGATATAGAACAAAGATTTCAAAAATTTATATGGAACCATAAATGACCCCAAATAGTTGCAGAAATTTTGAGAAAGAAGGACAAGGTAAGAGTGATCACAATACCTGACGTCAAACTATATTACAAGGCCACTATAATCAAATCAGTCTGGTACTGGCATAAAAACAGACACATAGATCAATGGAACAAAATAGAGAGCCCAGAAATAAACCCATGTCTCTATGGTCAATTAATATTCGACAAAGTGGACAGAAGCATAAGATGGAGTAAAAATAGCCTCTTCAACAAATGGTGTTGGGAGATCAGGACAGCTACATACAAAAAAATGAAACTCAACCACCAACTTACATCACACACAAAAATAAACTCAAGATAGATAAAAGACTTAAATATAAGTGGCGACACCACAAAAATCATAGAGGAGAACATAGGCAGGAAAATCTCAGATATTCCATGCAGCAATATTTTCACTGATATGTCCCCTAGAATGAGGGACATAAAGGAAAGAATAAACAAATGGGACTTCATCAAAAGAAGACGTTTCTACACAGCTAAAGAAAACATCAGCAAAATGAAAAGGGATCAGCCGTATGGGAAAATATATTTGCCAATGATACCTTGGACAAGGGTTTGATCTCTAAAATATACAAAGAACTCACATGACTCTTCACCAGGAAGATAAGCAATCCAAATTGAAGAAATGGGCAAAGGACCTGAACAGACACTTCTCCAGGGAGGATGTGCACAGGGCCCAGAGACACACGAAAGGATGCTCAGCATCACTAGCCATCAGGGAGATGCAAATTAAAACCACAATGAGATACCTCTTCACACCAGTCAGAATGGCCATCATAACCAAATCAACAAACAACAAGTGCTGGGGAGGATGTGGAGAAAAGGGAACCCTAGTGCACTGTTGGTGGGAATGCAGACTGGTGCAGCCACTGTGGAAAACAATTTGGAATTTCCTCAAAAAACTAAAAATGGAGTTGCCTTTTGACCTGGCTATTTCACTGCTGGGATTATACCCTAAAAATCCTGAAACACCAATTCAAAAGAACCTATGCACCCCAATGTTCATAGCTGCACAATTTACAATAGCCAAGAATTGGAAGCAACCTAAGTGCCTAACAGTAAATGAGTGGATCAAGGAACTATGGTACATTTACACAATGGAATACTATGCAGTAGAAAGAAAGAAAGAGCTACTACCCTTCTCAACAGCATAGATGGAGCTGGAGGGCATTTTGCTAAGTGAAATAAGCCAGGTGGTGAAAGGCAGATACCACATGATCTCACCTATAAGTGGAACCTAATCAACAAAACAAACAAACAAGCAAAATATAACCAGTGACACTGAAATGAAAAACAAACTTGCATAACCAGAGGTGGGGATAACGGGGGAAAAGAAGGGGAAGGGTCATCAAGGAACATGCACAAAGAACCCAGGGACAAAGCCAAATGGGGGAAGGATTGAGGGTGGGAGTGGGGGTGGGTTGGGGAGGGGAAAGTCTGGCGGGAAAATGGAGATGACTGTCCTTGAACAACAATAAATAAAAGTAGTCTTGGTTTTCTTGGCACTCCTAGGACATGTGTGTAATAGTATTTTAATAATTTTATTTTAATAATACTGACATATAAGTACGTGAATTCACATATATATACACATACGCCATACATTACAACTACAATACTATAAATTTATTGAGGACGGCACATGTGGCCGAGTCATAATCTTTTTGACACTTGTTTCTCTGGGTTGGGAAGGTTCGGGAGCTCTGGTCTTGGCGCCGAGATGTAGAACAGTTTTGGTCTAATATTACAATAAGAAAGGGGCACAGGCTTTAGATGAAGGACTTTTCGCAAACCTTTGGAAACCTGAGGTCTCAGGGCAGAGCACTAATCAGACACCCCACAGGACAGGTGCCGGCAAGGAGGGGCTAGGAGCTGCCTGCAGCACAGCGGGAACCAGCTGAAGGCTTACCCGGAAGGTTTAAGGAGCAGCCGAAGGCGGAGCGTGGGTCTCCTGGACGTGGGGCCCCTGGGAAATGCAGCAGAGTTTCTCACCTTGAGCATGGCTTTCCCCCAAGGGTTCATTAGGCTCCCATGGATGTTAGGAGGGAAACTATAGAAAGTGTCTCTCATGGGGGAGGGAACAGTAGCCACTGTCAAAATGCAACCAACCCCCCCTTGCAACTCACTAATAAAAAATTGACATAAGCTGGTGAGGGCACTGGGGTGACCCACTGCTTGCAAGGGAGGGGAACTGAGGTCAAAGCCCAAACTCCACCCAGGTCCACCATGCTTCCTGAGTAAAAACATGGATTGGCACACTAACAAAAAACAAGAAACGCTGAATCAGCAGAAAGAAAGGCCTCAGAACCATAGCCAAAGGATGCTGGTGGGTGCCATGCAACCAGTGGAGGGCAGTGGGGGGAGGCGGAGAGGCTCCAACCTGAGGGAGGGACAGGAACTGCACACAGGCCACAGTGGGAAAGTTATCACAGCTGCAGGGAACAGGAACCCCTCCCTTACCCTCCCCTGGCTCAGGAGCCTCCCAGGAAAATGACCTGGGAGCCCAGTGGGCGACAAGCAGGGAGAGCCTGAGTGGCAGTGGCACGAAGACCAGACCGGGAATCAACCGAGGAGACCAAAGGGAAGAACAGATGCTGGGCTGGAAGTCTCTGGTGCCCTTAGCAACAATGCCATCTGGTATCCATAGCAACCACAAACATCAAACCCACCCAGACTCCTGACCAGATCAATACTAACTTCCTACCAAAGGCCCAGCTGAATTTACCTATCTAATATTGCATGTTATTTATCTTTTTTGTTAGAACTTTTATCATATCAATCATGTTTCTTTCAAATTCCCATCTGAAACTGTCAGCTTGATATCTGAGTGTCGTTCTAATACCTTCCTTTTAGCTCTGCTTTGTCTTCACCTTGCTGTGCTACGCTTGGAATTTTCTGTTGAAACATGTATGTCATACATAGTATCTTCCTGGATTACACCAGCTAGAAGACACTTCTGAGTCTAACATTTAACAGCTTATTGTTTCTCAAATAAGGGAATAAAGTCTTACACAGTAGTAGTAGATACTAGTGCATTTGAAATTATTCCCACATATGCCCTACCTTTCTTCCTGCAAAGATCATGTTTTTTTATTTCATTTTTTCTTTACATAATTTAATTGCAACTTAATACGTATTTGGTGAATAACTGAGGTCAAAGGGTAACAGTCATGATTAAGTTCTGTTATTTCCCCAACAAAGTAATAGTTTTCTGATAACTCATAAAACACATGGTAGAGTGAATAACAAGTTCTTGACAGAAAGTAGAGCTTCTGTGTTTTTTGGGGTTTTTTTTTCTGTCTTAATTCGGGTTTCTGGTCTGTAAATCCTACACCCTCAGAGCAACGCCCACAGGTCTTGCAGGCAGAACACTAGCCGGCTCGGACCCTGAGCCTCGCAAATCACCAAGAGCCCAGCAGCCCTGTGTGCCCACCCAGACCTTCACAGCAGTAAGGACCATGTTTGTATTTTATAGAAACCATTAAGTATTTGAAATTTTCAGTCACTTCTGGCCAAATCTATTTCTTCACTTTTTATTCTCACCCAAGGGCATGCATATTAATTTTAGAAAGAGGGGAAAGGAGAGAGAGAAACACTGATGTGAGGGAGAGACATGGGCCGGTTGCCTCTCATATGTGCCCCAGCCGGGTACAGAGCCCTCAACTCAGGTAGGTGCCCTGACCAGAAATCGAACCTGGACTTTTCAGTCTATGGGACAACGCCCAACCAACTGAGGCACACCGGTCAGGGCTAGCCAAATCTGTTTCTAACTAACATCTAGGACCAAATCAATCAATCAATAAAAGTATCATTTTCCTTTGAAAGAGGATGGAAGGCAGCACCTCTGTTAGTGAGGAAACCTTCCATATGTGGTAGGGGCTTAATGTTATCTATGAACATTATTGTAGAATTTTTCATTCTCTAGATTCTTTGTAAAAAAAAGGAAATAGAATAAATTTAGGCCTATATTCTTATAAGTGAGTAGTAACTGCTATTGATTTTTGTAAAAGAAATGGAATGGCACATCTTCACCAATTAAAAAGAATACATTAGTCATAAGAACAAAAATTAATTTGTAGAAAAATTCATTTTTCTGCATAACTTAGACATGATGACATTAACTCCAAAAATGACCTTCCTATTACTCTCAAATTCTAATATGGATTATGCATTAAAAACAAAACAAAGACAAAATCTGCAAAACTTGCAGAGCTAAGAAGTTCAAAAGTGTAGATTCTTGAAAAATGTTAGCACTTGATCAAAATCAAGCCTCATGACCCCCAAGCAGGCTCCCAGAGCGCCCTGTTCACCACAGCGGGCTTCCTAGGCATGGCCCTTGGCAGTAAATGCCTGTTCCGAGTTTCTAACAAAACAGGCTACATTTGGGGGAGTCCATTGTGCTCTATTTTATTGAAATCTCTCAACAGTGTGCCTTCATGTTCCAGAAGGTTTATCCTCATGGAGGGTGCATGCTTCCCAAAGGTGGAAGTCAGACGGCAGCAGCTGTTACCGCTCCACCTCTTGCGCAGCTGGAGTCAGGCGTGGTCGGTTAATTCCAGAGGCTAGAGAAGGGTGTGGTTAATTTTGGTCATTTCATAGAAACACCTCGTCTTTGCCGTGTGCACGAAGCTTTCCTTTGTGTGCCATCACACTTTATCCTGCTAAGATCTATGGTTGATTAGTCATTGATCTCCCTCATTATGGTGTCGGCCCTTGAGGACGGGAGGATGTCTCTCTCTCTCTCTCTCTCTTTTATCCCTTCAGTACCTTGACCGCTGCTTTACACAGCAAGTGCCACATTGAACCAACTTTTTTCTAAAACAGCAGTGACACATGCTGCTAAAAATGAAGAAACAAAACCCAACACCTCAGGCTGAATGATCTGCAAGTCCTCCAAGTACAGCCTAGTGCTGAGCGGGCCCCCTTGGTGGCAGACTCTTATCACCGCTGAGCATACTTTTGTGTCTGGGCCAGTGAAGCAACAAAAAGTGCAGTTCCTGGGGGCTGATGTTGAGCTGGTGTGTGTGGGTGTGAGGACACCAGGTGTTCACAGCCAGTGTCTTGGGGACCCGTGGTTGTCTGAGCCAGGCTCAGGGTTGGTGTTAGCCTATCACCTCTGCTGAGGAGAGCAGACAGCCTGAGCCTAATATACATCACAGCCCACTCCCAAATGTTGGAGGTGGTTAGAGTCAAGGGCCCATCCTTCTACCCTTCCCTGTGCCCAGCTGGTGGGTTCATGACAGATGGAGAGGCTGCTTCCATGGAAATGGTACGAGGTGAGTGGGGGCAACGCCCCAGAGAGCGATGGCAGTCTACAGAAGAGGGCAAGGGGGCCAAGGCAGGCGCTTTCAGGACGGACAGCGGGCGCTCATACCAGCTCTCCGCTGCAAATGAGAAGTCGCCCCTTATGTGGCAGGGGGAGAGCTAAGCCTGAGTACCTTGTACTTGTTGTAAAGGAAAAGCAGAGTAACACAGAGCGATAATTTTTCACAAGACCAATCTGATACTAAAGTAAGGAGGATCTCCGAAAATCTCCCTTGGCCTAATTTAAACTTTTCACTGGATTGAAGCCATGTCTTATAGCTCAAACCTTTGGAACACTAAAACAGGGCAAAATAACCTTTGGGCTTGGCCAGAAGCAACCTTGAGCCCCGAAGAACCATTTACAAAGATAACAAGAAAGCAGCTATGATGGTTATTGGACTTGAAATTACAAAACATTCTTTAGAATTAGCATCATTGTGTCATCTGCACCAATAGCCAAGCCTTCTTTCTCCTCTGCCTATAACTGCTCTCCCCCGCACCATTCTCATGCGCAGTCCTTGCCTTTGTCTTCAAGTCAGAACATTATTTTGGCCTCTCACTGAATCACTGCTTCCAGAACAGAGATTCTTGCTGCTCTCACTTGTTGCTTCACACTTTCAAAGGCTTTTATTTTTAGATTATCTATCTATCGTTTATTGATCCATCTATCTATCGCCCGTCTACATCCTTCTGTAAAATTCAATCAATTCAATTTGTTTAATAAACTTGAATTTAATCAATTAATTAAATTTCATGAAGAGAACGGAATAGATTTATTCTTGGGTGCATGCATACAAACACTGATGTCCAAGACAGGTTCTCCAGAAATGAGAGAAGTGTTGATTCCAGAATCAAAGTAATCCATTAATTCAAAGTGGCTTATTTCATTCTGAATTTCTAAAGCAAATGAGCAGGTGCTGAAAGATCAGTCACCCTCTTTTAATGTATCCTCATTACTCTGTTTCTTTCTGACTTTTAACAGCTACGTTTGAAGTATTGTCAACATGAAGCAGCTTTTTTAGCAATGCTCAAAGGATTGGTTTTCAATTCCGGTTGATAACACCAACTCCTGATACAGGGGCTGCTACTTCCCCACGTTAATTCCTTTTAAAATACTCCTTGTCATAGTTTTCATCTATCGTGCAAATTCAATTTCATTTTAAGCAGCACTAGAATTATCTAAATTAACACAAACATTTTCAAGTGAAATACAATAAGCCATCGAAGAGATAATATTTTCAGAAAGTTTTGTTGTTGTTAAGATTTAAATTGAAATGAGAATTCTTTTTGGAACATAATCTGGGAATTGAACTAATTTTATTCTTAACATTAAAAGATAATTTAAATATATCCTGTAGGGAGAGCAATTATTTTGATTTTAACAACTAGGACTTTTTCAAAAGGGGGACACGAAATAAAAATGTGCAACTTTGAAGTAATGATTCTGTTTATAAATAACTTTTTGTCACTATATACTTTCAACTCTAAATTTCTTGTATGAAATAAATAAATAATGTGTTGTCTTTTGTGAGTAGTAGTAGGATTTTCTTTCATTAATTTGTTGGAGAAACTCAGCAACTGCCATTAGCAAGCACTTGGACGTGTGGTTCTCACCTCACCTGGACTTCCCCCTGTCCTGCTACCCGGTGCTGCGTGTCTAGGTCATCGTTCCGTGAAGAGCGGCGTGGGTCAGCTTGATGCAGGGTGCTGTTCACTGGACAGACTCCTGGGCCCATATCAGAGGTCCTGTGCCTAAAACTGAGAGGTGGATTTTAACAAACTTCCCAGGTGATTTTCCGAATAGTGAATTCTGAGACACCTTGCACTTATAAATAGAACCTGGTTGTCAAATTTTCATGAACCTGAAAGATCCATGAAAATGGTTCATTTTAATCAAATTCTTACTTGCTATAGTTTACTAATAAATGGTGTTCATCTCATTTAATTTAGGGTCTCACTTACATGAACACTTCACACTTCTGCCCTCAGAGAAATACTAATCTGCCTGCAGGAAATCGGAGGATTGGGCATTTTTCTTTGCGAAGTGAGTTGATTATATAGGACACTCTTTATTGGAGAAACATCCTCAACCTATTACTCTGGAAATTCTATGAGAATGCATATTTTAACATTTTTATAAAAAGCAAAGATATGAACTATTTAATATCCTCTGGAGTTGTTTCCTGGTCAAAATAAAGGCATCAAGAGAACTAATAATAATAATTAGAAACCCAGAAAACCGCCTTCTCCAGCACCCTGGAACACTGCAAGAATTCACGGTGGTCTTGCAGCGCATGCCCGTGTAACCAGCCCTCTCTACCATGAAGGGCTCCTCTTCCCTTTGCAGGGGGTCTAACCCTTGCAGTCGCTCCATGTTGAGTCCAGCCTGCCTCCCGTTAGCTTCCACATACTGGATCAAGTGTGAAATTCCAGAAAACCACATAGCAGACCTAGTCTTTATTTGACATAATGACTTTTGCGTGTTTATTAGAAACATGTCCCTCTTGGTTTTTGTTTCTCCAGGCACACACGAGCATCCTTTTTAACTTTCTTATTATAACTATAAGGGCTCACTTTGCACTAACTTCAGTTTTTTTTTAGTATTCTTCTTAAAGCATATCTTACTGAAAATATTTTCCTTATTAGATGAAGAAAATTGTGTTTATTGTGTCATTTAATCTGAAACTTATACTTCTGTTAAGACAACCTAAGATACACTTATTTTATTCATTTATTTACTTTTTTTGTAAGTGTTGTAGTTTGTTCTATTTTCCCGTTAACCATATCACATTAATTAACTCATTTTTTATATTCAGGCAAAGACAACTTGGAGGCCTTTTGCTACAGAACACTGGTGCCCCATTGTATACATGTTTACTTTTGCTCTTACAGATCTGTTAGAGTTGGTACACATGTCTTACGCATTCGACTTCATTCTTCTTGCCCAAACTCATTCATCATGTGAATATGTATGAACAACACTCTATTCCTATCACTGAGATAATAAGCAAGTTACATAAGAAACGACTCCAGACTGGCAAGGCTTTTATTAAAATGCGGGTGCATAGTCTGCGCGGCACACGTGAGCCTGGGAAGAACGGGGACAGTAGAGAAGGACTCCCGTGGACTAGGAAGCAGGTTCCATTGAGGAAACAATGGAAGGAACAATTGAGGTTTGGAATGGGGAGGGGTTTTGAAGAGATTGTGCCCACAGTTAGAAATTTCTTTAATTGGAGAGTGTGACTTTGTTTTTTGATTTGGCCCAATCGGTCCACGGTCACCAAGGAGACACCTACAGCCCTGGGTCTGCTTCACTGTTGGGGGGTGGTCTACATGGATCAGGGAGACACAGCAGAGGAGCCTCGGGCATCTTGCCAGGCAAAGGAATTGTCAGAGAGGCTGTAGGATTTGGGAAATGGTGACATTTAAATGAACAAGTGTTGTGTGTGTTTGTGTGTTTGTTTTGTTTTTTAAAAATAAAATGTTGGTTTGATGGGTTCACAATAAAGGTAGGGGTTTATGAAAGAGTGAACACCAGACCCGGGCTGCACAGTGAAGTCAGGTTCCTACTTTCTTAAAAACAATGCAGTTAAGGTTGATACAGAACATCATGTGCAGAAACCCACTGCCCGGGACTGCGAATCTGGGTTGGAGACAGAACCACTTCTCTGCATCCGTGACTTGGTTTCTCTAATCCCACCCTAGCTTCTGATGGTCACTGACATTAGAGACAAAGCTACCCAGTGTGTGAGAAAACAAAACTCACTCAAAGAAGGGGAAATTACAGCGTTTTATAATCTTGATGTGCATTTGGGAGGAATCCTGTTTCCTGTCAAGTGGCCCGGCCTGACGTGTGGCTGAGTGGGCCTTGATTTTCTAGGTTCAAGCTCATTTTGCTCTTTCGTGGGGTATTTCCAATCCCTCCTGCCCTGAGCGCCCCAAGCACCACATCATTTCACATGACCTCCCCGTGTTTGTTTTGTGAACTACAACGCATTGTCCTGGTTTGAGCTAGGGATTTCCCCCTCTGAGCTCTTTCCTTGCGCTCCTGCCTTCTAAGTTGGTGGTTCCCTTAGCATTTCCATACACTTTTTGTGCTGGGCATCTTCCCAACTCCTCAGTTGTTCTCCATCTCTTTGCCTTGCTTTGTCTTGTAAGAATGAGTGTGGTGGTGGTTGATGTATTAAATGCAGATTCCAGGTGTGGGCAAGACAGCTGACATCACTCTCCAATTATATCAAGAAACACTGATCTGTTCTTTTGGGGTATCTAGCTTCTCTTAGCTGAAACTGGTTAAGGGCAAGAAGATGCTGAGTGAGAAGCTGGGGGTCTGTGTTGATTGTTCTGTCTGCAGCCCCAAAGGGGTCTGTTGCCAGGGGTTGCTGTGCCTGACTGGGAGGTTGACTTGATTCCACTCATGGGCTGTCTGCCCCCGGTTCATGCCATTCTCTGGGCTCTGGCTGTCTCCCCCTGTCAATGGTTTGGCTGAGTGGCCCCCTTCCACAGCTCAAGCTCACAGCTTTCCTTGCTCCTCCGGGCAGAGTGGGCAAACAGGTGTCAGCTGTTGTTAATTCCTGGAATTGTCCCATCTCTTAATGGTCCCTTTGACCTGCTCATACCTCCTCACATGGCACCGTCATGACATCACATTAATCAAAGCGTTGAGAGTGCCATCTGTTTCCTGCTGGGACCCCAGGGAATACTGCCTAACTTAGCACACAGCGTTGCTCATGTAGTTTCTCCCTCCACAAGCATGGTGAGGCCTTGTTCATAATTAGAGGTCTGATCTGATCTGTAAAAATGCTTGACACATGAAAAAACTAAAGCAATCTTATTGAGTGAGTGAGTGAAAGAATAAAGAATGAGTGAAGTATCATTGACATGTTCATCAATAGCATTAAAGCCCTGAAGAAAGTCATTACAGATGTTCCACACACATACCCTCCCAGCCCTCATTTTTGCTCTGGTTATTCAACCAGTTATTGGTTTATCATTGAGCTGCTAGATTCTAGCATACGTTTTTCTGTCTAGTTTTCAAAGTAACAGTCATAGCCCAGATCCATTAGGACATGAGGGATGCCTGGCATGGTTTTCTTCCTTGCCCACAAAGTCTTTTCTCTCACTGGGTCTCTTTAAAACTGCGCCCAGCATTGCAGTCAAACTCACTGGCCATCCACGCCCCGAGTCTACCATGGTGGCTGTGATCTGCCTTGACTAACTCGGTTCTGTTAACATGACAGCTACTATCATTTCCTGTTTGGAGGAAACCTGACTGCTTGTCCCTCTCCTGCCCGGTCAGCGGAACATGCAGTGATAGTCACCGTTTAGGCTTCCTGCCCAACCTGGAAAATCATGCAACAGTCACGGAGAGTTTCTATAGCAGCACGGTGTCCAATCGTCTGAACACACAGGTTCCTGGAGTGTCCTTTGTCCAAACCTGGAGGTCATTTTCCAGCCAGAGAGTCCTCACTTCTACTCCACGCGGGGCACAGGATTCTCTGCCAGGACTGCCTCAGTCAGACCCGGAGTCCAAACTCCCACTCTGGTCTGCTAAGAAGTGAGAAATAAGCCTTTCCCCCTCCCCCCACCCTGATCCAGTCAAAGAGCTCAAGGTTAATATGGAAAATCATGACAATCCCAGACCCAGGTTCAGCTGCCTACTGCTTCCAAAGCCAGTCCTGGAGAGGCAGGTGATGGTGCTCGGAAAAATGGTTTATTCCAGAGCTGGCAGCCTGCCAAGGTGGAGGACTCTTGTCCCAAAGCCCATCTCCAGCTCCCAGTGTGAGCAGAGGTCTCTGTGAGGATGGGAGGGACACGCAGGACAAAGAGATCAGGGGAGGAGGATGAAAAGTTCTGTGCCTGCCGACCAGCATCGTCCGCTCCCATGCAGACCTGGAAACTGGTTGAGTGATGGTCTGTGGGTGCCGTCCTGGTTTAGGGTTGAAGGTCAGCAAATCTCCTGGAACTGGGGTGCCCGAAGGTCGGGGTCTGTATCTTTTGAAGCTAGTTCCTAGGATTCTTATAGAAACATGCCGTTTTTCTACAAATTATGTATTAGTCAGAGTCGGCACTCACAGAAACGGTGTCAGAAGAATGGCGGGGTGGGTTACAAGGTTAGGGAGGGTGTCTGTAATCAGTGTGTGATCTCAGCTTTGATTCTGCCCCTCCTCTGAGGGGAGAGGGGAGCCCAAGGCACCTGGCACCTCTCAGAAGGGAAGGAAGCACCAGGTCAATGCCCACAAAGACTTGAACTCAAAGTGTTTGACAAGTGTAGATGCCCGAGAGCCAGGCATCTCACATTATGTCGTCCAAGTTACCCCAGCATTTTGCAATAATGGTAATAGCAATTAATAAATGCATGGTTAATGAATGATATGTAAAAAGAAACAAAGAGCAAATAGGGACTATATCAAAGGGGCTTTATTGTTGGTTTGTTTTGCTTTTATGAAAATGTACCACACAGAAAATGTGAGTATAATGACAAAAGTATGACTATTTGTCATTATGTGAACTAGATATCTCAGTATATTTATTCGTGGGGTGGTTTGTGCCATTTTCTTGCTTTTTATTGTATATTTTGACCTATAATAGGTTTAAAGTACTATTACTTGTTATTTCATGAATTTTATATTTGAGACATCTATATCATAAAAAGTATAAAATGAAACATATCTACAGTGTTCTTTTGGCCTGTATTTGGGTACATTCTGCATTTTGGAATTATTTCGTATTAGGAATAGTTTCCAGACTTTAATCTTTAAATACTTTAGAAACACTATAAACTTAAATATCCAAAAATTTATTCTAGATGTCTATTTTTTAAAGCCTTTTGATTATTATAAAAGTTATCTTGGGAAAGTACTTCACAGACTCCTTTATCTTCATATGCTATAAAGTATATAATTTGAAAATTACTAGTCTACCATTCACAATAGAAGTATTATACTTTTTCAAATTGTATTTCTCATGTTTTTCTCATGTCTCCATGTATGAGATTTAAATGTGTGCATCAGGAGAGACATTAAACAGTCAATAACCATTCGGTCCTAAACATATTTTCTCCAGGCCCGTGTCTGTGGCTGTGTTCTCATACCCACCAAATGTTTCTTCCTAAATATAAGCCTCAACAATGAACAGTTTTAGATCAAGAAGTACCAATAAGTTCTTCAGCATAACTCAACACAATCCAATTTCACAAGACCCAATAGAACACAAAGGTCACCTGAATAAAAATGATTACAGGCATGACAACCCAAATATAATCTTAAAAAGGAAAAAAAAGTCCTGAAATTTAAAAAATGTTAATTCTTATTTAGATTTTCAAATGTATTTTTCTTTTAATTCAAGTTCAATATTTATGCCTAAATAATCCAGTTATGCAGGAGACAACTTATGATTTGTTTGTGCCATTTGTTTGAGATTTAAAATCATCCTAAGGAAAACATAAATCTCCCTCATGGAATCAGCATGTTAAAATGCAGAAAACTTGAATCAAGAGAAGTTTGCCTCCGACAGGTGATGCATTGAGGGGTGCTGACTGCAGATTTCCCAAGCAGGACCTGTGGATGCAAGTCCCAGTTTCTCATGAGAAACCAAGAGTAGCCCGTTGAGAAGTTAAACGCAGCAAGAGCTAACATGGGAAAGTAAGAACTGGTATGTGGCACTTCTCCTTTGAATAAGATGTGGGGGTAGGATAGCCAGGTCCAGAGTGTAATATAATTTTCCAGGTACTTAAAGAAGTGATGATGCCCATTGTCCCGGCTTTGCACACTGGCCATTGTCCCTGACTCTTTGACCTGCGTGTACGGCATGCCAAATCGGCCAGCAAAAACCTATGTATTTATTTTTACATCTTCTAATTCTTTCCTCATTACTTTAAGCTTACCATTTTTATGGTCTTTGTCATTTCTGTGGCTTTCTAGTAACTGATTTCTCTCTTCAGTACAATTCATATTTTCATTTTTTAATGTCTTAATTTATTATTCAAGGCTACATCTTGGAAATGATACACCATGGCTGAATATCTGAATTTTATTCCCTTTGTTCAAAGGTGCAATGCTTATTTCTGTAGCCCCTAGCTGCATTTGGCTATTGGCATATTAAATTAGAATTTATATTAATTCAAATTAAATAAAATTTAAAATTCAGTCCTTTAGTCAGCCCAGTGATATTTCAAGCATATAATCCCCACATGTGCTACGGCTACTGTGTTGGAGAGTGAGAAAAATGATTTCCATCAGAACATGAAGCTCTACCAGAAGAGGTTGCTTTCAAGACTCTTGGGTTTTATCTTGGCAGACAGGTAAGTTCCTTGCAGAGCAGCTTAAACTTTTGAGACTCATTCTTTTGTTTTCTCAAGACAGATGTTTGGTATTCATTCCAGGGCAACTTATCTCTTCTGCCCAGGCCTTGGGGGTCTGTGGAGGTGCTGCACATGGCCCCGTGAGCCTACAGTGTCCCGAGGACCTGTGTTCTCTGGGACGCCAGCACGCACCGCATGGTCTGTGGCCGCAGACTGTGAGGAGGTTCCAGTTATTTGGCGCTCCTCCTTATCCACCCTGGGCAAACCTCACGGGAGAAATTCAGGGCAGTGGTCTGGTCTCTTGGAAACAATTATTCTGTTCTACTGATATTTCAGATATGAAAAAGAGTTGATTCAAATGCGATTTCAGTAAGGGCGGTGCTTACTGAAGAGATGGTCAGGGTATCTGAGCGGATCGCCCAGAGGCCCATCAATCACACAGTTCTTAGAGGTGAGAATCCTTTTTGGCTGAGAACAGGGGGCCCGCACTGAGAGGACCCACCCTCCATGGGTCGGGCGAGGAGGCAGGTTCCCCTAGAGGTCGTGGAAGGAAGCAAAATCCTGCTGCTCTTTCATTGCTTGATATTAAAAAGTGTAACATTTTTTTTTCTGAGATTGTCTTTGTTTTTACCACTGAAATTAAATTACTTCCTGACAATGCCTATTGCAACAGGAAGAGGAAGTTTTCATAAGTTCTTTAATGATCCATTAATCACTGTGATTACAATAGCAATAAAACTTTATATTTCATTTTTTTAATTTTTAAATTATAGCAAAATGTCACTGCTGATTCCAGAAAATGACAAATGCGTTTGTCTTTAAAAGTTCTTTCATTAGCAGTCCATGCCTCACCGTTTCCCAGCTTCATCCACTTACCGAGGGCTGAGCCTCTACTCCATGGCGTGGTCCCGGGAGACAACGGGAGGGCGGGAATCAGCCGCATAGTGAGGTCGCGGGCCGCTAAGTACTGAGAGACACTTCAGAAATACGCGTTTAGAAAAACAATAACATTAAAACCCAGAACTCATTTACAACAGACTGTCGTCACTGAAGAGGCATTTCCACTAACGCCCCATAGAAGAGATGCAGGAATCACAGTTGACAGGGGATGCCGGCCCTGCTTTACTGCCGTTCCACACGGAGCCAGCTGCCCGACTGGAAAGTATTTGAAATAATTTGTCTCTTCACCGTGACTCAACTCTGCCCACCTACACGGTGTCACTGCCAACAGGAAACAGTGCTGCGCCTTTCACTACAAGATAGGGTCAGAATACAACCACTGTCAGGTACTGTCTCAGTTGCACCGAAGGCCGAGGTGACACCTTTCCCTCCCTAGGGAAAGGTCACACATCAACAGTGGCAGCTTTGCAGGGATCCCGTTTTTAAAGGTGTAGTCTGCTTTTGCTTTTGAGCATGCTGTAAATCTACAAATGTACCAGAAATGGCTTGTTCGCCTTTTAGTTTGCACTGGGGTCCCCTGCATGCTGGAATCAAAGCTGAGGGAGATAAAAAGTTCATCTTTCTGAATTCTCTAACACCTCTATACGGTAGTGGGAACCAAGTCGACAATCAAGTCTCTGTTATCCTCAGACCTATAGTGATGTCTCTTTATACTGGAAAGGGAAAAGAGGAATAACCCCTTCTTAGAAACAGTAATAAATTCTCGAAATACCCGGATGAAGGGGCAGCACCCTAAGGACTGAGGGATAGAGTAAAGTGTGACTCTGCTCGGGTGGCCACAACTGCACCACAGAAGATCTTCTCCCAGCTCCACCGGCAGGATGTCAGAGGTTAGGGGTTGGCGGGTTGCTTCCCTCTGAGCCCCTCCCCTTGCCTTGCAGAGGTCGTCTTCTCTGTGTGTCCTCACAGGGTCACTCTCCTGTGCGTGTCTATATCCGAACCTCCTGTTCTTAGAATGACACTATTCGGATTGGACTGGTGTCCCACCCATATGGCCTTGCTTTACTTAAATGGCTTCTCTAAGGGTTGTGTCTACAATTTCAGTCGCTCCCAGGTACTGGACTTAGAACTTAGAAAATCCGGGTGAGAGGACTCAGTGCCGCTCATAACAAACCTATCTTAAAGTAAGTTAAGTATTGAAATCAGAAAATAGACTTTGATGTTGACTATTTATGAAAAAAACCCTCCATACTTAGAATACACACAATTGGATTTTAATTCTTGCAAAATTATTTTATATTTTAGTTAGGTGTAACTGTTAGGTAACTTTGTGACTCAAGAAAAGAAATTTTTATCACGGTCTTTTGCAAGATATCATGCAGATAAACAATATTGTGGAAAATAAATCCATAATTTATAATTCTCTCTCTTAGTCTGTTCAGGTTCTGTTCCAACATTCATAGACTGGGCGGCTTAAAGAACATACTTTTATTTCTCACAGTTCCAGAGGCTGGGGTCCAAGATCAAGGTGCCGGCTGATTTAGTCGGTGTGAGGACCCTCTCACTGGCTTGCGGAATGCTGTCTTCTGGCTGTCCTCACATAAGGCCTTCGGGCCTCCTCCTCTTCTCATAAGGGCACTATTCCTGTCATGCGGGCTCCACCCCAGTGATGTCATCAAAGCCCAATAGCTCCCTAAGGCCCCATCTCCTAATACTATCTCATTGGAGGGTAGAGCTTCAACACATGACTTTTGGGTGGACACAAACATTCCCTGTAAAGGAAGGAGAGTTAAACTAGAAGAAAATGAGAGATGATACAAGAGGATCTTACTAATTCACTGTAATTCCAGGGTGGCTTGATCTGAGGTTAGAAGGAACCCTAGGACACTGGCGTGGGGGCAAGTCTGGGAGTGAGCCTCCTCCCAGCTACGCACCCGGGGAGGCACAGGCATGCGGCGCGGGCGTCTGTGCCTCTGCTCACCTTGCGCGGGCCGGGGGCCGTGACGAGCCAAAGGAGAGGTGCGTTGCAGCTGCTGCGAACGCGGCGGCCGGGCGGACAGCCCGAGTCAGACAGATCTGAAGTCTTGGTTTAGAGCGTAGGAACTTGCAAAAAAAAGAACCACAAATATATATTTCTGTTTGTGTTATCTGGAAATATTTCACTGGGGTACACACATCTCTGCGAGAACTCCTAATACTATCCCAGAATAGATTCAACTATGCGTGAGAATCTGACATGATAAATGTGAAATGTTTTAAATCAGTGGGGGAGTAACAGACTTTGGGAGGATGTGCAGAGGTTGAGAGGAGTATGATGCCAGCACAGAGGATGGGCTATGATTTATTAATGTCACAGAATCCTGACTCGTAGTTCTAACAGTGCACTCACTTGGAGGGCTTAACATTTTCTAAAGGGGGACCTCCGTGCTGGGCACTGTCCCCCTATGGAATGGGGCTATGTGGTTTTGAATAGTGGCCTTCCTAGTGACCCCATTCCTTTCTTTATTTCTTTATATTTTTCTAACTAATTGCATAACATGATGAGTTATTATTGTGTAAGATTACAGATTTGAGTCTACACAATGTAACTAGTGGTATCTAGTCTCAAGATACTTTAGAATTTAAGGTACATGACATGGGCCCCTCGAAGGCCTCTTAAGACCATCCAAGGACTCAACAGAATAGTAGACGCCTCCTATCTAGGTCATAGATCTTAAGTCAAAATTCATAATTGGGGTTTGTACATATGCGTACACCATACTAGATCAGTATTAATGCAAGAAATTATAGATGATTGTGCAATGTTCCAATACATAGAGACTTTCTAAGCCTGTGTCAAATATAAACATCACAGGGGACAAATTTCTATAAATACAGTCTTGTGCTGCTTAACTACAGGGACACACTCTGAGAAATGCTCCCAAGGCCCAGAAGGTCTACACCTGGGCCACGCAGCACAGCCCAGTGCTCCTGGGCCACAAGCCTGTGTGGCGCATTGCCGTACAAAGCAACCTGAGGTCGAATCTGTGCCAGAGAAAACGATGCCATCGAGAGACACGGCAAACGCAAGAGGTACTAGGCCGTTGTCAGCACAACAGGCATCCTGTTTTATAGCAAAATGTTATTGTAAGTAGAGAGAGTTCACTCTAAAATGATGATAAAAAGTATAGTATAGGAAACATATAAACTGGTAATGTAGTCATATATCATTTTCAAGTATTATGAACTACACCTTCTTGTGTGTGCTGTGCTTGCATATGCCTGACCGAGCAGTAAGTTTGATTACATGTCATCACCACTCACAAGCACAGAGTATGTTGCACTATGAGGTCAGGAGGACATCAGCTCCGTTACAGGATTTGGGGACCACCATCATATGTGCCATTAACTGGCTCGTGGCCATATTAAAAATTTCAGTTTGTCAACCATACCATAAAATGAATATAACAAAACGAACTAATAAACTTCCTATGTAAATGACCTCTTATATCAATAAGGAAAGATGAACTTCTTTAGTAGCAAGCTGAACACAAATAGGCAATTTATAAAAAGAGATACACAAATTTTCAACATGTGTATGAAAATTTGTTTAATCTGTCTAATATTCATAGAAATATAAGTAAAATAATAATGTAAAACTACCTTTCTTCTATTAACTTCTTAAAGATTTAAAAAAATGTTTAATACTCCATGTTGTAACATTTTGCAGGGAGAAATATGTTCTTACTGTTTAAAGTGTGATTTTGTAAGATTATTTTGGGATAAAGTTAATTTAAAGAAAGGCAAAAATAAGGGAAAAATAAATGATCTTTTCTTCTGGCACAGTTAACTACAGACAAATTTTTGAACAGTTAACTTCAGATAAAATTTTGCATTAAGAAAAACATGGCCCAAATGAAAGAACAGATCGAACTGCTCCCCCCAAAAAAAAACAACCCTAAGAGATGAGGAGATAGACAACCTATCTGATGCAGGGTTCAAAACACTGGTAATCAGGATGCTCACGGAAAATGAAGGGAGAAATGAAGACAATAGAAAGTGAAATAAAGGAAATTATACAGGGAACCAACTGTGAAGGGAAGGAAACCAGGACTCAAATCAATGATTTGGAACAAAAGTAAGAAGTAAGCATCCAACCAGAACAGAATAAAGAAACAAGAATTCAAAGAAATGAGGAGAGGCTTAGGAACCTCTGGGACAGCTTTAAGAACTACAACATTCGAATCATAGGGGTGCCAGAAGGAGAAGGGGAAGAGCAAGGAATTGAAAACTTATTTGAAAAAATAGTGAAGGAAAACTTACCCAATCTGGTGAAGGAAAGAGACTTCCAGAGAATCCAGGAAGCCCAGAGAGTCCTAAAGAAACTGGACCCAAGGAGGAACACACCAAGACACATCATAATTAAGTTGCCCAAGATTAAAGATAAGGAGAGAATCTGAAAGGCAGCAGGAGAAAATGAGAGAGTTACCTACAAAGGATTTCCCATAAGACTATCAGCTAATTTCTCAAAAGAAGCCTTACAGGTAAGAAAGGGCTGGAAAGAAGCATTCAAAGTCATGAAGGGCAAGGGCTTGCATCCCAGGTTACTCTCTTCAGCAAAGCTATCATTTAGAATGGAAGGGCAGGTAAAGTGCTTCCCAGAGAAGGTAAAGTTAAAGGAGTTCACCATCACCAAGCCCCCGCCATATGAAATGTTAAAGGGATTTTTCTAACTAATAGAAGAAGATCAAAAACTATGAACAGTAAAATGACAACAAACTTAAAATTATCAACAACTGAACCTAAAAATCATAAACGAAAACTAAGCAAACATCTAGAACAGAAACAGAACCACAGAAATGGAGATCACATGGAGGGTTATCAGTGGAGAGGGGGAGGAGGAGAATGAGGGGAAAAGTACAAGGAATAAGAAGCATACATGATAGGTACAAATAGACAGGGGCAGGTTAAGAATAGTTTAGGAAAGGGAGAAGGCAAAGACTTGTATGTACAACCCATGGACAGGAACTACCGGGGGGTGGGGGAATGCAGGGGGGTGGGGGGTGCAGGAAGGAGGGGGATAAAGGGGAAAAAAGTAGGACAACTGTAACAGCATAATCAATAAAATATGCTTTAAAAATACAGACATACAAGTTTATGTGTGCTTACTATCTATATATCTGTATCCATCATTCTATCATTCTATCTCCTATTATCTTTCTGCATTACTTTTAATTTCAATATTCCCATTTATTTAAATCCTAATTACCTTCATGTTATAATAAGAATCATATTTTGAATTCATCAATATTGCAATAGGCTTTAAGTCCCCAAATATCAGCTGCTCATTTCAGTATATTTCAATCATAAAAAAAAAAGATGTGCTAGAATAAATTCAGTTCCATATGTATAACTGGAGCCTTTTATTATTTTAACGGTTAACTTTAAAATATGGTTATTGTTTTATAATCTAGATAATAGATACTTAGGCATAATAAAATGAAATAAGAGATGTCTCATAGTATGAAAAATACTCTTTTGGGATGAAAATACAATCTCTTCAATAAATGGTGCAGGGAAAACGAGATATCCACATGCAAAAGAATGAAATTGGGCTTTTATCCTATGCCGTACATAAAAATCAATTCAAAATAGATTAGAGACTTAAACATAAGAAATGAAACCATAAAACGTCTAGAAGAAAATAGAGAAGAAAAGGTTCCTGACCTGAGACTTGGTGATTATTACTATTTTTGGAATCTGACAAAAATTAAACAAAGGCAGCAAAAGCAAATATAAGCAAGTGAGAGTACATCACAAAAACCTTACATTAATAAACTGTTTAGCTCTCCACGTGAAAAGAGCCATCAGTAGAAGTGTCTTAGTTAACATTAACTATTTGGTATGTGCATGCTCTTGATTTCAAACCAGCTATCATACTTCCTCCCCAGATTCTCTGAATTCTAGAACATGTCAGAACCTTCTCTGAGATGCTCAAAGACCTGGTACAAGTAGTTTCAAGTCAAATGCTCAGTGGTCATTTAAATGGAGGGTATATCAGCAGAGGGCAAAAGGACCTGGGAACCTTGCCGAACAGTGAATGAAATGCCAGGATGTTCCCACAGTCTCTCTCTCTCTCTCTCTCTCTCTCTCTCTCTCTCTCTCTCTGTGTGTGTGTGTGTGTGTCTGTGTGTGTGCATGTTAGATGGGGAGATAGCCCCTCCTCCCAAGTAATCAGGAGCCTGCCTTTTGGAATGTAGAACTGGAATACTTGGAACATCATCTCCACTTATTTTTGCCCTGATGTAAGTCTGTGTGATATAAGAATCATTTCAAGCATTTTCATTTAATTGCGAGTTTTTGCTTTCAATCCTTGT
Source organism: Mormoops blainvillei (assembly GCA_004026545.1). NCBI lineage: Eukaryota > Metazoa > Chordata > Mammalia > Chiroptera > Mormoopidae > Mormoops > Mormoops blainvillei. The sequence continues at coordinate 678,960 of PVJD01000018.1, read as the reverse complement.
TTTCTTTCATAAAATCTTACTGGCTCAAAGTATACATGTGAATTAACCCTCCGATCTTGGAAAAATTAGAACTTATCCTAACTCTTACTGATAACATGAATTGAGATGGTGCCTTTAATACAAGGAACAAAGATTCACATTTCAATTCTAAGTATTTTCATAAAATTCCATTGGTAAAGAATAAGCATTTTTCCCAGTCTGCATTTGAGATCTATGGAGGTATAAGAACATTGAGAATTGGCCGTAAGTCTAGTAAATTATGAAAAGAGCTGGAGTTTAGCTCTATGATTTTCTATCTTGGTGCAATCATGTCATTCTATGAGATCATGTAGATGTGTGGAAATCTGTTAATCCATAGTTTAGGGAAGCACATAAAAGCAGAAAGACAAACGAGTTTAACTTCATGTGAGCTCTAATAATTACTGAGATTCTTGCTTGCTCTCCTATTGGACAAAAATGTCCAAAGATTTCTTGGACTCTTCTTGGTTTTTGTTCAAAGATTGAACAAAAATTTCCAAAAGAAGCAAATGATAGTAATGCATAATTAAATATAACTTTTTCAAGGTTAATTAATACTACTGAGGTTAATTGTAATATAATTTAAATAGTCAAATAAATTAAAAAGTTAATAGGCAGAGGGAAATGAGATTTTGGAGATGTTAAAATATCTAAATTTGCATCAGGATGTAAGCATGAACTTTGTCACTTATACATATTTATCTTTAAGGTGAGAACTGAATTGTTGTTAAGTGATATTTAAATTTCAGCAAAATATGTGTGCAGGTAAGAAGTTCACTTTTGTGTTGGTCAGCAATCTAGAGCACATCTCTTATAAGTAAGCACCAAGTTTATCCACTTCCTACAAGTATTAGAAGAAAGTTTTCCACCTTTATCTTGGTGTTTGGTTACAATGCCTGAGTTGCATGTAGTATACATATAGAATCCATCTACATAGTGATAGTATGACTATCAGTCTTATTGCAAAAGCAAATAAACCAAAGTCTTGTTCTGTACATTTCAAGTTGGATATATTTCTTAAAGTAAGACATGTGATTGGATTCATCAGGGTTTGCCACCTGGTAAGAGGCATGTCCCCGTCATGTGACTTACTTTCCATATGCAAGAGGAGCCCGTTGCCTCATTGATTTTGGCTTGGCACGGGGACTCCTTGGGACAATGGCAAATGAGAAAATGTGACCCAAGTGGAGGCTTGATAAGGGCTTGTGCATTGGTCTTGACCTCTTAAAATACCACCATGAGAGGACTATTTAAAGAAGCCCTATCCAACCTATAGGCAAGGAGAGGTCACGGGAAAGTGGAGGTGCTCCGTCCGTCAGCCATGGAGGAGGTCAGCGGCAGCTGTGCGCGTGCTTCTGTGGGGGAGGGGTGATCGCCTGGCTCACCAGCCCCGACTGCTGATTCTCTGACTCATGGGCAACTAAATGTTACATAAAGTCAGTAAATTTTGGATTGGTTGGTTGCACCTCAATAGATGACTTATGTAGACGCATTGTCCTAATTTAATTTTTACTTTTCACATCAATCACTCTAGTTGGATAGTCAGACTATACGGGTCATTTCCTTTAATGGCTCATAATGGGAGAGAGATTTAAGGCACATACACTGGGAAGGGAAGGTACACCTAAGTAGCAGTATGACAGATACCTGAGTCATATACAGCCTCGTAAACTCAGGATGTTTCAGGATCGGGTAATGAGTTCTCAGGGATATTAATCTACAGATCCATGGAGCACAAATCCTGTGTCTCTCTCACTGCCTCACCTTAGCTGAGAGTCTTTTACTTTATCTCTAAATGAAGAAATGATTTTTAAAGCCCATTTTTCTCCCACTTAAGCCCTTTTATTTAATAATCACACCAGGTGTTCTTTACTGATTTCTGTTTCATACTTCAAATTTAATTTGTTATTTGAATGTGCAAATTGATTTTGCATAGCTATAGCAAAACGTATCTGCTTATGAAATGATAAATTTCAAGATGTAATCACCTTAAAACACCCTTCCATAGTTAATGTTCTTCTTATGTCACTCTGCATATTAGAGGCATATGATCAGACTAAATCAGCAATAATCAGGTATTATTTACAATTCAGCCAAGCTGAGTACATTGACATGTGGTTTGTGAGATCGGGTAACTTTTTGTAGGATTTTTTGCATAATTTATTAAGGAATAAATGTGAATACCCAGAGTTACGACAAAACCTCTGAAAATATTCTAAACTACCAAAAGAAATTAGCACTACTTTTTCTTCCCCAACTTTTCCTACAAGTTCAATATAGTAGTCTACAATTACTGGTGGAAAGGAGTAGAAAAATACTAATTTACCTTCTTTAATGGAATGGAAAAAAGTCTCTAGCTTAGTTCCTGAATTTCTCACCTAATTTCTTCTAACAATTTGTCACTCAACCAGTGGTGGTTTTGTGATTTGGAAGGAAGGATGACAAGGTTAGGTGTCAGGAGGCTTTGATACAGATGAATGCATTCATTCAGCAAATGTTTTCTGGAAGTTAGTTTTATCTCAGCACTGTGCTATGTCCCAAAGATGTGGGATTGCACACAACAGGCAAAACCTCTAATTCTTTGGAGCTTGTATTCCGATTATATTCCCTATAATAAATTGTCTTGCAGCTTCCCCACAGAAAGTAGAATTAATATCACTTAACCCTGAACACATTTAAGTGTCAACACTGAGACATAAAAGATCACACATGCATGCAGTCCTCAGGTTAGAGCAGCAGCGACCTACAGGAAACGGTTTCAGTGAAGGGAGGTCACTGACTGGTTTTCACAGGTAGGGGCACAGCCTGAGTGAGGGTCCCCCCAGTACAGGAGCTGGCTCTTCCCTGGCCCAGCCTCCCCAGCATTCAGGGAAGGGCCACATGGACTTTCTTACTGGCTTGATCAGATGTGAGGCAAGAAAAGAGAAGGGAGGGACTGGGTCTGACAGCCGTCAGAGATCAAACATCAAGAATGGGGTTAGTCATTCTTGATATTTGACTGAGGACTAAAATCTCTGATGCTTAATTAAGAAGCCCACTGCCTTAAGCCGGTAAAGGCAGTGGGAACTCTGGTCAATGTCTTTTCAGGAGCCCATATTGTGCTTTGGGTATTTTGAGAAATGAAATAAGTACCTTGGTCATCAACAGTAATGTCTGAATTTTCAAAAGGATGAATTATCTGATGAAGCCTTGAACCATGGCTTTGGTATGTGCAGAAATATATGTGACTATGCTTTATAATGTTGGTGTCTGTAAAGTGTATTCCCAGGTTTTTTCCCCCTGACTTGGTGACTTTAGATAAGGAATTGTTGCAATCGATTGGGCCAGATAGCTGGACCACAAGTAATGACTTAAGAGTGTGGGGAAAAAAAAAAGGGTCAATGTAGCCAGTTATTGACCAGGACATTTTCTAGTGTTAAGATGATTGCTTGGAGTTTGGTCAGCTGTGTAGATCCCTGCGTACTGTCCTTGGCCAGGGCCATCCTTGTTAAGGGTGGACAGCAGCAAACCTCTTGTGATTCCATCATATGTAATAGGGACACTGCCCAGTAAAGCATTTAAACTGCCTTTTCTGTTCACTCAGCTGATCTCCAGGGTCTTCCCAGGCTGCCAGTGGGTCTAGGAGAGAGGTGGCCTTCTCCATCAACCATTGCCTCTCATAATGGACAGAGAGCAAGGAAAGCAACTTGTTCCTGTGAGGGGGGTGTGCCAGCATCTCTATCCTGTATCATTTTCGTTTCAATAAGAAGACACCTGTGACTGTGCTGAGGGTATGGGCTGCTGCTTCCATATCCTGAGGCATAATCGACAAGTGGGTCCTTGGCTCCTGGTCAGAACCACGCGGCTTCAATCTCCCAAAGGTCTTCTATGCAACCTGCAAGGGTTTTGCTAACACAGTGTGAATGGGACAAAGAAAGCATAACTTTGCATCAGAAACCTATGGCCAACCTGTGGTCATCCTGGGTAGTCCGGAGACACCAGGGTGCATAAGTCGCTACATTTTCTATGATGAACGGGTCTGAGGAGAGCTAACTGGCTTCTTTTTTAATTGCATTTTAGAAAGATTCTGGACCCTCTGTTATTGGAGGCCTTATTTAAAATGGACCAATTTGAAAGTAACAGTATATATGCATTTAATTAAAATTTGTAAATGAGCAACATGTTGCCTTTAGAAACCAAGAAGGCCTACCAGATATTGGGTTTGTGTGAATATTGTAGGTTCCACCAAGGTCAATAGTTGTTTCTTGACAATGTCTGGGATGGAATAATACTTGACAAACTGAGTGCTATGTCAGCCCAGGGATGTAAATGAGAGGTAGGTCTGGACTCCGCAGAGGGTGGTGGCCCATCCCTGTCACAAGCTGCCCTGTGGGTATTGGTGTCTTGAGTGTGTCAGATGGATCTCCTCAGAGAAGGATGTTATCGATATGACGTCATTCCCATGACCCTGGAGAAGGCTGAGTGTGGAAAGGATGGTCCCCACAAAAGAGTGTTAGAGCTCAAAGTGCTGTTGAGGAGCCATATAGGTGGCCAGGTAAAAGTGTAAAATGTCATTTTGAAGGGACACGCAAACTGTGGCTCAGAAGCTATTAAAATAAGCACAGAATGAAACATATTAGCTAAGTCTTAGTAGCAAAATAATTTCTAGTTGATGAATGTGTGGAACCAGCGATTTCAATAATAGCAGGTAGGGGAGCTTTCAAAGGGGAACCCGGGGCGTGAGGGGCGCGCTACTGCACTGTTGCGTACTGTTAGCTTTTATCAGGTGTGTTCACTGGCGACGTCGGGCTGCTCAGTGGGAAGGGCGGGGAAAGCGCGGCCTTCCTTCAGCAGGCCCGTGTGACGGGTGGGCCTTAGGGGACGGCTCTTTGATTCCTTGTCCTCCTTGTTTTAGTATTCGGACATGGAAACTAATTTTTCCCACTTTGTAAAGCTGCGTTTCATGTTGAATAGACCCCAGCTACTCAGCTGGGAACTTGTTTATACCAGTAAAATAAGGACACTTTTCATATTTCTAAAGGGGGGTGGGGAAGGCAAATGACACAATTGGGGATGACAAGTGGAATGCATGCACAAGTCAAATACAGTTAGTGGCCTATGAAGAGGGTGCAGATTATAGCGCGTCTAACAGCACATTTCTTTTACATATTTAAGGACCTCGTGGCAGTGAGGCGGTTGTGGGATGTCTCAAAGAAGCCTCCCTTCTGAGCAGTTTGGAGGCTCAGAGTGGAGCATGTGGCGGGAGCCCTGCGGCTCGGGACTAACAATTAAGAAATGGCAGGATATGTCTTCATGTTTGTCTCTTTGAGCTTTTGCTGCTGAAGAAATAAAGAAAGTTATAACTTCTTATTTTCTAATTCTAGTTCCCATGTCATAAGGGGGTATATTGACAATAAAGCATAAAATTTAATATTAATATATCTTAAATTTAATTACTTACTGGCATCGTTAATTAACTGAAAAATACCTTGGCCTTGCTCATGGTGATTCTTTGACCACTAAAATTACAGAGGTGAAATGTTTTGCACAGCTCTCTGTACTGATAAATATCTATAAAAATACAAGGACATGTGGTCCTCATTCTTTCTTCGTGGGGAAAAGAAAATCGATTTTGTTTGAAGATCTAATGTGTGCCAATCATTGAGGAAGACAAGAAAAATTCCAACTTAAGTGTCATAAGATACCTATTATACAATAAAACCCCCTGAGATTTAAAGAAAGTAAACACAGTCATGCCCCCTTATCCACAGAGAACGCATCCCGGCACGCGCAGGGGCTGCCCGAATCTGTGGGCAGCCTTGAGCCCTGTGCGTGCTCAGCTTTTTCTATACTTCTATAGCTATGATAAAGTTTAACTTATGAATTGGGTACTGTAAGAGATTGACAGCCATAACTAGTAATGAAATAGGACAATTATAATAACATGCTATAATGCCAGGGGGGCTCTCAAAATAATGGGGGACCACTTTGTAATGCATATGATTTTCTAGCCACTATGCTGTATAACCAAACCTAATAAAAAGTAATAGTGAATGTCAACTGTAATTAAAAAATAAAAATTTTTAAAAAGCTACTCGAATGGCTTCAGGGCCATTCTTGAACACAATAAGGCTCGCACACAAGCTCTGAGAGACTGTGGTGGCGGGGGCGACCACTTATGTGGAGAGCACGGAGACACTGGACAAGTAAATGGCTTGCTGTGTCTAAGCCGATGCAATGGGACGTTGGAGATTTCATCACTCAGAATGGTGCACACTTTAATAAAACTTAAGAACTACCTATTTCTATAACTCTCCATTTAATATTTTCAGACTGTGGGCCTCCATGGATAGCTGAAACCAGGCAAAGAAAAACCCCGAACGAGCGGGGACCACTGTGCTTGGCACACGGCCTGCAGCTAGTAAGTGGGAGGTGGGCTCTGGGCTCACCTTGGAGTGAGTCCCCTCCGCCTCTTCCTTCCTCCACTGCCAGTGAATCACCGTTTGTCGTGTTGCCAAGAGATAATAGCTGCACTTCACTAATAGCATATAGAATAATCAGTCAAATTATTTGGAGTCTTACTTTGCCATATGATTACTCATACCCTGAGTTAAGTGAGGAGATGTATTAAAACTGTAACCAAAAAGTGGTCAGAAAAGGTCCACATTGCAGAAGCAACTGTCTAGAATTCAAGCTATAGGGACCGTGGTCTTGGCTGCACAACAGGCCTTGTGTGACTTACTGGGCGTTCAGGCCTCCAAGGCAACTTCCTGTCCTAAGACTGATTTCTTATCAACACTTTCTGGCTTAAATTTGATTCTTTAGTAAAGTAAACTGGAATGAGTATTTTTAAAAGAATATTTGAGAACTTGATGTTCTTACATGTATTGAATAAGCTGTTTAAAAATATATACATATATTTATTTATTTTTCCCAGGTGGAAAGAAAGGCATGAAACTGGAAGGCAACGCAGATGCTCTCTCATTCTGGCTTAAGTTCCTTGCATTTCTTCACGGTGTATTATAGGATAAGGACAAGCAGCGCCCTGCAAGGGTGGAGACCCAAAGCTCAGGGCTGGTCCAAAAATGCCATTTTCGGAAAGTGAACAAAGTAATTATAAAGTGGATGGAAAATAACTCTTAGCAGATTTCTTCAAACCTGAGAAATCTGACACAAAAATCTCAGAAATCCAATCTGAGACGCAGTAAAATAGTGAGTCATAAATACAGCTGAAGACAATGACTTTTTAAAAAAGATTAGTAGGAAGATAGATGCATGATATTTTTTAAATGTTGCAACTGCTTTGCTATTATCATGTGCAATGTAAAGTAACAAAAACTTTAACTACTAATGAGTTTAAATACTCATCAGTACCTTCATTTACAATAATTTTTTGTATGCAATTAGCAAAGTCAGCCAATTGCATTTCTAAGGACCGGAGAGGGTTGAAGTCATAATTGCTAACAGCAGAAGTTATGAGTTTGGCACTTCAGTCTTTATGGCAGATATTGATCAAACTATTACAACTTTTAACAACATTCCTTAAGAGCATTCAAGTCCCAGGCCTGCTTTTCTCACATTAATTTGGTCTCCCAAGTAGCCTGTTGTATTAAACGGTGAGCATGCTGATTAGCTGACAGGAATATTCCAACTCCCTGGGCAGTCATCGCTCTTAGTGTAAATACATAAAATAAAGCACTGGTTCCTTATTTGTCAGTAATTAGTACTCAGTGTGCTTGCTTTCTGGGTACACAAAAAAAGACAACTCACCGTGGACTTACAGGCGCACCCCCACTGCAGACCTGCAGCCACACTGTCCCAGAAGCAACCAGTGAGCTCCTTCTAGTCCTGCAAACTGCAACTCCTTCAAGACCTAAAAGGAGAATGTGACAAGTTTGGGGTTGTTTCTCTTATGTCTGCCTTTCACCTCCTACTTTCAACCCTTTCGCTATAGGAGAAAGTTTTGTAAGGACACTTATGAATTTATTTTATAACACTACAAATTAATTGCCGTCCAGGCTTGGAATGAGACACTTTACAATTCAAATGATCAGAACTCTTTAACTTCACTTGAATGTTGTCAGAACAAAAGCATTCTCTTAATTAGCTGAATTTTAAAAATGATTGTCACCGTGACAGCTGAGTGGGTTAAGCAGCAATTAAATAGCAATTGTCTTTTAAGAAAGAGGTATGAAATATTTGGTTAGGTAGCTTAGTCATTGTTTAAACCGGGGTTGCAATTATGTAACCTTTACTTATTCAATATAGCATCATTAATTTTAATCAGACCTACTCGGCAGGGAAAAATCCAATTATATTGTAATGCAGTATATATATATATATATATTTTTTTTTTTTTCATTAGACCAGGTGAAGTGTAACTCTAATGAAATAGCAATCTTCCTGCCATCCTGATAATGGAATGACTGGACACGGATTGAGTTTTGATACACGAAACTGTTGTTGATGTATATTTGCATACTGATGATGCTACTTACATTAACTCTCAAGTCACTTTTCTGCTGCCACCGACTAGGGAAAAATGTGCTTATTGAAGGCTGTTTTAAATTTAGAATTGAGATTTCCTTTCTATATTTGAGTCAAGACAAAATTCTCACAAGTTTAATAAGACAAAACTTAAGTTGGAAGAATATTTATGTAAAAAAATAACATAATAATAATGTCTGGACTAAAGTTACATATTAACTAATAACAGTATGCTAATGAAATAGTCAACTTAAATGTACCTTTCTCATTATTTTTTAGAATTAAGCTATAATATTCACATACCATTATATTTGTATAATGTATACAAATATACAGTTTCAGGTGTACAACATAATGATTTGATATTTGTATATACTGGGGAATAATCAACAACAATAATTCTAATCAACATTCATTATTCTAAAATAAGTATTTTTATTATTGAAATTGAGCAAAATGCTCATTTTATGAAAGATTTTTTAAATGTTACAACTTAGATTTTTCTATAGTTGCCAACACTATTGCTAATACCACCAATAAAATAGCTATTTTTTATATTAGAGAGAATTTTCATCCTTCATTAAAACTACAAAGATGTCTCTTCTGGGATAAAACATGTTTGTTCCGAGGCTGGAGAGGCCATATATGGTGTGTGTGCTGTGCACGCACAAAAACACACATGTTAAACGCTTAGCTTTAAGGTTATCAAATAATATTGGTAATTCCATCCTCAGCTGATCCGGGATCCCTGTTTTAAAACTGATGCCGATCCCATCCAGAAGCCTAATTCTGTGCTGTCCACTGGCCACCTGGCTCCTCGCCGCTCCCCCGATTCGGTCACCGTCCACAGACCCCTGGAGACTGAGGTAAAGAGAGGGGTGCTAGAAATGAAGATTTTTAATTTGATGAGGTCCCATTGGTTTATTCTTTCCTTTATGTCCCTTGTTTTAGGGGACATATCAGTGAAAATATCACTGTGTGGAATATCTGAAATATCCCTACTTATGTTCTCCTCTAAGACTTTTATGGTATCATGACTTACATTTAAGTCTTTTATCCATCTTGAGTTTATTTTTGTGTGTGGTGTTGGTGGTTGAGTTTCTTTTCTTTTCTTTTTTTTTTTCACATGTAGCTGTCCAGATCTCCCAACACCATTTCCTAAAGAGGCCATTTTTACTCAATCTTATGCTTCTGCCCCTTTTGTCGAATATTAATTGACCATAGAGACATGACCATAAATAAACATGGGTTTATTTATGGGGTCTCTATTCTGTTCCATTGATCTATGTGTCTGTTCTTATGCCAGAAAAAGACTGTTTAGATGACAGTGGCCTTATAATATAGTTTGATATCAGGTATTATGATCCCTCTTGCTTTGTCCTTTTTTCTCAGAATTGCTGAGGCATTTTGGGGTCTTTTATGGTTCCATATAAATTTTTGAAATGTTTGTTCTATATTTGTGAAATATATCATTGGTATTTTAATAGGGATCATACTGGATCTATAACTCGCTTTGGGTACTATGGACACTCTGTCCCGTCCATGAACAGGGTATGTGCTTCCATTGATTTGTGTCTTCCTTGATTTCTCTCTTCAAGGTTGTGTAGTTTTCTGAGTACAGGTCTTTTACCTCCTTGGTTAGGTCTGTTCTTAGGTACTTTATTTTTCTTGTTGCTATAGTGAATGGAATTTTCTTTCTAATTTGTTTCTAATATTTCTAATGTGTTTCTGATATCTTGTTGTTGGTGTACAAAGATGCCTTCGATTTCTGAATATTGACTTTGTGTCCCACTGTTTTGCCAAATTCACTAAGACAAATACCATATGATCTCACTCTGTAAGTGGAGCCTAATCAACAGAAAAAGCGAGCAAACAGAACCAAAGACATGGAAATAAAGAACAAGTTCACATCGTCCAGAGGACTGACTGGGGCATAAAGGGGAAAGAAGGGGAAGGGCCAAGTCAAGGAACAGGAGCATATGAAGGGCCCACTGACAAAGCAACGGCGCGGGGGAGTGAACGCGGAAGGTGGGGGGTGGGTAGGGCAGGGGAGAGTAATGGGGAGAAGGATGGGGACCTCTGTAATTGAAGAACAATATTAAAAAAATAAAGAAAGAAACGACCCTCTGCGGAGGCGGCACTGGAGGAAGAGAGAAGGGTGACAAGGTGAGCAGGTTCAAGATAGGCAGTGACGAGGCGGGTGGTGAGGTCAGAGCAGAAGGAGAGGTCCATCAGTGCGGCCGCAGGGAGCAGTGTCGCAGCGAGCAGCCCTGCTTTGCAGACAGGTGACAGAGATTTTTCCTGTGCTCAGTGATGGTAGTCATGAAGTCCCCACCTGTGTGGGTGCTTCCCATTCACCGAGCGCTGCGCCGAGCAGCATAACTGGGTCATTTCCTTGTGACCTACCGAGCATGTGGGCGGCCACGTGGCACAGCGAGGTCCAGGAGGACAGGCTCCCGGCCACCTGCGTCCTATCCCAGCTGCCTACTTACCAACTACTGGGCTATTGCCTGATCCCTTTTGCCTCAGTCTTTTCATATGTAAATTTTTAACCTACTTCATAAATTTGTCATGAAGTTTAAATGAATTAATATCCAGTTAGCCAATTGTCACAAAATAAAAATGAGTGGAAACAACCGAAATCGTCGAGTGCGTGGTGCGAGCACCTGCCTCGCGGACCCCACACGAGGCACCGCTCAGAGGATGCGTCTCCCGCCGCCGTGACCTGCGGGGGTTTGGAGAGGGCCTGCTGCCCCCAACGAGTGAGCCGCTGTTCGGAGTTGCTCGAGGGCACAGCTTGTCCTCTGAGAGGACAAGGAGTCCGGGCAGAGGTGCAGAGGTTTGAAGGAGTCATGGCAGAAAATAGGAAAGAGAAAGGACTTGAGACGTGAAGGATCGGGGACTCACGTGCGGAGAGCATGGCTATGCTCTAACAAGACACTGTCTTCAGGACTATGGGTTTCCTCTGTCCCCTGGGCCGCAGTCTGGGAACAGTGCTGGACTCGGCTCTGCACCTCACATGTCATGTCTGCTCTGTTGGCACATGCTGCTGGTTGTAAGTTCAAAATAGGTCCACGCAAAACAGGTGTTTTATAATTTGTGCAGCCGCCAAGCAATCCAAGTTTATGATGACTCCCTGCGTGCTGTGGTAACAGCCTATCCCCTGCCAGGTCCTCTGCATAGACTAACATCACTGCATGCCACTGCCCCACTCAGGGGCCTCGGCTGTCAGAGGACAAAGCAGAAAATCCCTCACCTGGCCTACAGATCTCCCCACACTCTCCCTCTTACTCGAGCTTTCACTGGTGTAAATCCACTCCACTCAGTGTCCTTCTGCTTCTTCAGACACGCCTGGTGCGCTGCTAACACAGGCTGCCCACTGGCGGGGACACCTCCCTGCAGGGTGCGCATGGCAGCGCATCACCGCTGCACCCGAGGTCCACTCTGATCCCACTAGCTCCCGCGCCCGTAGGTGCAATGGTACACAGGCATAGACAGCCTTTGCCTCTTACTCTATTTTCTTTGTCTTCTTGTCAGTTATTTCTGGTGGTTTTATTTAGGTTTCATTAGGGAAGACTTCGGCCAGTAAACATAAAATTCTCATCTGGTCAATCATAATATAGGACTAGGATTTACATCCGCTGTGGGGGCAGGGTCATGGCCCCTCAGACACAGGCTCTCGGTGAATCCAGGGACCAGGGCGTTATGATGAAAATGCCAGAGCACAAGGAAACATGCATTTGAAACAATCCTGAAATGCGGGAAAAATAGCTGACATTGTTTCCTCTAATCATATTTACCTAAGAATGAGCTTCTGGGTTTCAGCACCTTGGTATTTGGCTCCCCTGAAGGGCCTGTTAGGAAGGCTAACGACCCTGGATGCCAGCAGGCAGTGAGCACTGTCACCGCAGGTGCTGGGGATGCGCTGGTGGGACCGCGGCGCACTCTGACAGCTAATGCCTGCCTGGCCCTCAAGGCAGCCTCATGAAAGGAGAGTGCGGACGTCCTCGTCGGTTACCTGCTGGCAGGGTAATGTTTGGGGAATAGAGATGCTCCACTGAGGAGCCGATTAAACAATAATGTGCTTCTGCGCCTCTGAAGGGCCCTTGCCCTGGTCTGCCTCCCTGGGAAACACCGGGAACCACATCATCATGGCTGGGTGAAAAGTGCTGGCAGCGACCACCAACCATGTGTGAGATCTGGCTGGAATCCGAAGGGTGTTCTTTTCCTTTTTATCAATGTCATGTTGTAAGTGCTTTAGGTAGAGATTGGATAATTATCTCTCTACAAAATTGTCTCTATATTAAAACATGTGAGCGGGAAATTAACCCCTAAAACATAAAGTTCTGCCCACTGAAAGTGCAACTCAGGGGGAACAGCCCAGCCACCTGGTGGGCCCTGACGCACCTTCACTGCTCTCCACGAGGTTTGAAATCATTTCTTCTGAGGGAAGGGTGTCAACCTTTTGGAAATGGATAGATTATTTTATGATTATTTCACCAGATTTCCCACTCAGGAGCTTCCTTTAACAAAACCACGCCCAGTCCACTGTGGAAAGGAGGGCAAGGGAATTCCCCTCCCCGCCATCAGACCTCCCACCTGGCTCGGGTCCTGCTTACTTGTGTGTCTCTTACTGGGCCATGCAACCACTGCGGTGACACTACAGGCGGGCTCGATGACAGTGCGAGAAATCCCAGAGGACTGCAAATAGGGGCGACTTTGCGCTGATCATCAAATTGTGGGTGGGGTAGGTACTACTGCCCTAAATTAATAAGAGCAAGATGTGGGTGGGGTAGGTACTACTGCCCTAGATTAATAAGAGCTCTTAAAGACGTTCATGCCCTGATCCTCATAGCCTGCAAGCACCTTATCTGAGGACTTTGCAGATGTGATTATTGTTGAAATTGTCTCAAATGGGAAGTTTATGCTGAATGATCTGGAGGGCATGTAATCACAAGAGTTTGTGAAAGGAGAGACTTTTGCCCAACTGTGCTCAGGGAGGCATGGTGGCAGAAGAAGGAGAGACAGGGGCGCATGAGAGGCCCTCTCCCTGCCCACTCTTGCTGGCTTTGCCAGTGGACAAACATGACCCTCAGTCAAGGGAGTCACTTCTAGAAGCTGAAAGAGGCAAGAAAATGGATTCTCTCTAAGAGCCTCCCAAAAAGAATTGAGTTTCTCTGACACCCCATGAGATGCAGGGGTAAGAGTATAAATTTCAAGACACTGTACCTGTGGTAATCTGTTGCAGTGGAAAGAGGAAAGCAGTGCACCAGCAATGCTAACGTGCAGTCACTGCACCCGCTGGGGAGAAGCCAGCAGGTGGGTCTCTGTGTCTTCAGCTCCCAAGGATTTCAGGAGCAGCCTAGACACTCAGGTCTTCCCACGCAGGGATCTTGAAATAACTGTGGAACAACTGAGTCCTGTAACCTTGAAATGGAGAACAGTTTGTCTAATGTTCATACGTTGTGCCCTTAGTCACTTGTACCCTGTGTTGTATGTATACACATACACATTCATGATTGCATATTCATGTAAGTACGTATTTCTATATTATTCTAAATATCCAGATTTATCCAAAATAACTCTAGATTTACATGTAAATAGCAAAATATGCCAAGTTCTAAAAATCATTATGGTAGCCAGTTGGTTAACTGATGCCATCCCAATGATTTGACTGTGACCAGTTGGAAGGTTTGGACTGCTCTCAGAAGTTGCAAGCATAACACCACATCTTCACTTGGGTGCGTAGCAAGCATCGAAAACTTCATATGCCTCAAACACACCACTCAGCCCCTCGTTACGCAGGACAAACCCTTGGCATCACCATGGCATCTTTCATCTCTCACACAGTGTATCTCTTCTGTCTCACTGCTACCAGCTCTATCTTCAAAGTGTATCCAGGTTATGATCATAATAAACCATGTGGTCCCACATCATGGTCTTCACCTGGAGGATGCAGCAGTTGCTTCTTAATCACTGTCTCTTCTGCAGACCTTGACTCCCGTCAGTCTGCTCTGCGCAGCAGCCAGGAGGATGCCACGAGGGCCCAGGATTCTCTCACACGTCACTGCAAGGGCTTGCCATCTAGCTGAAACCTTTCCTCTGCTCCCCAGGGCCTCTCAGACCCGTTCCTCCTCTGCTCCCCTGTGACCACCACAGCTGGGCCCGCCTGCTCTCTGCCTGCCTCAGGCATCTGCACTTGTTACTCAGCCCTAAAAGTTGTGTTTCTGCAGGACCCACCCACACTTTTTGGATGGTTATCCAATGTGGGCTGTTTCCTGCCTTACCAAAAATCTTTCCCCCTTACGTACCTACCTCTCCTCCCTTCTTTGTTTTACCCCTTGTCTTCAGTTCTGTCCCCTCCCCAGCTAACATTATCCATCACTGTCCTTTTTGTTCCTAGTCCCCTGTTAGGACACAAGCTCATGGAAGCGATGGCTCCTGGTTGCCTTCGGTTGTGCTGAAGCCTCGGTGGCTTGCAGCCGTGATTTGTCCAAGGTAGGCATTTGAAAAGTATTTGTAGAATGAATGAAATAAGAGTAACCATGCCTTCTGAAGAAATAATTGTCAATATTTATGTATGACTTACTAGATATCAAATACTATGTTGACTACATTATATACAGGATCTTATATACTCTTTACAGCAGAACTATGAGATGCCACTACCACTAGACTCAATGTTAGTTACCGAGAAAGTTACAGTCTGGGGAGCAATGTGCCACACGTGGTCGTGGGGCAGTGTTTTCTCATCTAAGTCTGCCTTCTAACACCAGAAATGTTGCCCTTTAACTTGAAATTATGTAGTGAGGCCCTAGAACTTTAGTTGATTTTTAAATGAGAAGATTTTAATGTCATTATTAGGACAAACCATCTGATAGAACTGTCCACATTAATCCCATAAGCATGCTTGTAGAGATGAAAAATTACATAAAACTACCATGGATTTACTTTGTCTTAGTAACATTAAAGCTAAATGTATCTTTTTGAAGAAACAGAATTCAACCAAGCTCAGCATTCTCTCTCAGGCGGTGTTCTTCTGTGACCTTTGCCATTGTTCTCTACGGGCCCTTGAGGGACACAAGACTGGGTGATGACCCTCATGGTGCTCGTGTTACGTTAGCTGGTTTTTAAAGGGGAATCGAAAGAAATACAACTGTTTCTAGATGGGATTAAAATCATATTGACTCATTTTATACATTAAAATGTGCCAGAATTAATAAATAAAATACAGTACGAAAAAGAAACTATATCATATAAGGTATTTATATCCCTGTAAACATTTTTATTTTCAGGTTGTTTTTCCTTAGTGGTGTGTATCTCCTCAGGAATAAGGCACCTTTCACACTCAGAAACAGCTCTCAAGGTGATTCGAAGGTATTACTCCACGTCACTCCGTGCACTTATAATCCACTTCCTCTGCTGTGGCCGGTATCTACAACAGGACAAAGAATAACATTTGGAGGATAGAAGGCAAATTGGAGAGAGACAGAAGATATTTTCTGAGGTAGACATCACCTGGCCATGAGTCTTTTTAAGTTACACACCTTACTGATGACTAATTACCTCCATCAGTCACAAGAGATTGAGAGGGGTAGAGGGAAAGACATGGACTGTCCCTCAAATAGGAGGAAAGCAAAGAACAAAGGGAATGAACCATCGAACCCAAATGAGACGCAGGTCTTTGTAATTCAATCCAACCGCACCTAAGCCAGGGTTCCATGACCTCCCTGACCGCCTGCCGTGGCCCTGTCTCCTCCCGTGGAGGCTTTCGGTCCGGAGCTTAGGCCAATGCGCTGCAGTGAAACCATAACCTGCTGCCAAAGGCAGCTCGGCGCTGAAAAGCGGAGTGGACTTACAATGCGCGGCCTGGTACTCGCTGTGCACAGTCAAACCCTGGCAACATTTTCAGCCATCATCCTGGAAATATATCAATGACTTAGCTACTAAACACGCAAAGTGACATTGCTTTAACAAGAATGGGTAATACAGCAGCCAATGTGTTAGACGTGTAAGTTCTCAACCCAGACCCCTGTATTCATCATGTTGTTTCCAAATGTTCAACATTTTTATGTTTGAAGTTTTTGTATGTTAAGGTTACTTCTAGTTAAACCAGTTAGTTAGCAGATGTCCAGAGCTAACTCCTTTTCAACCCTCCAAGATGTTGCCAAGTGGTTGAATTATATGCCTTTCCGCACGAACTTTAAAGATCAAAGTCCGAGCTTAGTCTGTCAGTGCCTCTGGTCACCTCATCAGCATATTTTGCCACATCCACGCCTCAGGGCTTACGTCACCCACTGCGGTTCACACCCACGGAAGAGTACTTCCCAGGAAGATGCCGGGGAGCCTCTAAAGGCGACCTTGAAAAGGAGAACAGTCACCAGAGAGCAACTGGCAGCCTCAAGGCCTCTGGGTGGGCCAGGCTGGGACAGGTCACCCTCATTCCTGGGATTAAGGGCTGGTCACAGGTACAAGACTTTCAAGACAGTCTTCTTTTTATTAACTTGAGATGGCCGCTTTCTAAGTCATATCACAGTGAGACTCCCCCTCCCTGCGTGTGATGGAACCGCATGGTGGAGGCCACACCGTTCACACCACTATGCGCACGTGCTAGAAAGGTTTTCATTCTCCTCATGTTCTCCCCCCGCACACAGTAAGTGGGCAGGTTCCTATCCCCACAGTCACCCCTGTGTAGATAAGGAAGTGGGGGCCCTGCTCATTCAGCGCCTCGGTCCAGCTCACAAGCCGGTGGGCGGTCCACCTGGCCACTGGGCGGGCGTCTGTGTGGACAACGTGACAGGAATGCCAACTCCCACGACTTCAGCTCGGATCTCAGATTTGCTTGGATGGCCGGTGCTTCTCCTACCCTCTGCAGAAACCCCACGCTTATCGCCGGTCTCGTTTTCAGGTTGAAAACCGAATTTAAGCAGAACTAAAGATTTAAAAATCCAAGTCTACCAACAAATAGAAACCTAAATAGCGGATGTGGTCGCATAAGGTTACAGACTAGTTCGTCGGGCAGCGAATCCCACACAGGCACCCATGCGATGCCCGCATCCCCTGCGGGCGGCTGTGCGTTGTCCGGCCGCGACGGCGCTGCCTTCCGCAGGCTCCCGAGCACCGGGCTGGGGACGCGGCTCAGCCCCGAATTCCCGCCCTGCAGCGAACGTGAGGCCCCGTATTCTAGACTTTTGCTCCAATAATTTCACCTTTTCCAATAATTTCACAATCTGGCTTTCATGAACAATCTGAAAAATATATAAAAATTTGTGTAATAACATGTTTATCATAGTCTTATTTCAATGAGTGAAAAATAGTCAAAGCATCCAAATGCCTGAGAAAGAAAAGAGGTGAAACAAATTGTAAATGAATATCCAGCTGTATCTATTTCTACTCTTGAAGAGATACAAGTCTTCAGCAAAGATGTATTTAATTCTAAATAGTCCTGCTTTCATTTGGAATTTTCTTTAAAGACAAGGGGGCGCTATAAACTGGACTTTCAAGCTCTCACTCCGCGTACTGTGCCTTACTTTTCAGGTATTACTCACATTCTGCGTGTCGTGTGGGGTTGCACCTTAAGCTACACGTCCCAAATTTATGGATATGCTCACGACTGCTAGTCCGCCCTACTTTCTGAAATCACGATGAGGCCCAAAATGGCTGTTTTTAGTTTCTTAACCTGGCTGTAACACATATGTGTTCTGGAGTTCTTTAGAAATATTATAAGTACTGTTGACTAAATAAATACTTTCAAAAAGACATGTGAAATTGGACTGTCACTTGCCGCCTTTCAGTCGAAAAGCAGTCCTGTCTCTTCATCAGTTTATGTGAGATATTGTAGTGGGGTTCCTGCTGCACTATTTGAGAAGGGAAACCTAACCAGTCAAAACTCTCTGAAGAGTATTCTTCTTTTGTCTTATTTGTGTGTTATACCGGATATAATTGTATCAGGGAATGAACCTAACATTTTTGGAAAACACTCTTTTTTTTCATAGTGTGATAGTCTTTTATTATCCTTACAGATTCAATGTTATAATATTCAATTACACTACTGAGATTGGTCTCTTTTATGACTTTTTATTGCTTCTTTCTACAGTACAAATTAAAAATTAAAAATAAATTGGATGATATTCAATTTTCTCTTTTATCAATATTTACACATGTATATTAAGATAATTATATGCCAACCCTTTTGTTTTGGTTAAGAAAAACTTTGATAATCACTTTATTTTCAATTTCTTCCAATATGATTTATGGCTTTTTATCTGCTGAGGTCAATTTTCTTAACTTATAAATTTTTTGTTATGACATACAAATTAACTAGCTTAGAGGGATATTGTTTTTTTTCTAATTGAAACTTTTGTAATTTTTTTATAAACAGTACTTTTCTCTTTGCATAATGTCTCATTTGATTATGGTTACTTTTATATTTAAATATTCAAAAGTACAGTAGTAGATTAAATTATTATTTATTCATTTTTAAATTTATCAGTTCCTTATTTTTTATGTTTATTTTCTTCTTTGATTTTAAGTTCACTCAGGAAGTACAGAATGTTGGATAAGAACTGGACTGAAAAATCAGAGAAACTGGAGTTCAAATCATAGCATAATGAACTATAACCTTTGACATTTAGAAAGGAGCAGAGAGAAAGTGTCCTAACTTTTCTCATTTTCACACTCTGTAATAATGCCTTCTGACAGCACAGTAGTGAGAATTAATTGAGACAGGCAAAGAAGAGCACTTTGATAACTACCTTGCACATTAAGTTCTAAATGTTGGTTTTGAATAATTTTAACATAATGAGTGATTTGCCTTAATCAGCTAGTCTATTTTTGGGGGGTGGGGTTCATGGATATGTAAGAATTAAATACTAAAGTATTGAAATTTTACTTTATTATAGTATGTGAGCTTTATTATCTTTAGCAGTCTTTAATAGTAATGTTAACTTTTCTGTGAATTATTGTTTTAATGATTTGAAAATAATTTATTCATTATGTAGTTTGTTGTTTTAGCTTAACACATTGGTAATAATTTATTTTCTTTTTTCTTTAAAATTTGAATTATGTGTTTCTGGACTTTTTTAATAAAGATTTCTTTGTTGATTTGTAAATGTTACTTTTATAAATATTTAATGAAAACTTGAAAAATAATATATAGCTTCTACAAGGTACATTGTTCAATTTAAACCATTTTAATTACATAATTCACAGCTTACTAATTACTTACTTTTTCAAACTTATTTTGATCATGAGTACTTTCATTATATTTATTTTATTTTATTCAGATACTTTAATACACTTATGAAAAATATTTTTGGACTAAGTAACCCAGTGACTAAAATTTATGAATAATGCTGTGAGAGGCAGTTAGACAGATGAGCAGAGCAAGGACTACAGGGCGGGCACGGAAGGTCACCAGGGAGGAAAGCCCTGGGTGCCCAGCAATGGGCAAAACTGAGGAAACAAGGGCCTTGACCCCAGGCTGACCTTTCTTTCCCTAGCCTACCACTGGTCACGCGGTTTAGACCCCCTGGCCTTTCATATAACTGGTCATGCAGTTCAGACCCTCCCCTGACCTTCCCTCCCCCAGCACGTCAGCAGTCACATGGCAGACCCCTTAAAGATGGAACCAAGGGCCAAAGAGGGGCCTTAGGTGACTCCCATGTGGGCCCCTGCGTGGTCGGTCCCTGAGGTGCTCACCCCACAGGCCGACATCTCGGTCTAAGTGTATGCCGGCTCCAGGCCCAGAGAAACAGCGAGGGCCCATCTTCTCTTCTGACTTGTTTCCTAAGCCTACTTCTATGGCTCACTTGCTCTGCCCCTGTGACTTTCTAAATACACTTTCTCTTTGAAAATTCAGTTTCTCTTTGATAGTTTGAGTCTTGGCTCTGAATTTTTTTTAGCCAAAACTCAAGTACTGAGGTTGCTGAACCAAGGTCTGATGTGACCCCACCAGCCTAACACTTGGTGTCATTTTCGAGTAGCCAACTATGCTTTCACGTTGTTCATTTGCTCTCTCATTCATTCATTCATTCATTCAATAAATTATGCCTGTTATAAGTTAATCATTATGCTTGATATTAGAAAAATAAGCAAGAGCTAAGTAAGGGTCTATTTAGTCTATTTGAAAGTGGAATCAATGTCCAGACAATCTAAAAGGAAGATGACCCTTCTTAATTGAACACATCTATTTGATATAAATCATAGCAAAAAATCACACTCATATTAAATATTTGATATGCTTGATACACACAAAGCAAACAGCAAAATACTAAGTTAATATATTCTCCACTCCTCCTCCTCCTTCAAGAAATTGTACCTGATAATTAAATCCAGAAAAAAGGAAATTACTTTGAAATTCCAACTGTATGTTATCATGTATGTTATTGTAGGTGCAAAAAAGACAATAGACAGGCTCGGTTAAGGTAAAGCTGACCTTTGCTAGGGAAAAATACCTGCCTAGGACTTGACTACCTGCCGGGAACTGCTTTTACTTAGAAAGTTTTCATTTCAGACCCTCCTATGTGGCTACTTCCGTCTCTCCGTTTGTAAGGCCACCACGCAGGCCTCCCCTGAGCTTGTCAGGCTCAGTATGTGGCTCCGATTTTGTCTGCCATGTGGGGGGGGGGGTTCATGGAAGGTCAGCTGAAGGCAAAATTGAAAGCAGCGTCCAAAGTATCGTTGTCGGCCTCAGTTAACCACAGTTGAAAGATCCCCAGCCATAGGTTTTTAAAGAATCCTCCAAATTGCTTTATCAGAAAAGCAGAATTTTATTTCAACACTCAGAAGGCTCTAATGCCAGATTCCAACTTCAAGAACCACAGACACCACCTCCCACTCTATGAGCTTCTGAACCTGGGCTGAGAAAGGAGAAAGGAGTGGAAAGTCATGATGGAATAGCCATATTATACTGTGCTTAATTTTTAATACCTAGAGAGATTATTTATTAATATTTAGAGGTGCCTAGAAAAGCCATAGGGTATGCTACTTTCCAGGGACAGTTATTTGATAGAAAAATAAAGTTCTCTTATAAAGTTCCCCCTTTTACATCCAATCAATTCAATACAGTGGCATACAGGATACATATATAATACATCTGAACCCATATGAAAGAAATATGTGTTGTCATAATTCAATAGCTGCTTGATACCATGCTTTATGGGCATGCTATTACTTTACTTCACTAAGGCCTATGGAAGTCATGTCATGCTGTTTTCAATGTCCCCACTGAGAACTGGAACACATACCTGCACTCACGCTGCCACAGCATGGGTGAGAGCGGGAGAGCATCTGTCCCCACAAGCCCTTAGGAATGCGAAGCACACTTGATTGTCATTGAAGAATTAATGGGATAAAACCTTGTCAATCCAGTAGGTAAAATATTTGTTTTATTTCTTTTTTGTTATTTTAATGCCTTTTATCATAAACAACTTTAAGTTATAGTATATTATATAATAATATCATAGAATAATTGCACATATTGACCTCTTATACTCTTTTTGAATTGCCTATGTAATAATTTGTAAGTTCTTTTGTGCTTTATTTTATTTGGGGGATAAAACACAAACATTTGTGTTTTAAATTAATGGGTTTCATGATTCACTTACGGTGTAAATACTCCAGTTTATCATTTGTTGTTAAGTTTGTCTTTCTGGTGCCTTTTTATGATGCCACATCTGTCACCTCAATGGTTTTACTTTTGGTAGAGGCTCTTTTTGCATAGAAAGTCCTTCTCTATTGTAAGGTTATAAAAATGTTTTAAATTATTTTTGTGTTCATATATTTAATTTGAAATATATATATTGTGCCTTTTGACCTATGACTACTGCTATATATCTTTTCCAACAAATAGTCAACTATTTCACTCATTTAATGAAGAATATATTCTCTTTTTCTTGCTAAAAAGAAAAAAAAACTGTTACCAGGTATATTGATGGCTCTGTTCTCTTTTGAGTTGCTGCTTTTCCTATATTTGATGTTTTATTTTTACTTTCTATTTAGGCTATATTTTATTTTTTTAGAGTTAGTAATCTAGAGAGAAGGAGTAGATATAACCATAGGTTTTGGGGATACAAACACATTTTGTACTTAGGCTGTACAAATTAACCTTGAATCGTGGAGTGAATTCGCCTGCTGTGTTATGTGATGATGTAGTCGAGGAGCTCTGTGCGTGGACAAACCTGGCTTGGCTGACGAACATATAAAATTTTACCAATAGGAATACACTCTTCGCACTTAGCTGGCAAGGGAGACACCATGACGACAAAGGCGCTTTTCCCCGGGCGAGGCTCATGCTTTGCGCTCCGGACGTGTGGCTCCCGCGGTTTCCCCGAATAAGGGGAAGGCGACTGCGTGGTTTGTGGTAGCGGGGGACTGCGTTCGCGCTCTCCTCTGAAAAAGAAAAAGAGAAGAAGTACAGTATTCAGAATGACATAGACGGTTGGTCTTTTAACTTTATATTGTTTGTACCCAAACTGAGGTTTATATCCATGGTGAGTTCTGCATTTAATGAGGCTCACTATTTAGGTCTTAGACAAATTGAAACTGCTCAGTGGTAGAAAAAAAAAACTGGACAATATGTCCCATGGCAATTATAAAAAATCAGCTGAGATTTGGGGGTTGTATGGGTGGTGAGAAAAAGTTTCACATGTTATGGGAAAAAAATTATATTCACTCTATGTGAATTGCTCTGGTCCACTGTTCACCTGAAGAAATGTCTGTGCAAAGAGTCATTGCATTTCCTTAGCTCCTTTGTGGCTGTCAAGAGATTAACTTTATACTCTGGTGAGCGTCTGGGAGGCAGAAAGTAAGAAACCTATACTCCTTGCATTAGAGTATTTATTTATTTATATTTTTACTGTTAGATTGAACTGATAGTCTATAACACTAGTAACTGAGCTGGACCGTTGATACCTGGTTAATAGCTTGCTTTGTTTTTACCTTCTTTTGCGTTCTCTTTTTCTGAAATTGGATATTATATTTCTAAGTGAGGTTCAGGCAGAACTCTGTTACGTGCCAAATGAACCCAGCTTCTCTGTATTTTCTTTGCACAGCTCAGTTTGTGGGTATGTGTGAAGGGTCAGGTTTAGAAGGTCATTATTGGCCAGAAATACTTAAAACCTCAAGACTAGATGGTTGTTTGGAGACATATCTGCATTCTTGAATTAGTCACGAATCCAGAAAGAATCAATGAAGCTCGAGTGGCAGTGGTAGGAAACAAATATTCCCTCTGCTGTTTGTCCAGTATCATGGGCAGGGAGAATGCAGTGGAACTGTATGCGGGAGTTCATTGCTTAAGTTGTTCAAAAGTTGAAGAGCAAAATGGAGAAGCAAAATATATGAGGTCTGTCCAGAAGGTATCCAGCCATGTAGTGTGAAAAGCAGAGACATTTATTGAAGAAGATACAAGATACAAGAAACACTGTACATAGGACAATGACACCTCAGTCCCCTTCAAGGTAAGCACCTTGGGACCTCATACAGTTCTTCCAGTCGCCATCAGCTGCCCTGTCGTATTTTCCTGAATCTGATCGAAAGTCTGAAATCTCTTCCCTTTCAAAGGTGATTTTAGTTTTGGGAAAAGCTGGAAGTCTCAGGGCTCCACATTTGGGCTGTAGGGGGGCTGAGTTTCCTGTGTGATTTGATGTTTCACAAAGAAAAATGCTGCAGGAGACATGTTGCATGAGTGGATGCGTTGTTGTGATGAAGCTGCCAATCCCTCGTTGCCCATGGCTACGGCCTTCTGAATCATGCAGATAGTTTCCATGGAGTATTTAAGTTCCAGCTTAAAGCAAAATCTGATGCAGATTTATTGCTCTATTTGCTCAGTATTTTGAATGTGATGGCCACACAGTCTGTACAAATGCTCACTCAATGGCATCTATTACCCTCACTGATTAGAACAGTGAAGTCGTCATTGTTCACGCATGCTCATTCCAGCCCACTCTCCTTGGCTGCCAGGTTACGACATGTCATGCAAACTGTTCTCTTTATATTAACGATGGCTGGGCTTTTTCCGGACAGACCTCATATTGTAAGAAGAGAAACTGTGCAGTTCTATAGAAATTTTTTCTTAGGGTTAGAACAAACCATGAGGACTTTTAATTTAACATATTTAATGTTTTAGGTCTCTCTCCTTACATAGCAACTTTGACTCAGTTTTATCATCCTGACACCCCAGGGGAAAATGTACTTGGGAAACTTCTCAAAATAGAACCAAGTACTTTGCAAAGCAAAAGTGAGTGAGATTTGGTTATGAAAATGTTAACCATCAATTCCTATCTGCAAATCAGATGTGTTGATAACATATTTGAAACCCCAGGTGGATAAAATGTCCAGTATATTCTGATAATGCCAAAATAAATATGAAGAGATAAATGTTACATTCATAGAAGTGAATTATATAGAAAGGGGAGCCCTGGTTGGTGTAGTTCAGTGGACTGAGCATCGGCCTGTGAACCAAAGGGTCGCCGGTTCGATTGCCCAGTCAGGGCACATGCCTGGGTTGCGGGCCAGGTCCCCAGTAGGAGGCACATGAGAAGCAACCACAAATCGATGTTCCCCTCCCTCTTTTTCTCCCTCCATTCCCCTCTGTCTAAAAAATCCAAAAAAATAAATAAATAAAAATTTTTTTAAGGGGGAATTTTCTCTCTCAGGTTTTATGTCAAATATATGATTGTGTCTGCTTTAGTTTGCATATTATTATGTCATAAGTGGAAAGTGATAGCTATGTTAAAAATGTCAAAGATATTGGTGAAATTTATTTGCTAGTTTCTGCTTCATATGCAACTGTTCTTCATTTGTTGGACAATTTGCAACAACTCTAATTTTACCAAATTGCTCTTTTGAGACACACACTGGAGGTGTCTCAAAAGACACCTCTCTTTACTTCAGATCCAATTGCCCCTTTAGGTTTCCTCCACTCACCATCCATACACACCTCCGCCCTGAAAATGACCCGCTTGCATGCTGTTATAAATGACTTTAAAACTTTCCATTTACATTTTATTGTTAATCTATAGAAATATAATTGATTTTTGCATATTGATCTTCTGTTCTGCTACCTTGTCTAACCCATTAATTACCCCTTGTACTTTTTAAAAATAGATTTTTCGATTTTTTGCACAGACCAAGAATCAGCACTCTTTGTCGTGATGGGGACATAAAAGAAATATTAGACTTGGCAGGCCATGGGGTGGCTGTCACAGCTGCTCACTTCTTCCCTTGGAATGTGAAAGCACTCAGAGACCATCTATAAACAACTGAGTATAGTTGTGTTGGTATTAAGCCATGCCTCTTGGGACAAATTCCATGTCATCGTAAAGGGTGACCATATTTAGGCATTGCCGGAATTCACTCGTTCAGCTATTGTTTAGAATCCCGTTTTTGTGTCAGTGTTCTTGAGGACTGTCAGCCAGCACTTTTTATTTTCTTCTGACATCTTTGTCTAGTTTTAGTATCTGAGTAATATTAGTCTTATAGAATGAGTTAGAATTATATGCCCTCTCTTTATTTTTTTGGAAACATTTGTTTAGAATTTTGTTATCTCCTTGGGATGTTTGGTAGAATTCACCAGTGAAGACATCTCGGCTTCAGGTGTTCTTGTGAAAGATTTCTACCAATAAATTCAACATCTTTAATAGGTATAGTGCTATCCAGAATCTCCATTTCCTCTTTAATAAACTTTGGTAGCTTGCATCTTTCAAGGAATGGCCATTTCAGTTATATTTTCAAATATAACGAGATTTAATTCATACTCTAAATATATATTTCATCTTGGTAAATAATCCATGTGTACTTATGAAGAATGAGTATTCCATTGATGACACATGTGCTCTTTCATAAACATCAGTTGGGTCAAGAGGTCTGATAGTGTTGTAAAGTAAGTGTTCTATATTCTTTCTGACCTTCTGAATTCTTCTTCTGCTACTGAGAGGGGTTATTAATATCTCCAACCATAAGTACTGATTTGTCTATTTCTTTTCCATTGTCATATCTCAAGGCTCATTATCAGTTAAATATTTAGAGTTTTTTAAGTCCTCTTATTAATCAACCTCTTTATTGTTCTAAAATGGTCTTCTTTGTCTTTGGCAATCTTTTTTTTTTAATGATCTGAAAACACTTTATTGCACAAATTACATTCAGGTTCTGAAAATAGTGTTGTAACAGTATAACCATCTAAAAATAAGACATTCACAAAACACACCAACAGAAGAAGAAATTAAAAAAAAAATTTAAATAGAGGCTTTTTTTATTTCCCCTATTGCCATATAATGCTAGTGGTTTTTTAAAAACAGGAGGATTGGCAGCTTTGTCCTCAGGTCAAGAATGCTGCAAGGGAAAGGCACAAACAATGACCTTGGCAACGGAAGTGCTATTGGGAGAACAGTGCGTATCCATCATAAATGAGTAGTGTGATGGAAGAAGACTTTCTTTACATTCTGATCAAGACAATGGCACTATAATGAACTTTTAGGAAACTTCTCAACTAGAAAAAGAAGCCAATTGAATCAAAATGAAGTAAATAAAATGTGTACAATACCACATAGACTAGGACAGTTTACAATTAAATATGCAAAACTCTAAATATACTAAAGGGAAAGGAACTTCTCATTCTTGGTAAATCTCATGAACCCGATCAAAGTTTTTGGCAATCTTTTACTTGCAAATTTTTCATTTATTTTACGTGTTTTTTGTTTCATTTTCTTTTTTCTTTTGTAAGCAGTGCATAGGTTGGCTTTGCGCTCATGTCAAATCTAATAATCTCCATCTTTCCATTAATGACCTATTTAAGGAGTTTATTGCTATGATTAATTTCCAATGTATCATCTTGTTATATATGCTTCATTTGCTTCATCTATTTTTTTGTCCCACTTGTTGCATTCTTTTGGATTAGTTGAATCTTATTTTATTTTTTATTTTATCTCTTTCATTAGCCTTAATTCTATATTTCAGTCCTTGTTCTATGGTTTATGGTATATACACTTAAGTTACTCTACCGTCGGGATAGGATACTTCATCTATGTTATGAGTACCTCAAAACAGCATGATTTCATTTCTCCCATCCACTCTGTTCAATCATTGCCTTATATGATATTTTTACATGTTATACATTCCAAATTCCATGGTTATTATATTTAAACAGAGTCAGTTTAAATAAGAAAAATGTCTTATATGGAGTTACCATTCCTGATGCTCTTCGTTGCTTTGCATAGAGGACAATCCCCGTCTGGTATAATTCTCCTTCTGTCATAATCCCTGATTATTGTAGAGAAAATCTGAGAATTTGGTGCTAAAGGTGGGAGGGGGGAACCTACAACCTTCTGTGCAGGTCTCAGTCTTTAGGGGTCCTGTGTCCACAGTTTGTGACCTTCACAATGAGTAAGGAAGACCAGAGGGGGCTGGAAATGGGTAAATGCTCTTTCCTGTCTGTGGGGCAAGATTCTGGTAAAGTTTTCTCCATGGAAAGTAATCTTTCGTCTAGGACAACACTCTGGAAATATTTCACCATGGTTACCTTTTCCTTACCTGCCAGATCCACTAGCAAACTCTTTTTCTTGGCTCTTCATGGTGAGAAATGATGTCTTACCTGAAAATAAAACCCATGAGAGTGTGGTCATCCATGAAGACAAAAGCCTCTGGGAGGGCCTCACCCCTATGCCAGGTCACCAGGAACTTGTCAAAGTTATCACTTACTGAAGTGCTCCTCCCTGTTCATTGTTCCATTGGCTTCTGCTCCAGGTAAGATAGCCTGCCTATATTCTCTGTATAGGATGTGCGGCGGTTCATCCTGCTACTTCTGTTCTCAGTGACTTAAAAACCATCACTTGGGATGCTTCTCTGCATTTCTAAGGATGTGGATACTGACCTCCAAGGCTTTTACATGTTGGACCAGAAGCTGGAACTTGAAAATATTTTTTAATGATTGGGTTAATGTCTTTCACTGTTAATTCCAATATCTGTTCCACTTCTAGACTGGGTTTAATTGATGAATTTCTTTCCTTATTGTCGAGTATTCTTTCCTTTTTTTTTTTCTTTGTATGTCTGACAATCTTCTACTGAAAGCTAGACATTGCATATTTTACTTTATTGATGTCTTGGATATTTTGTATTCCTAAAATTATCAAGCTTTATTCTGCAATGTAGTTAAGTTACCTGGAAATAGTTTGATTCTTTCTGGTGTTGGTTTTGTGAATCATTTTAGGTAAAACTAAGGCAGCGCCATTCTAAGGATAATGATTCTTGATGGATGAGCTAAGACCCTTCTACGTCACCCTCCCCACCTCTTTTGGATTGCGAGGTTTTCCTGTCTGGTCAATGGGAGCAGGTGCTGTTCCTGGTCCTGTGGTCGAGCTCCGTGCTCTCTGTCACCTCTTGCCCTTTCAGGTCATTCCTCCAGACACAGCCAATTCACCCTTCTCCCACCGTTTTGTTCTAGCTGAGCCTCAGGGCGCTGCATGATGCCCTCCGCGTGGGGGAAGGCAGCCTACTGACCCAACTCTCTTACCAGCCGGGTGAGCTGCATCTCACCTAAGCACTAGATGGCCTGTCATTACCATTTGGAGAATATCTATGAGTTAGAAAATTTCAATGAAGTGAAATAATACATAACAAGAAACTAGTTTAAACATGTTTATTCTCACATTAGCCTAAATCATAGAACAGCCGAGTTTTACAGAAAATAGGGGCCATCAGGATCCCAAAAAGAAAGAAGGAAAGGACTACACAAGGGCTAGGAGGAGCCCGTTATGCTTGCAGAACTGGAAAACAGAATGGAGGCAGAATAAACAGTAAATCTAAAGGGTAACCCTAAGAGAAAAGCAGACAGAGGTAGCAGGCGAGCAGCCCAAGCAAGGAGGGCTTGATGACTTGAAGGGATGCACATTACATAGATCGTGATTCTCAAACACGCCATTCTCACCTGAACAATGGCTGTTTCCCTCTCACCATTCTGACTGGGGTGAGGAGAGTGGTGAGTGAGATTCCGAAACTCAAGCTGCACACACACAGCTTGTTAACATCACACACATGATTCTATGGCTGCAAGGTAGACATTTCCAACTGAAAGCTGCTCTGGAAGGGGTGAGACAGAACTGAGCCGACGGCCATGTGACAGAGCATAAATCTGAAGCCAACCCCCAGGCGCGTTTACCAAAGTTTTATGAGCTCTGGCAACTCTTCCTTTCACTGGTCAGTAGCAGGGAAAATTCCAAGGGACAGGGCGAATAAATCATCTGATGGGTATAAACATTGGTGACTCATGGTCCGCCCAACGCCAAGGGAAGCTTGTTGCCACATATCTCCTTGTTACTTTACCTTGACACAAACCTTAAAACTTGAGGTGGGAAACTTGTGTTTCTAATTCTATTTTAGAGTAGTATATCCACAAATGGTAAGTCATTTTTTACTTTTGTGTGGGAAGATTATATTCTAGGTAGTCAATAGAAAATCTTTAAAGAATTAGAAAGCATTCCATTTACTTTTTAATAAAAAAGAATTATGACAACTGTGTTAGCCAGTGTTCTCCAGAGAAATAAATCAATAGGATATAGAAATAGATAGACAGATAGATAGACAGACAGATAGACAGACAGATAGATAGATAGATAGATAGATGGATAAATGATAGAAAGGGTGGGGCAAAAGTAGGTTTGCAATTGCTCATATTGAGAATAATACAAGAATTGCCCTGGCTGGTGTGGCTCAGTGGATTGAGCGCTGGCCTGTAAACCAAAAGGTGGCCAGTTTGGTTTCCAGTCAGGGCACATGCTTAGGGTGAGGTCCAGATCCCCAGTAAGGGACACACAAGAGGCAATCACACATGGATGTTTCTCTCCCTCTTTTTCTCCCTCCCTTCCCCTCTCTCTAAAAATAAATAAAATCTTTTAAAAAAGAGAATAATACAATAATGAATAAGTAATAATATAAGAATAAACTTTCTCACACAATCAGAAATCTGCTTTGGCCCCACCCAGTAGAGACAGATGATACAGATAAGCATGTCAATGAAGCAAACAACACAGATGTAGAAATGAGGATTTAAACACGTAGGAATACACATGGCTATATTGTGGTTTAGATACATAGTTACAGATTTAGGTATAGATACAGTTACAGATTTACATATAGTTAATGATTTAGGTATAGATAGGACATAGGTAGAGGCAGAGGTTTAACTACAGATATAGAAAGAAAAAGAGAGAAACAGAAGCAGAGATTTAGAAATAGATACAGGCAATGGAGATTCAGATAGCGTTTGGAAATAGTCATGAACAGAGACAAAGACATAGATAAGAGGAGGTTCATTTGAGAAACTGACTCACACAATTATGGAGGCTCAGAGCCCCGGGATCTGCCACCACAACTGAAGAGCGAGCAGCACCAGCACGTAATTCAGCCTGAGTGAGAACCAGGGGGGCTGAGGGCCTGACTGCAAAGGCTCAAGAAGCAGGAGCGCCCATGTCTGATGGCAGAAGCAGGTGGGTGTCTCAGCTCCCACGAGGAGAGCAGATTCACCCTGTTTCCATGTTTTGTTCTACTCAAGCACCTGGGGATCGCATGAGGCCCACAGGGCGTCCTTTACTTAGTCCACTGATTCACATGCCAGCTTCCTTCAGAGACACCTCACAGACATGACCAGAAATAATTTTCATGTATCAAGCCATGGACTTGCATCTGAAACATTAAAATACCTTCTCATGGTAAGGAAAACAGAGAAGGCGCTCTAAAAAAATGCAGTAATCTTGAAAAAGGCAATTTACCACAGATGATGCCTATATCCCCAATTATAATATGGAAAAGTAGTTTGTATCAGTGATTTTAAAATAAAATCAAAATTCGCTACCTTATGTACTTACCAGAATATACCAACAATAAATATAAAAATATAGTGACAATAGCACATAAGCAACTGAGACCGCCCAACGTGACAGTCAAAGCACAGAGCGGAGCAGGCTGTTTGGAGAACCAGCAGCGTCTGCCAAGCTGAGTCCAGACGTGGTCGTGACGCCAGTTTCACTCTTTTGAACCTACAGACAGAAATGAAGACGCAAGTCATCAACAGACACGTGCATTCATGTTTACAGTAGCTTCATTATTTAGAGACAAAAGCTAGAATCAATTAAAGTATATCACCAGTAAATTGAATAAATATATTTTAGTGTACTCATAAAACAAAATGGCAGACATCAAGGAAAAAGGAGGAATGTTCTGCTTCTCCTGAATAACGCTATTGGGTCTGAGCTTTATAATCCAATTTATATAAAATTCAAACACATAAACTAATGCTAGTGCTCAGGACGTTGTCTACGTGCTTGGATAAACTGTGCTGGGCATGAGCGTGCTCTCTGGTTGCATAACTTTAGTCACTGTGGAAAAATTTACTGGACTACGGATTCATGGCATACGTGCAACGTGCTGTGTGGAGGTTATACATAAAATATTAAAACTCTCCCTGGAGTGCACTGGCAGGCCACGTTTTTGATTAGGGCAATGAAACCGTTATCTGCACGGGCCTGGGTGTAACTTCGCCGCATACGTGAGCCCTGGTATGTGCGGCTCCTGCCATGCACTGTCATGGACGACCATCAACCCAGTACTAAGGAAGTTAGACATTTGAGATATTTTTTGTGAAATTTTCTAATTTGAAATATCTATTTTAGCCCCCAAAACTGTATGCCAGCATAAAAAATGCAAAATAAGTTTGTTTCAAGATGCATGTTTTGTTCTGACTGTGATCTTGGTATGATCATTAAAATTTTGAAAATTGATCTCCTTTTCTCCCTTTTTTTCTTTTTTTGAGAGAACTGAACCTGCTCTTTGTTTTTGTTTTTTTTTGGTTGTTTTTTTTTTTTTTTTTGCCTAAGCAATGTCTTTAGTGTCCGAATGATTTTTTTTCCATATCATGGAATCCTTCCCCCCCTGGTACCTTGGCTTCCACAAGTCATTTTATAGCAGTTTGTTTTAGTTGTATCTTTTCTATTACTATTTATGCCCCTTATACCCTCCTCCGCCTCCACCAGCCCCTTCTTCTTTTTCCCAGGTCACCTGTCAACAGACGCCATTCTGTACTGAATCGTCAATATGCAATGGTTGCAGTCCACTCACTTGTCAGGGTATTTAACTTCAAATGCACTACTGCTCAATATTTATGGGAGGTGAAGTTGAGTGGTACAATATTTATGGGAATGTGTCTGAATGGTAAGCAGTGCACTTATATCTCTAAATGCTCCAATAGCTATTCATAAATTAATCAATAGAGTAAGTGCACCGGAAGCCCAGGCCACACAATTTTATCACCTCCCAGTACAACAGCATTTACAGAATTGCTTTTGGCAAGATGCCATCATTGTACAATCAAGGACAGTATTGGGCACAGCCCTAAGGTGTTTGTTGCTTTTTCTATGACAGACCCCGGAGAAATGTCTCTTTGATCTCAGTGTCAGAGAGAGGCGTGCCTGGTCATCGATTTGCTTCTGTTTCCTGGACCAGCTGGTTCGTGTGCTGCCCAGCTTCTCCAAGGACGGTGCCTGGAGCTACAGCCTTTTACAGAAAACTAGAGAATGAATATTGAGTATGGGAATGACCCCTGGCAACTGATTTCACTCAAATATTTAGGAAAAATATTTTGAATTTTTGTATTCCCGAAGCAATTTGTCACACATGGACATAGTAAATTAATCAAAATTTAATGTCTGCATTTTGATAATTACATATTTTGAGCTTTTAGTTTATTCTGTTGCACAAACATCTTAAAAGCATGAAATTGAAACATCAGTCTGAAACTGGTAAACATGCGAAGGATAATTCTGAGTATAAAAATGATGCAAAGTAATCAAGATTGTAACAAACATGGAATAGTTCTTGCTGTAACACTCCCCAAACTTTTGACAAGGAATGCAAAAGCACTAATCAACTATATCAAGACATTTGGCTAAATAAATAAATAAACAAACCCACTCAAATGCTTACATGTTGTATAAAATGTGTATTGAAATAAAAATGACTCTGATTCCACTTTACACAACAAAACCTGAAGTCTGTGAACCTGAATATGTAATGTTTCAATTCCAACGATTCAGCACTCTTTTGGCTTCTGGTGAAAAGAAGGGCTAAGCATGTGTATTTATTATAATATAAATATACATTACCATAGACCCTTTTCAAGGCTGAAATTTTACTTCCCTTCTACAAAATGGTGAATCCTTCGACCACATGTGAAAAGATTACTGAACTGAAACGTGAGTGTGAGAGACAAAGAGGACAGGAGGCCACTGAACATTCCAAAGGAATCTAAATGGAACACTAACACGGTGTGGGAATCGTATTAGAATCAAGCATCACATTACCAATACTAATGGAAAAAGGATCTATACGCCTGGGTTTCTAAGGTCATTTCATCATGAACACATGATTCAAATCAAACGGCAAAGCGACATGGCCATATAGTGTCAGAAGTTTATTTTCTTTCCAAACTTTAAAAAAGTGCTCAGGGACATAGTTCCTCCAAACAATAAAAGAATACAAAGTGACAGAGGCACGAGATAGAAGAGCCCACGGATTTCACTATAGAGTGGAAGGAAGAAAGCTCCAGGGTTACCACCGAGCAGCCAAGTCAGTGTGCATGCCATCAAGTGAAGCCAGGGACGACCGCGAGCTCCCTGGGGAGAGTGGACGGGGTGATGAAAAATAAGAAGCGGAAACTGGACACTATTAGTGATCAGATGATGTCACAGATGCCTCAGTCAAAAAGCACATTGGAAAGGCAAATAAAAATTCCAGAAAAATAAATCTTATGTTAAATACTCTTTTAATTCTAAGTCAAAGTAAACTGCTGTAATTTTGACAATTGAAGGATGCAAGATAGAATGATTTAAAATTTTTCCTCTTAGTCATTGACCTAGAATATCTGATTTAGTGGATTTTGGCTAAATCCCCCTTTCTACTGTTTTAATCTCATATCTTGGGCAAAAATATTTATGTAATAGCAGAGTAAATGTCATTTATTAGTTTTCCCTTCAGAATGAACCAATAGCAAAAGCAGAGAAGACTGAATTATAGTTAATGATGAGAATATAAAAGTTATAAATAATATGTTTAATGCTGTTGAAACAATATTGTAACAGTAGCTGGTACGTGAAGAGGAGATTGTGGAAGGAGAGGGAGCTGCAGTCATCTACGCTCCACTGTCATGCTAATAAGACATTGTGATATAATTTTTAATGGTAACAGATTAATAATCATTTCTAAATATGTCATATAAATAAAAATAATATCAGAACACACACAATTTGGGAACAGTTCATGAAGAGATGGAAATACTTTCCATGAGTTAATTTTCTCGTTATTAGTTAACTAATATTATCTGAAATTAAGAAATTGACATATATGCATGTAAACTTCATCACGAGTATTTAAACATGACCTTTAAAAGTGGTTACCTTCGGAAGGACATAATTGAGGGGCATATGGAAACCTATTTTTATTTTTAATTTTACACCTTTCAGGCCTGCTTCATCCTTTTTAAAGCACTTAAATATATTACTCAACATCAAATTTTCAATGAAGATGAAAATTTGCTTTTCATCCAACTTTTTCTAACAAAGAGAGTCACCAACACAACAAGCGCAACGTAAAAATGTTTACCTGCTTGTTCCTCCACGACGAGTTATTAGAGCCTCTTGGTTGATGGTGTCACCACAATAGGAAACAACTAGGGAAACCTTGGGCTGTGTGTGGGGTTTACCTGGATATGAATCAGAAGAAAGGCTGTACAATCAATAGAATATCTATTATATATAAAATTGTATGAATATTTATGTATACATATATATGTTATATATACAATATATAATGCTATCCAAATGCTTTTCAATAAACTCCCTAGACACATTTAAACACTTGGTTATTAAACAAACAGTAACTTTTTACATTAAATTTTATGAAAACCTTAGCGATCACATCATTTTCTAGGTCTTTAATGAACATATATTGTATTTTACCATGTATAATGTGCACCCACATTTTTGGCCCAAACTTTGAGGAAAAAAAATCTTTCGTTTTAATTTTTTAATTCAATTCTGTATTTATTTATATTTAAATACTTATTTTTTGTATTATAAAGGAATTTTAGCCTTTATTTTTAAACATATTATGATACAAAAATTTTTATGTAATAAAAATTACAAAACACAGGAACAGATACAAGGTATTTCAGGTGCTACCCATGTGTAATGGGCATCCTTATTTTCCCCTAAAAAAATTGGCCCAGAAAGTGTGCATTACACACTGCAAAATATGATATTTTATATACAGTGCTTGATTATAAAGTCAATGACTAATACATTTCAAACAATATCAATTTAATTTTTTAATCTTTATTTTTTATTGTTGTCACTATAAAAGATGATCTCCATTCCCCACTGGCCCCTTTACCCCTTCCAACCGTTTCCTACTCCCCGCCTTCACCGCATCGTTGGCTGTGTCCATGGGCCATGCACAATGCATACGTATTCTTTGGCTAAACTCCTCCAGTCCCCCATCCCCCTCCCCAAAACAATATCAAGTTTTAATCAGCTGTTGGAGTAACACGTGGCTCTGCCTGCACACTGGAGTGACATGCAAGGCACAGCAGCCCCAAAAGCAGTGCAGAGCAATGCACTGGCCCTCTGCACGGGGCGTCAACAACTCCAGGCGTTTACCTCGTCTCCACAAGGTGCAAAACATTAGGCTGGCCGTAAAGTCTGTATCATTTTTTCCATAAAATAAAAGACACATTTTTCTTTTTTACCAGGAACTTTATTGGTTTGGATATTTTGGGTATATCAGCTTTCTTCCAAGTGGTATGACATTGATTGTTCTCAATTATTGTCTCGATATGACTGCTATCAACTTCAATTGGCATACCTGGCGGTGAAGTACCGTCCAGCAAGAAATCTCCAGCGTAAAACCTCGCCAACCACTTCTGACACATTCAACCAGTCACAGCACCTTCTCCATACACTGCACAAATCTTTTTTTGTATTTCAGTTGTGTTTTTAGTTTTCTTGAAATAATAAAGCATAATATACCAAAAATGTTACTTATTTTTCCCATCTTTAATATTAAAACGGCCACACAAAACTTCAATAACTTTGGTAAGTTTTTTAAATGCATACTAATATGACAGATGTCACAATACAATCTAACAAAATTGTTTCAAATGAAGTTAAAAACAACTAAGTGCTATAGAGCCATCTTATGGTAAAAATCAAACAAATTTTTTGGCCAACCCAAACATCAGTGGTGTAAAAATAATAGTTTGTTAAAATCAGTGACTAATTTGTTGATTGTGTAGAGCTTTTTAGAAAGAAACAGCAAAGAACTGTGATGACTTTCTCCACTATACAATTTAGCACAGCCATTACCATGGCTTTGCAAAGTCACCGTTGAGCACACCTGAGCTCACCTGAGCGCATCACAGCAATGAAGATCAGGTTTGAGACATAGATAAGGAGGGTTGATTGCTGGAGGCTCCTTTACATGTGATAAAAAGTTAAAACTTTAGCTATAAAATAAGTAACACCACCAGTCAATTTTCTTCTCAGTAAAATTTCTTTGATGAGTATTTTGCTAAGACAGAAAAAAAAAAAGAAAACTTAATTATTGAATCATGAAACCTTTGACCCAGTTGTGTGGCAGAATCAATTTTCTAAATACTCTGCTAAAACTGCAATGGGCTTCTCTTTCAAAAAATACGGCAGGTTAATTATTCAGAGATGACTGTCATACTAAACAGCAGTATTTCCAGATAAAAATGTTTTTTAAGCGTTTAAATGGATGATTTATCTGAAATAAATAGAAGATGTCCTTAGAGCCAAAGAAAGAAAAGGAAGGAAGGCAGGTAGGGAGATCTTCAGAGAGGCTCTAAGTGTAGAGCCCGTGGGTACCCTAAGGTTGCCTGCCAAACCTTTGGTTGAGTAGAAGCCACGACTCAAACACTAGCCTGGGATACAGAAGACAAGCCCGATGGCTAGGATTTGGGAGCTCAGATCTGAGAGCCTTGTACGAAAGCTGCTGTCTCAGAAGAGGGAACGAGAAAACCCACAAAGGGAAACAGTGCTCTAGGTTTTCTGCCTGTTACTGTGCCTTCAGTACTCTGGGGTGTTGGCTGGTTCACGTGTGTTTCGAAGTCAGCTAAGAATGTGGTGGAATTTTTAATCCAGTTGTGCTTTCCACACATGCATGTATTTAAGTAATTCTTTCCAGGGTTTTCCCTTTTTGTAACCAATATCCAAGGCAGCCCCAAACTCTAATTCCTCAGGCAAATAACATGGCTCATTTTTATGTGAGTGCCATCTCTCCGTGGGCCCAAATGTGAGGGTGTATTCAGTAAGCCAGCCCACGGAATGCAGGTCTTACCCAGGAAGCTTCTCTTCTTTCAGGGATGGTGTTGCCTCCAGTTCTTGTTTGTCTTCTTTCACTCGCTCTTGAATGTCTTCAAAAAGTTATTTTGATATTTTCCCCCAAATTCATCATTGTTTCTGAAATAAGATACTTTGCCATTACAGAGAGTAAAATTCTCTGTTTTCAGAAAACTATGTTGTTCTTTTTAGAATGAGGTAAATATAATTAAATTGCTCCCCTTTTAAATTTAATTTAATGGCTAACACAATTTCAATTACTTAAATATATAAATGGTAAACACCATTTAAAATTACTATTGGAAACCTGAAAAGGTGGACACATGGTTCTTTATCTTGAGAACATAAATATAAATATAAATATATATATAATTCAATAAATTTCTCATTTTCTTAAAACATCAAACATTTATTTTTCCCTTAATTAGAAATAAATTTCTTCCTCATCAAAATTACTTTTGCTGAAGGATGGGTGATTTGTGATGCAAAGTGAATCTGTAAGATCATTATAAATAGAAACTTCTGGAAGATGGTGAGGGGCAAGTCATCTACAGAAAAGGAAATTGCTGTTTTATTTTGTTTTTAATCATTGGAATCCATCTTATGTATCATGCTGCTCAGGGAAAAACATGTACTTTCTTCTTCTAATTTCCCAGACAACATGCTGATTTTATATGGCTCTACTGAAACAGAGTAACTGGTAATTTAGGAAAATATGTAATACAATGTTATTGAATAACCTAGCATTTTTGCCTCAATTTCAGTAATCACCTAGCCCCTTTTTCTAACATCACTGCTCCTTAAAGTGGACTGAATAACACGATATCTGCAGTACTATTTCCTCTAATATGCAAATATGCATTTGTATATTTATATTATATATTCTGATAAGGCCTCCTATATATAATCCAATATAAAATTCAGACAACAATGCATTCTGTAAGAAACACACTTCATAATAGAAATACCTTAAACAACCTTAGTATTTAAGATTGTGGAATCTCCACACTCAATAGCTTTTTTCAGTTATTTCTTCATGAGGAATAAGGGGAAAGTTAATGTGATGAACAATGAGGGAGGGACTGATGGCACAGGAGGGGGAAAGGCTTCGCTTTGGCGGAGACAGGGCGGGAAGAGGGGCCCTGGCTTTCACGCCGGCGTCTCCGGTGTTCATCTCCTGACGGGGAGCCGCCTGAAGGCGCTCCTGTTAGCTGGGCTCTTGCTTCTTAGCGATCGCTCCGTGATGTCCCGGAAAGCACCTCCAAAAACACGTGGTTCCAAAGACAAATAAGCTCAGTTTTATTCTGCAGGCTTTGTCCTGTGCAAACACCAAGTGCGTCGCCGCTGGGCAGAGATGCCACCAAGGTCATAGGGAACACAGCAAAGGTTAGCTGCTGCCAGGACATTTGTCACTTCTACCACCAGGATCCAAAGTAGCTGCTGCAGTGGAGAAATTCACAGTTTTGAGTGAGAACACGTGACAGATCAAGCTTAGGTCACACCACACGGGTGCCCACGATATGGCTTCATGGCGGAGAAAGGTCCTTCGTGTGTGGAATGCCCAAACCAGGGAAAGTGGGTCTGATAACAGGTAGTAAAAGAATGCAAATTTCTACAATATTCTAGGTGAACTAAATCCCCATTGACTAAAACTAATACCAAATAATATAATAATATCACAAGTTTAAAGTTCATTGAAAATTCCAATCGCATCTAATTTTGTATTAAGAAGAGTCCACTGAAATAACTTTCAAAAAGAATCATGTATTGTCAGGAGAGTTCATTGAACCCTGAGCACAGTTTCTGACATCATTTTGTTGTTGGATAACTATTCACAGCCACCAGTAGATCGTGTGCGCAGAACTAAAAGCGCAAGGGACACCACCTGCCCTCTGCTGCCCCCTAAGTGAATCTCCGGACCCCAGGGCTCCACAGCCTCCCCTCGCTTCAGTGTGGAGACCTACCTGCAAACAAAAATGAGCTTTTGTTGTCGCACATCATTCATGCCAAGCATTTCGATCCACATTTTCTTTCCAAATTTAGATATATATTTTTTTAGCTAGGATAATTCCCTCACAAGAATCTTGCTTCAAA
Source organism: Mormoops blainvillei (assembly GCA_004026545.1). Lineage (NCBI taxonomy): Eukaryota > Metazoa > Chordata > Mammalia > Chiroptera > Mormoopidae > Mormoops > Mormoops blainvillei. The sequence continues at coordinate 638,983 of PVJD01000018.1, read as the reverse complement.
AAAAAAAAAATCTGAAACACCTATGTAAAGTAAAAAATAATACTTCAGATTTAAAATGTTTAGTGTGTTTTCTTTTTTCATTTTTTTTCAAAAAATGTTTAAAGGAGGGCGACTAATATATTAATGATTTAACTCTAACCAGTATATTTAGTTTGGAAGGTCTTGCTTTCCATCAGGAACCAGCAATTATCCCGACTCTTAGACCACAAAACCCACTTGGTAAATATTACATGAAGGAACTTTAAAACTTGGTAATTGCATAAACCTCATGTATTTCAAAATGAAATAATAAACTAGTAAAGGTACATTCAGATTAGCAGTAATGGAGCCATAATGTCATGATGGATCTATACTATCAGGTAACACATTTTATAGGAAGAGCTAGGCTTCCTTTTCATTTTATGTGTCCCGGGACTTTATACAATTCCTGAAAAAGTTTATTTAACTAATGAAATAAATAAGTACCTTTGTTTGAGAAAGAATACTAGAAATCTTTAACAAATTACACTTTAAGAAATAATGACTAGTAACTCTTGTGTATAGTAGTAGATGTGTTCCCAACAACTAAAATAGTTCATTAACAGTGTCCTGCACTTTTCTGTGCACACATACGCATAGAAAAGGATGTATAGATTTGTATATATGTACATATACATATGTATTGTTTTAATTTTATGAACTGAACCTTATCTTTTATACTTCTTTAAACATAAAGATATATTGTTGTTCTACATCCACAGATGCGAGACCTTATAACTCAAATTCTTTTGATTGATAGCTGAAGGTGGTTGGTCACAGGTCATACCATAATTAAATACGGTGTCTATTATGTCCAGAATAAAAAAAAAGGCTCATCAAGCATTGTTTATTTTTCTTAGAACTAAAATGGCAAAGTAATCTGTCCAGGTATTTTGGAGATATGCTTTAAATCAATATATTCCCCAAATTTGCCTGACCGGGGAGACCCCTCTGTCTTCAGGAGGTTAATCCCCACTGCTGATCGCATGCTCCCTTATGACACTGAGCCTGCCGGCCAACCCCCTCACTAGGCTGAGATGGCACAGTGTTGCCCTCGCCATGGCCAGCAGAGCTTTCTGAGGGATAGCGAGACTGTCAGCACCAGTCCAAGTGGGTTCTGACAAGGAACCTCAGCCTTAACATAGCCCTGGGGGAAGACAGTGAAGAACCGCTGTCACTGACAGTAAAATCAAGTGGCTTCTAATGATCTTGGTTAATAATTGTAGCAAAAAAGAAACAGCCAAACCAGTCCCTGTGCAGTGAGTGCTGAGGGCTAGCATTCCTTGCCTCACAAGAGATTATATGTGGAATGACAACTGCAGGTACGGTTACCACCTGGAGAGGCTGATCTACTGTCAATTCCCAAAGGCCACACTCTCTTCCATAGGTCAAACGAGTGAATACATTCGCTAGATGGGGGTGATAGCAACTACAATGCTGATATAGAGGGGTGGTAGCAAGGGGGAGACAGGGGTTTTCCACTTATTTTGTCCTGGGATGGTACCCCCAGTCCACTGGTCAGGGAACTACTGCAGAGATATTTTTCTTTCTTTTTCTCACTATTTCTATTCAAATTTCCAAACTATAAATTTGGAAACTATGAATAGAGCTGAAGCTTGGGGCCTTGGATCCACTAGTCCAGCTATAGAAATGTCCTAGAGTGAAATTTCTTGGGCCACAGTGACATTTTCCATCCTCAGGAGTTTACAGCACCTGGGCATCAGTTCCCAGGAACCTCCCCAAATCCTGACTCACGCTGGAATACCTCCGTAGCCCATGTAGGGGAGCTGGGAAGCACTGCAGGTTTCTTTCTCACACGGTGAAGCTTCCGTTCCTCCCAGTCAGGTCTCCAGTCCTGGTCTGCCTCCGGCAGGGAAGCGGATTGGGAGGCGTGGCTCTCACGGACAGTCTGGGCCAGCAGGACTCTGATTGCTTCCATTCACAAAGAACAATTGGCCTTTAGTTCACTGCCCAAGCTCTGAAGTCCTTAGTATGCAATGATTCATCAGTGACCACCACAAACCTCAAAGGATCCCCGCATCAAGACTTCTGCTCCAGCCTGCTCTCTGGGGAGAGGACGTGTGCTTTGACTCTGAAGGCTACGAGCCGTAACCTGCAGCTGCCCCTCCAGAGACCCCCACTCTCCTCGAAGTCTGGGGCCCCAGTCAGAGGGCATCTCCTTCCTTCATTCCTGCCCCAGAGAGCGCAGCCTCCAGGAGCCGCCAGGGAGGGCACCTGAGGAAGCCTTCGGTGGTCTCCGACTGTTTCGAGCAGGCGGCAGAGAAGCTGGAGCTCTGTGCATACCCTGTCGCTCCATCATGTGATCGCCAGGTCCTGGGCAGCAGGCTCTCCCCTTACTGACGTGCGTGCTGTGACCAGGTCCGCCTGTTCAGACAGGGTCTAAACAGAACGGTTGTTTTTGAGTATCAGCAGACAACGCCTAAAGTGAATTAAATGACCTAATACATTTCTTTTATAAATAAGACAGTTGAAATTAGTTTTCCTATTAATGGTGAGTTGGGATCCCCGTGGGGCTGGGCCTTTCACCTCCACATCAACCAGTCCTTGGGGTCAGGTTGCCCTGGAGAGAGATTATCACCTGGGGGAGGTACTTGCCTCAGCTGAGAGCACATCCTGGGCAGAGCCCAGGCTGTGTGTGAGCAGCGGGCTGCGCTCCCCGTAGCTGTTCCCGCAGCAGCGCACCCGCCGCCACCTGCTGCCACTCGCACCATGCGGCACCAAGAACATTGTTCATCCTTGCGTCATTTAACTTCATGCAAAACCATCTCACTATGGAAAGATTCTGGTACTTTACTCTCGTGCACTGTTGCATTTCTAAGGTGCTGTTATGCTGGTTACATGTAATTTTAGTTATTACATTTTCATTGCTGTGTAATGTTAAATCATGTGAACACGCAACACGTTGCCACTTTTGTTATATTCGCAGTTCCTAAGAACAGTTTCCAAGTTCTTCACCGCTCTGCGCATTGCCAGAGCTCCTGCTACAGGAGGTGAGTCTCTGAGCGCAGGAGCGGTCGCTGCGGCTGGTCAGGTTTGGGCTCGCGGTGCTCGGGACTGGCCGCTGCGGAGCCAGCTGTTTCCATTTTGCTGTTCCTGTGAGTAGCTCTATATTTTAAAGCGAGTATAACAGTGTGTATAACATTGAGGGGGAAAATGTTCACAAGAATGGCACAGCATTCCATAACACATGTCTCCATACTTTCAAGGAAAGGAGCGGGGGGCGCTCTGGCAGTGAAAGGCTTCTTATGAATAATACTGAACTGACATGATGATCTGTAGACAGCGGTAAGAAGAGACTCACAAACCAGTTTATTCAAAATGTGCTAAAATTTAAAAGGTTCAGGAACATCAAGTCAGTGCGTCCGGGTCACATGCACCATCTTTGTGCACATTCCTTCTCCCCGTTGTGCTGTGCGTCCCCCGGAAATCATCCTCCTCGTGTTGTGTAACCGACTGTTCATTAAGAGCTATGGATTGGAATAACGTTAAAGACAAAGTTCTTAACTATGTACCCTCAGGTTGATATTAATCTATTCATCAATATCATGAAGAAGTTTATCAGAGAACAACCTATTCCTGGAAACCTATTAAATTAGCTAAACACATTGCAAGAGAGACACTTTGGAATTTTTTCCAATGAGAAATCTGACAAACACTGAGCTAAGTTCAGCATATTCATTAGATGAAAAATGGAGTTGAAATTTCAAAGTTCACTCTGAAAATTGAATAACTGCGGGTGTATTTATTCATGAGGAACACACGCTAAATCCCTGCGATCTTCGCTTAGCTAGATGCACAAATAAAACTTGTAAGAACCTATTGTATTTCTTGTCAATTGTAAACCAATTTTCAGTTTTAAGAATATCCCTAATTCTGAAATTCTTGACATCTGTCAAATTATCTCCTAACATCTCTTGCTTTCTTCAAGATTTATAAAGATTGCCAACAGCCATTTACAATCTGTAACATTGTTTAATACTGTGGAATACAAATCATGGAGGGGCATTTGAAATGGTTATGGCACCTAAAACTAGATTAATTGACTCGCCTCCTGTTTTGGTCCTTGGCTTTGGGCTGATGGAAGAAGATGTATATGCAGTAAACACTGCAAAATCTCCATCTGAGGAATATCTTATTAAGCGAAAATCAGGAAGTATAATATGCAGAATGGAATGTATGCATTTATAGACACAAATATTCATTGAAAATTGCAATAGTGTCTTGCTGACTGCCCCTTTAGAAAAGTGAAGGATCAACTGAAATATGACAAGGGAATGTTTAAATTTTACATTCTCCATTTCAACATTAAATTGAAACAGTATTTAGATGGCCTAAAACTGCTCGGACAGGTGAGCAAACAGTGGACAGGAACGTAAGTAGCAAGGTTCATCAGATTTTATGGAAAAATGGAGAAAAACAGGATAGACCAAAACTGGTTCATTTGAGGAAAGCTTGGTATCAAAAGGCACTAATTAGTTTTAAAAATAAGTGAAACGTTTCCTTTATTTCCATGCGATGGGCATGAGACCATCTTCATGGAATCGAACAGAAAACAAATGCGCCTCGCACAGCTGCCCCCGTGAGAAACTCAGGCCCCGGAGCACAAGCGGGCTTCGAGAGGGCACGCACGCCGTACTGAGGGGTCAATTAAATGCACGTATTTATGATTTCCTATATATTGGAATTATTATAATGCAACTGATTTTCACTGCAAATAATAGGAAATTATCTCTCAAGATACCTCAGTAGTATCAAAAGGCACTTTTCAAAAACTTCATTACTACTTCAGCATTAAATATAAAATTGGTGCCATTTCAAAATATTTTATCATATTAAACATGAAGCTTAATAGACATGCTTTTCAAGTATGCCCAAATCAATCAACACAAACTCAATTTTTAGTTTACTTATTTGTCCCATCATACTAAGTTCAAATGTTCCTAAATATTAAGTCTAAGAAAGAATAAAATGCACACAACGAATGGCTAGAGTGATCATAATTACAAAGGATATAATGTATATCATATTTGCCATGATGAATACTTATAAACCATCTAATTTTTGAACAAATTGTGTTTTCTTGTTGTTTTTATTTTATCATTACAAATGTACTAAAAAGATAACATCAAATTCTTTATAATTTTCAAAAGCACTGATAACTCAAATAATCTTTTAAAACAAGTACCTTAATAAGAATACATGATTGTATCACATTTAACATTTGAAATAATTATACAACTCCAAATAAAAACTAACATCATCACATTCAAAGTAAAAATGTGGCAGTACCAAAACCCTTAGAAAATTTGATCAATGGTTCTCCACACCTGACTGACGTTTTCACTGGAGAGTGAGCAAATCCTCACGCTGCGGTAATTGTGTTTTTAACCAGCTTTGCCAACGACGAACTCCCTAAAAATAAGGAAAAGCTTTCCCATTGTACCTATAGCTCAATGTCACCTGTTACATGTACATAAACACTCTAAAATGGAACATAAGTGAGATGTTCAGTCCTTATTAATGGGTGTTGATTGGAACTTTTGAACCTCAACCTAACCAGGAACTTACTACTCTAATATATGCTTATAGTCCACTCTTTATTTACTGATTTAAAATAAATATGGAGGATTTGCTTTTTCTGAGGCACTATGTTTGGCAATATTCATAACAGAACAATGAGTCTTAGTATCTCTGCTATAACAGTCCGTGAAGAGAAAAACATACCCAGACAGCAACAACACAATAAAGAAAGTGATTCAGTTACAAGTAGTAAAAATTCTACTACAAACCAGTGGTGATTATGAGGGCGAGTCCCTTGGAGTGCAAGGTTCCCCCGGCTAGGTGAGCATTCTAGGGAATCTGTATCAGGGTACCAGGCGTTGTCATGAGAGGCTGTGTTTGGCTTCAGTTTTTTGGGGGGTTTTTTGTTGTTTTTTTTTGGGGGGAGACTCTTTCAACACTTTTGCCCATTTCATGATGGGTGATTTACGAGCGCACCTGCCCAGGCCACTCTGAGTGTTCGGCAGTTTCTGACCCAAAACAGCATGACCCTTATGACCTGCCCTCCCCATTACTCAATCTCAACCCCATTATCTTTTTTGTTTGTTTGTTTTCCCAAATGAAAAAAAGTCCTCAAAGGGAAATGTTTTATTGATGTGGAAGAGGTGAAGCAAAAATAATGGCAGAAGCACTAAAAGGCATCAAAATCGATGAGTTCAAAAACTGTTTTGAGCAGTGGAAGAAACGTCTTGATAGGGGTATTACATCAAATACAGAGTACTGTGAAGGTGACTGAAGTTTAAACAGGTAAGAATAAATAAACAATTTTTTATAAGTAAATTCCAGGGTTTTTTGGGTCCCCCTCATATGCATGGAATAATAACCAATATTTAAAACAAGCGAGGTACAGACAGTGCACTTAACACTAAACCCCCCTGTGGCTGCCTGGTCACCTTTTCAATTTATGAGGCTGTCAGAAGATCCTGTGACCATCTAAGTTTATCACAGCCAATGTCTGTGTTCATTAAGCCACAGAAACACAGAACTGGGTTTTGGAATTAGCCAGGTCTGGTTTGGATTTTTTTTTTAACTTTGTGAATTCTTACAGGTGAGTCTTTTAAAAGATTATTTTTTAAAAAAGCAGAAACATGTAGGATACATATTTTATGGGGTTCTTGTGAAAGTTAAGAGAAATAACATCTGTAAGGACCTCATCACTCCTTCCGGGCTGGAGTAACCACTCGGGAAGTGTTAGATAATCCATTCCTGTTACTGCTGATGAATTAAACGTGAGATTTCAGGCCATACTAACCTTGGAGAAGAGTTTGCCTGCATCACTCAAGGCCCTGGAATGTCAATTTTTTAATTAATATGGATTATATAAATATACACTTCAGATGCATTTTAATACACAAGAGGGGAATAACTTCTATATGTTTCATTGAAACAATATTTACCTTTGAAACATGGTGATGTCAATATTTTCTGTCGCTTTCTATATTGAAATATTGGCAGGTTGACTTTAAAATTGTCCTATATATTCCCACAATTACGCTCACCTCTGTGGGTTTTCTCCTCTCCTACATTGGAGAAAGGGCACCCATTCACGTTGTTCCCTTGTATGTTCTGCCTCTATAGATGGTGCTACTTGGCAACATTATTTCTGCAAAACTGGCAAAGTTAACTAATTAGTGGTCAAGTAAAATCGATAATGGCCCTGTAAAAGGCTCTTGCTCACAGGTCTTTTCCTTTCCCCTGAACACCCCCGTGAGCATATGAAAGTACTTGTGAACATTCAGTGTTGGTTTCCCTTATTTCTGTTGGAGGAGGTTGTTTCTGCTGTTTGTATCCAAGTCCCAGGAGGGGTCTCTCCACGTGGCTTGCTGTGACAAAACCTCTATTTCCAGGATGGGGAGCTTAGAATGACATCAGGGGAAGAGGCAGGCAGAACCGTGGCCGATGTGGCTCAGCTGGTTGGAGCGTTGGGCAATAACCGAAGGGTTACAGGTTCTACCCCTGGTCAGGGGACATTCCTAGGTGGCGGGTCTGATCCAGGTCTGGGCATGTGCTGTATGGGAGGCAACTGACTAACCCTCTCACATCAGAGTTTCCTCTCTCTCTACCCCTCTTCCTTCCTCTCTCTCTAAAAGCAAGGAAAGGAAATGTCCTTGGGTGAGGATTAAAAAAAAGAAAAGAAAAGAAAGAGGCAGCGAGAGGACAGTGGCTGCTGGTCACCTGCTCTTAACCATGTCATTTCTCCTTAAACCAGAAGCAAACTGCTGGGTCATTCTTTAACCCATTGCAACGTTACTGAGTGATCACCCATTTCTTCTATAAATAGGCTCTCCTGACACAGTGCTAAAGCTATAACTCTCAGAAATTTATTTAAAGGACACTGAAGTAATATTTTAGAAGAGGAGATTGAATAACTATCCTTTTCATGCATCTGAAAGGTTTGCCTTTTGAATCGATCGAGTGTAGGAAGGTATTTGCACTGAATTACCCCTACAGATTGTCTACTATAACAAATCTGTTTCTATTTTTCACTCCTTTTTGGTTTGACTGTTTTGCTATATGTTCTTTTAAAGTTGCCTGAAGTTGTTCAGGAAGCATAAGAATTTGAAGCCAATCTCATTCTCCATGTACCCGGACTGTCACACCCATGTAGGCTCAGGAGGTGGCCGGGTATCACAGCTCAAACGCCTTGTTAATAAAATCATCACAGTGAAAATTTTACAGTCCTGTTTCAAGGTTAAGAATAAAGAGAGTATTTTTTCATCCCACACTTTAAAACTTCACGTGAAAATATCTGAAAAGTGTAAAACATACTGTTATTGGGTTTTTGATAGAATGACCCAAGTATTCAGTGTTATTCTTAGAAAGATCAATAAATGCAATCTTCTCCCAACAACAAATCAACAATGTGGACAAGCATGCCTTTGAGTTTCAGTTGCTGAGTGAAAAATTTCTTAAAGAAATGTTGTATATTCCTCCCTAGGTGATCAGAAATAGATTTTTCTCAATGATGTTTTCACAAGCATGGTTATTAAATTCAGAATGTAACTCATGTAAAATGAAAACATTAATTTAGTAAACATCGAATAAGTGTGACTGGGTGATTTAAAAATCTAAGTTGTGAAACATTTAAAATAATATATTATTTCATTTATTAACTCAAAAATATTTAGTAAGCATACTACTGACAAACATTGCAAAAGTCAAGGAGTTAAAATGATGGGTTGGACATAGCTCAGACTTGAAGTAACTAACAGGCTTAAAGGTGAGATCAATGTGAAAATAAGTGTTGCAGGCACTGTGATGACAGTGTCTAGAGTGGACTACATTAATGAAGGGAGAAGGGACAGAAACCCTTGGGGAGGCCACATCCAGGGACAGAGATGGATTTAACCGCGGGTGCACCAGGTTCGCGCCCTGGGTCCCAACTTCTAAAGGCATGTATTTTTATTTTCCCTGCCTCTCTCTTTTTTAAGGGGCCCAATATTTTCTTCTGTGCTGGGGGCCTCAACCGACCTTAATCCGCCTGTGCCCAGGGACACAGTCCTACTAAAACCTGACTTGATCAGAACACTGTGGACGCTCCCACTCCCACACATGCCGCCTGCACCAGCAACCTCCAGGATAGAAACAGTGAGTTAAAAGTGAGTGATATACAAGGTGCAGGATCTGTCTGTGGAGCGCTAAACGTGGGACCCACAAAGCCACGAGCATAGGAAGAATCCAGGACGCTGGAAGAAAAGCAACAACCTCAAACACAAGCAAGTCCTAACCAGGTTAATAAATGTGTTTGCATGGAAGACCTATTTACCTGATTACCCTTTAAAAATTAGAACATTATTTTTTAGAGACAATTAAGGCTCCCTGCAAAATGGGGGGAAGGTACAAGGTTTTTCATATACCTCCTGACCCCACACATGTGCAGCCTCCCCCACTATCAACCCCCACCCGATGGTACATCCGTTACAGTCAACAAACCCACATCGTCGCGTCACTGTCATCATCGCGCAGAGACCAGAAGCTTACACTACAGGTCACCGTTGCGGGTGTTCATTCTGTGGCTCGGACAAACGTAAGGTGAGCTGTATCCATCACTGTAATGTTATACAGAATATTTTCACTGCCCTAAAGATTCTCTGTGCCCAACTTGTCATAGAAATATCAACTCTCCTCAAATTGATCTGTGGATTCAGTGATCTGATCCCAATCCAAATCCTAGCAGGATTTGTAAAATCTTATAAGCTAATTGTAATTTTTTGTTATTAAAATTCAAAGGGCCAGGTTCAACCTTAACAACCTCAAAGAAATTTTTTTTAAGTTGAGGACCTCTTTTACCAGGTGCTATAACTTATTTTCAATGGCATTAATTAGTATAGTGTGACATTGGTACAGACATAGACAAATCAATGCATGGTACTTAATAGAGAATTCCAAAACACAGCTGCACAAACAGAGGCACTAGGTCTTATTTTTGACAGTGAAGTAGGGAAATGAAAGTCTGTTTAAGAAATATTGCTGGGTTAATTGTGTGGCCATGTGAGGAATCCCATGTATAATCGTGCATTGGTGGGCGTCTGAGAAATGCGTACTGCAGCGTGAAAGCAGGCGCTGGAGGGGACCGGTGTGAACGCCCTGCGGGTGTAGCCTGCGCTCCAGCAGAGCAGCTCTCCGTGGCTACCCACACACACTGCTCGGGAAGGGAGCTGCGTAATAAGAAGGTAAAGAGACGGACACCCATTGAAGCACTAAGTTAGAAATAAACACATGAATTTTACATGAATAATTCAGTAGCCATTTTTTAAACAACGAAGTTTAAAATTTTGCTCTGAGGTTCAACAAAATAGTCTGTAGACCTAGAGCTACCAAAACTGCTTTAAGAAGAACAAACAAGTTCATCACAATAGCGAGTCACACACCAAGGTTGGCAAATGTGAAGGAGCTCACACACTGATAAAAAGAGTGTACAAGAAATTAAAACACAGTGAGAAAACCACAAAATAATATAATTAGACAATTTTAAGGTGATACCATTGGCACTCTGCATCTGCGGGGTTTGCGTTTGCACATCAACCAACCACGCACTGAAAATATCCAAAGGAGAAAATTTATGTTGTTGCTGACATGTACTATGTGCTTGGGTTTATGATGGTTTTGTCTGTGCTGAACATGCAGACATTTTTTTTCTTGTCATTATTCCCTAAACAATGCAGTGTGACAATTATTTGTGCAGCATCCACACTGTATTAGGTATTACAGTTGACTCTTGAAGAACATGGGTTTGAAATGTGTGGGCCCGGTTCTACATGAATTTTTTCTCAGTGACTGCGAATGGTACTGTAAGTGTATTTTCTGTTCCTGTGTTTTGCAGATACTGTATTTCTTATGAATTGAAGTTCTGTGGCAATCATCCCTCAGGAAAGCATATTGGTACCATTTTTTTCAACAGCATTTGCTTACTTTATGTCTTTGTGTCATATTTTAGTAATACAATATTTAAAACATATATTATTATATTTGTTATGGTGATCTGTGATCAGTGAACTTTATGTTACAGTTGTAATCATTTTGTGGTACCACAAACCATGCCCATGTAAGACTGCAAACTTAACTGATAATGTGTGTTCTGACTGGTCCATGACCTCCTAAATCCTTGAAGCACAAAAATATCAAAATTAGGCCAATTAATAACCTTACAGTAGACATTAAATATTCAAGTGAAAGTAAAAGTTTCATATCTCTCACTTTAAATCAAATGCTAGAATAATTAAGCTTAGTGAAAAAGGCTTCTTGAGCTGTGACCAGGGTGGCTTGGTGGGTTGGGTGCCATCCTGTAAAGTGAAAGGTCCCTGGTTGGATTCCCAGTTAGAGCACATGCTTGGTTTGTGGGCCTGATCCATGGTCGGGGTGCATGAGAGAAGCAACTTACTGATTTGTCTCTCACACTGATATCTCACTCCCACTCTTTCCTTCCCTTTTCCCTCTCCCTGCCTCTCTCTCTCTAAAAAAAAAAAAAAAAATGCTGTTTAAAAAAGAGAAAGCATGTTGAGAGCCAAGCAAGACAGACCAAAAGCTGGACCTCTTGTGCCAGATTTTAAATGCAAAGGAAAAGTTCTTGAGGGAAATTAAAATGTACTATTCCAGTGAACACACAAATGATGAGAAAGTAAAACAGCCTTATTGCTGATATGAAAAAAGTTTTAGTGGTCTAGACAAAAGTTCAAAGCTGCCACCACCTTCCCTTAAGCCAAAACTTAATCTGGAAAAAAAGCTGTAATTTTCTTCAAGTCTACAAAAGCTAAAAGATATGGGGGAGCTGGCAGAGGCTGGTTCATGAGGTTTAAGGAAAGCAGTTGTCTCTGTAAAATAAAAGTGTGATGTGAAGTAGCAAGTGCTGATGCGGAAGCTACAGCAAGTTATCCATAAGATTTAGCTAAGACAGTTAATAAAAGTGGTTGTCCTGAGCAGCAGGTTTTCAGTATATATGGAACAGCCTTCTCTTGGAAGCGGATGCCGTCTAGGACTTTCATAGTGAGCGAGGAAAAGCCAGTGCCTAGCTGCAAAGCCTCAAAGGACAGGCTGACTCTCTTGTTAGGATCTATTACAGCTGGTATCTTTAAGATGAATCAATGCTCATTTACCATCTTGAAAACCCAAGGACCTTACGAATTGTACTAAATCCAACAGTGACTAAAAACCTTAACCTGGTAAAAAAGAAAGACATACAAGTCCAGGAAACACAAAATCCCCAATAAGATGAACCCAAAGAGGCTCACACCAAGACACATCATAATTAAAATGCCAAAGGTTAAAAACAAAGAGAGAATCTTAAAAGCAGCAAGAGAAAGACAGTTGCTTAACCTACAAGGAAGCTTCCATAAGACTGTCAGCTGATTTGTCGATGGAAACATTGTAGGCCAGAAGGTCCTGGAACACAATATTCTAAGTGATAAAAAGCAAAGACCTACAACTAATTCTATGTTACCCAGCAGGGCTATCATTTAAAATCGAAGGAGAGCCCTAATCAGGTAGCTCAGTTGGTTTGAGTATCATCCTGTTACACCTAGGCTGCAGGTCAGTGCACACACAAGAAACAACCAGTAAATGCATAAATAAGTGGAACAATCAGTCAGTGGTTCTCTCTCTGTCCCTTCCTCTCTCTAAAACAATCAATAATAAAAATAACAATAAAATAAAATAGAATTGGAAGAAAAATAAAGAGCTTCCCAGACAAGAAAAACACAAAGCAGTTCATCACCACTCAATGGTATTATAAGAAACATTAAAATAACCCCTTTAAGAAAAGAGCCCTGGCTGATGTGGCTCAGGATTGAATGCCATCCTTTGAACCAAAGGGTTGCTGGTTCAGTTCCCAGTCAGGGCACATGCCTGGGTTGCAGGATAGGCCCCCAGTAGGGGGTGTGCTAAAGGCAACCCATTGCTGTTTCTCTTCCTTTCTCCCTCTTTCCCTACTCTCTAAAAATAAATAAATAAATAAATACCTCTTTAAGAAAAGGAAGGGAAAATAAAGGTACATGAATATGAAAATAAAATGGCAATGACTGCATACATATCAATAAGCACTTTAAATGTAGATAGATTAAATGTCCTAATCAAAAGACACAGAGTAGATGAATGAATTAAAAAAGGAAAACACATATCTATGCTGTCTACAAGAGATGCACTTCAGATCAAAAGACATACACATATGGAAAGTAAGCAACTGGAAAAAAGATATTTTATGCAAATGAGGTAACAATATTTATATTAGACAAAATAGACATAAAACAAAGGGATCAATCCAGCAAGAAGACATAACCCTTGTAAACATTTATGCACCCAACATTGGAGTAATCAAATATATAATACAAATATTGATGGACATAAGAAAGAAATCTACAGTAATACAGTCATAGGAGGGAACTTCAACACTCCCACTGACATCAATGGATAGATCTTCCAGACAGAAAATCAAAAAGGAAACAACTGCTTAAATGACACACTAGATCAGATGATTTAATTGATATTTCAGAGCATTTCACTCCAGAGTAGAAGAATATACCTTCTTTTCAAGTGCACATGGAACATTTTCTAGGATAGACCACATGTGAAGACCAAAACAAGTCTCAATAAACTAAAGAAGACTGAAGTCATATCAAGCATCTTCTCTGACCACAGAGGTATGAAACTAGAAAGGAATTACTAAAAATTAAAAAAAACCCTGAAAAAGATACAAGCATGGAAGCTAAATAATAAATGGGTTACTAAAAACTAAATGGGTTAACAAAGAGACTAGGGAAGAAATTAAAGGTACCTTGAGACAAATGAAAATGAAAACACAACAATCCAAAATCAACTGGACACAGTGAAAGCTGTCCTAAGAAGGAAATTTGTAGCAATACAGGCCTACCTCAAGAGACAACAAAAAAATCTCAAATAAAGAAACTAGAAAATGAACAAAAAAGTGCAAAGTTAGTAAAAACAAGGAAATACAAAGATCAGAGCAAAAATAAACAAAATAGAGGCTAAAAAGGCAATGCAAAAGATCAATGAAACCAAGAGCTGGTTCTTCAAAAAGATATTAAAAAAATAATAAACAATAAACCTTTAACCAAGCTCATCAAGAAAGAAAGAAAGAGAAACCAAATAAAAAATCAGAAATGAAAGAGAAGTAACAGCTGACACCACAAAAATACAAAGGGTTACAAGAAAATACTATATACAATTATCTACTACCAAACTGGACAATCTGTAAGAAATAGATAAATTGCTAGAAACATACAATCTTCTAAAGCTAAATAAAGAAAAAAACAGAAAATCTGACCAGAACAATTACAATCAACAAAATCAATGCAGTGATGATGAAAACTCCCAACAACAAAAGTCTTAGACCACAGGGCTTAAAATGTGCATTTTACAAACACACAGAGAAGAACAAATAATCATCCTTCTCAAACTATTGCAAAAAATTCAAGAGGAGGGAAGATTACCAAGCACATTTTATGAGGCTATCATTACTTTAATTCTAAAACCATTACAAAGAAAGAAAATTATAAACTAATATCTCTGATGAACATTGATGCCAAAATCCTCAACAAAATACTGGCAAACCAAATTCTGGAACACATTAAAGAGTTCATATGCCATAATCAAGTGGAATTTGTTGCAAGGTTGGTTCAATAGCTGCAAATTGATTAACATGATATAACACATAAACAAAAAGAAAGATAAAAATCATATGATCACATCAATAAATGCAGAAAAGCATTTGACAAAATCCAGCAACCATTTCTAATAGAAACTTTCAGCAAAGTGGGAATCAAAGGAACACACCTCAGCATAATAAAGGCCATACATGACAAACCCACAGGTAACATCATACTCAATGGGAAAAAGTTAAACATTTTACTTACGGTCAGAAACAAGACAGGGATGTCCACTTCCACTGATTTTATTCACCATAGTATTGAAAGACCTAGCAACAGCAATCAGATAAGAAGAAATAAAAGACATCCAAATTGAAAAGGAAAAAGTAAAACTGTCATTATTTGCAGACAACATGATGCTGTGTATAAAGAAACCTAAAGATTCCACCAGAAAACTACTACAACTGATAGATAAATTTAGTAAAGTAGCAGGGCATGAAATTAATACTCAGAAATCAGTTGCATTTTTACACCAAAAACAAACCACAAGAAAGAAAACTAAGAAAACAGTTCCATTTATAATTGCATGCAAAAAATTTTCACCAAGTAAAATACCTACACTCAAAAAATTATAAGACACTGAAGAAAATAACTGAAGAAGATGCAAATAAATTTAATCATATTTGGATATCTTGGATAGGAAGAATTAACATCATTATAATGTCCAATTACCCAAAGCAATCTGTATATTTGACAAAATTCCTATCAAAATACCAATGGTGGTTTTTACAGAACTCAAACAAATAATTTAAAAAGTTATATGGAACCTCAAAGACCACAAATAGCAATAGCAATCTTGAGAAAAAAGAATAAGGTTGTAAGTATCAGACTACCTGATATGAAACTACAGTACAAGCCTATAGTAATCGCAACAGCATGGTACTGGCATGAAAACACATAGATCAATGAAACAGAATAGAGAACCCAGAAATAAACCCATAACTATCTGCTCAATTAATATTTGATAGTGGAGGCAAGAACATATAGTTGGGTGAAGACAGTTTATTCAATAAATACTGTTGGGAAAATTGAATAGATACATGCAAAAAAATAAAACTAGATTACCTTTTTATACTATGCAAGAATAAACTCAAAATGGACTAAGGACTAAAATGTAAGACCTGAAACCATAGAACTCCTAGAAGAAAACATAGGCAGTAAAGTTTCTGTCATTGTTTTCATTAGTGTTTCTTTTGATACATCTCCTTGGGCAAGGAACACAAAAATAAAGAAATTGGACTAGATCAAATGAAAAAGTTTTGCACAGCAAAGAAAACCATCATCAAAACAAAAAGACAACCTACCAAATGTGAGGAGATGTTCACCAATGATGCATCTGATAAGGGTTTGATATTCCAAATTAATAAATAACTCAGACAACTCAACACCAAAAGAACAAATAATCCAATTAAAAAATGGGCAGAGGACTTGAAAAGAAGGATGAACAGATGCCAATAGACTTATGAAAAAAGGTGCTCAACATCACTAATCACCAAAGAAATGCAAATTAAAACCACAATGAGATATCGCCTCACACTTGTCAGAAATGTATCTTCAATACATCAACAAACAACAAGTACTGATGAGGACGTGGAGAAAATGGAAACCCTCGTGCACTGTGGGTGGGATTGCAGACTGGTGCCACCACTGTGGAAAACAGTATGGAGGTTACTCAAAAAACTAAAAAATAGAACTGCCTTTTGACCCGGCAATTCCACTTTTGAAGAAATCCAAATGATTAAGACAAAAAGATACATGCACCCCTAGGTTCATTACATCATTACTTATAATAGCCAAGCTATGGAAGCAACCCAAGTGCCCATCAGTAGATGAGTGGATAAAAAAGCTGTGGCACATTTACACAATGGAATGCTACTCAGCCATAAAAAGAATTAAATTTTAATATTTGTGACAACATGGACCTAGAGGGTATTATGCTAAGTGAAATAAATCAGACAGTAAAAAAACAAATACCATATGATTTTACTTATCTGTGGAATCTAAAGAACAAAATAAACAAAGAGAGAAAATGGAAATGGCTACATAGATACAGAGACCAGACCGATGGTTGCCAGATAGGAGGGGGATTACAAGGCTACCTGGAAAAGGCAAGGGCACTAAGAAGTAAAAACCAGTAGTTGCAATATAGTCACAGGGATGTGAATTTCAGGGTAGGGAATACAGTAAACAATGTTGTAATAACTATATATGGTGCCAGGTGGGGACTTGAATTATAAGCTGCCTAACAGTTATGCACATCTGAGACTAATATAAAATGATTTTGAGTGTCGACAGTAATTGAAAAAAAACACAAAGGGCGGAATAAACATCATTAGTTTGATAAGAAAACATAGTGCATTCCTTTTTTTAGATTCAATTTGTTTTTCTTTCATTCAAGAGAGGTTGAATTTTTCATCTAATAATATATTAATATGATAAAAACAAATTATGCTGAGTTTGTTGCTCCATTCTGTAAATGGAACAACAAAGCCTGACCCACAGCACACCTGTTTATAGCATGGGCTACTGAATATTTTAACTTCACCATTGAGATCAACTGCTCAAAAAAAGATTCCTTTCAAGTTACTGCTGCTCATTGACAGCACCCCTGGTCACCGGAGTACCCTGATGGAAATGGATGAGATTAAAGTCATATCCAAGTCTGCTTACATAACATCCATCCTGCAGCCCGTGGATCAAGGAGTGATTTCAACTTTCAAGTCTTATCACTTGAGAAGTACACTGCATAATGTTATAGCTGCCACAGTGATTCTTCTGATGAATTGGGGCAAAGTAAATTGCCAAGTTTCTGGGA
This sequence comes from Mormoops blainvillei, assembly GCA_004026545.1. Lineage (NCBI taxonomy): Eukaryota > Metazoa > Chordata > Mammalia > Chiroptera > Mormoopidae > Mormoops > Mormoops blainvillei. The sequence goes on along the minus strand of PVJD01000018.1, from coordinate 621,412 downwards.
AGGGCTTGGCATTCTAGATGACATTAAGAACATTCATGATGCATGGGAAGAGGTCAAACTGTCAACCTTCATAGGAGTTAGGTAGAAATTGATTCCAACACCCATGGATGACTTTGAGGGTCAAGATCTCAGTGGGAGAACTAACTTCAGGTGTGGAAATGGCGAGAGAGCTAGAATTAGACGTGGAACCTGATGACAGGACTGATTTGCTACAATCTCCTGGTCAAACTTTAATGGAGGAGGACCGGCTCCTCACAGATGAGCAAAGAAAGTAGTTTCTTGAGGTGGAATCCACTCCTGGTGAAAATAACGAGAAGCTTGTTGAAATGACAGCAAAGGATTTGACCCTCACCAGCAAAGAGTCTGACACACTAAAGGCTCAGATTGTGGTTGGCATTTTCTAGCAATAAAATGTGTTTTGTTTTTTAGACATAATCCTGTTGCACAGTAAATAGAGTATAATATAGTGTAAAAATAATTTTTATATGCAGTAGGAAACCAAAAAATTTCTGTGATGCACTTTATTGACATGGTTGCTTTATCACAATGGTCTGGAACTTCACCTGCAATACCTCCAAGGCGTGCCTGTGTTGGTAGCAATACATTGTGAGGTTTCAGCACCTCTACAAATAAAATATCTGAGAAAGCAGCACAAAGAACAACATGGGAGTGTGCAGTTGAAAGGCTGTTACATTGCACTTGAACTGATAGAATGTTGCATGATGGTAGAGGATGATAAATTACGGATGTATATTGAAAACCTTTGATAGGCCCTGGCTGCATGGCTCAGTAGGCGAGAGCATCGTCCCACACACTGAAAGGTTGCGGGTTTGAGTCTGGTCAGGGCGTCTGGTTTTGATCACCGGTTGGTGCATGAATGGGGTTAGATAGGGGTCTGCAAATTTTCCCTTAAAGGACTAGATTGCAAATGTGTAGGCTTGCAGGCCACTCATTCTCTGCCTCACCCCTTCACCTCTGAAAATGTAGCACAAAGCTTCCTTAGATAATTACACATACAATATGGAAATGAATGGCTTTATCTGTTCCATTAAAACTCAGTTTGAAAATCACACTGTCATCTCAAAGCCAATTTGTCAATTTCTTCTATATGGTGATGACTAAAAATTTCAAATAAAACTTATAAAAGTAAACCAATAGAAGAGATATAAATGTAATTAGAATCTCAATGTAGTTTTAAAAGCTCAGTAAAGGGAAAAAGCAGATTAAAGAAGACAAACAAAGAGTAAGTTGGTAGATTTTTAAGCCCCTAATGTCAATAATTTTATTGCATGTAAATATCCTCAACACTAAAAACAAGTAGAGAATATTTAACTGTATAAAGATACAAGACCCAATAATAAGATGTCTATAAGAAGCTCACTTTAAATATAAGGATACAGAGAGGTTAAATATAATATGATAAAATAAGAAATACCATTATAAACACATAAAAAATTCCAGTGCCTATATTAACTTCAAAATAGTCTCTACAGAAGTATTATTCCCAGGGATATAAATAGATATTTCCTAATGATAAAGAATCAATTCATCTTGAACAGAAAACAATTCTAAATATGTACCTACACACCTAATAACTAACTTTGAAAGAACAGAGACAATAATAACTGAGGGGAAAAAATGGACAAAGCCAGAACTGGATTTGGAAAAATTAATATTCTTTTACTAGCATTTGCCAGTATAACTAAAATGAGACATATCAAGCTTATGCAGGATGTGAACAACAGCACTAATAACTGACAACGCGGACACGCCTGCAGGGACACCCACACATGCATTCTCTTCAGGAGCTCACCAGGCCGCCTCGCCCAGCGCGGACCATGCGTGGGGCAGGGGCACAGTTGCCACAAACATCGTAAGGTACAAATCACATACGATATGGTGTCCAATTAAGAAAATGTTAAATTAAAATCAACAATTACAAAGAATCTGAAAAGTGCTCGCGCATTTATAAAGAATTTATTTGTAAATTGTCCATGACCAGAGAACAAGTCACAAGTTCATTCGAAAATCAGCTGAACAAAAATTAAACAGTAACACACATGTCAAATCCATGTTCCAGCTAAAGCAGGCTTGGAGGTGATTTTGCAACTTTAAATGCTTATATTTGATCAGAGTAAAAAGGTCTAAAATCAGCAACCCATGTTTTCACTGTAAGAAAATAAAAAGGTAGTGCAAATCAAACCCAAAATAAGTAGAAGAAATAAAATAATACAGATAACAGTAGAATTTAATGAAATAATAAATCAGCATAAGTAGAGAAATAATAAAACCAGAGCTCTTTTCCCCCTAAAGATTAGTAAAATTGATAAATTCCTCATCATTAACAAATAAAGCCAAAAAGGGCCAAATGTCAGGAATGGAAAAAGGAATACGTCTGTAGGGTCACAGACATTAGACGGGCACTAAAGGAGTATTGTAACATCTCGATGGCGGTGATTCTGGTAAGTTAGGTGGAATGGGCTTTTTTACTGAAAGACACAAATCACCAAACTAACAAATCTTTCTCATGCAGCACTGTTGAGGATCTTGAACTAATTCTGCCCAGGGAGAGCCCCTGGCACTGGCCTGGGAGGACGCCTCTCCTCAGGGCATCCCTTTGTGGCATCTCATATAATTCCTGGGGACACCACATTCTTCCCTGGCTCCTTGCTGATGGACTGCTTCTTGGTCACTCTTGAAGACGTTAAAAGACAAGTCTTGATATGACCCCACGTTGTCTTTCTTTCCCATGGTTCATGCAACCACTCAAAGGAGGCAACCCCCCTGGCCTCAGTAGACTCTGAGTCTGCCGTGGTTCCAAGGGCAGCCATCCAAGGGCAGCCGCTGCGATCTTCCACCCAGTGCCGTTGTAGCTCCCCGGGGAAAGTCAGTTGCCACTCCTGCATCCTCAAGGGTTCACAGGTGGGAAGGCCACCAGCTGTGCCCTGCTGGGCTGCGCTGAAGAAGGTAGTAATCCGCCATCCTTCCCTGTGGGTGTGCTTAGTCTGGCAAATGCCCTTTCCAGAAAAAGCTCTTTTAAACCCCTCCACCTCTTTCAGTTCTCACTTATTCTTAATTCCTTTAGCATGGCGAGGAGCCCAAGGATCCTGGAACCAGTTCTTAAAGTTTGCTCTTGTAACTTCTGCCTAGAGCAAACCCCTTCAAACTTGATTTAGGAAAGGACCCTAGCTCTCATAGGAACACTGCAGTTGATACCAAGGTCAGTAGAATCTGCCTAAAACCGTGATGTGAGAAGGAGATGGTGAGGGATTTCATTTCCAGACTGAGATGCTGCCAGCATTTTTTAAAACTTGAAATAGCATTTTATTTTTTTATTTTCATTTTATTTTATTTTATTTTATTGATCTTAAAGAGAAAAAGGAACTGGGGGAGAGAGAGAGAGAGATAATAAGATCGATTTGCTGTCCCACTTACTGATGCGTGCAGCCGTTAATTCTTGTATGTGCGCTGACCAGGATCAAAGCCACAGCCCTGGTGCATGAGGACGATGCTCCAGCCAACTGAGCCCCCCCCCCAAGGCCCTGTCGGTATTTCTAATTTGAATTTTGATCCCCCAATTTTAATTAGAAAAAATCTACAAGCATCTAAATTAAAAAACAAACAAACAAACAAAAAAACCTTCCAAAGCAATTTATTCAGTATTTATCAAACCACTTTTTAAAAAAGTATTTGGAATAAAAACTATTTATTTTTAAGTTTACCAAACTTTTGAAGCTTAAAGAAATTTACCAAAACTGCCAAGCTTTGCATGAGCATATTTCATACTGAAAACATAGCAATTTATGAAAGACCCTCTATTTAATCTCCTGGTAAATCAAAGTGGCAATTAAAAACAGATGGAAATACACTGTTACCCTTAATCAGATGATTTCCAGATAATATCTTTTCCAATGAAAATATCTGACTATATACTATCATTGAAGTATAAAATAATAATCACATAGGAGAAAGAAAAATAGAGAAAAATATCACCATTAACTTAGGTAACGATATAATATTTTGATACATTTCCCTCCCATATTGTCTTAAATTATTTCAAATAATTAAAATCTCATATAGTTGAACATGCTTCACTGTATATCCGTTTAAAAATTAAACATTTAACTGAAACGCTCCTGTCCTTTCTTCGCAGTCCTCCTGAGCGCGGGTCAGAAGGGCTGAACACCACCGTCACCCCCGGGGGCCGTTGTTTACTTACCAGTTTCCTAATTTGGTCACATTTTGCCTTGAACACTCCGCAGTGCTGTTACTATGAGCATTTTTCTATGCGTGGTTTATTTGGTTAGAGTAAACTCTCAGCCTGACTACACAGTGAACTTGGAAGTCTGCCTTGGGAAATGCACGCCACTCCTCAGTTATTTAGTATATTCATGCTCTAGTGATTTTATCTTATACAAATAGAAAGAAAGAATTGTTATTAAAAATTAATTTAGTGTCAGAACTCTGTGCTCTGACATGAGCTGCTTGTCCAAAGTATTGCTAATATCTCTTGCTCTGTGACTCACCTTTCACTCAATCATGTATTTTAATTAACAGAAGTTTTAAATGTTGATACAGCCCAATTTATCAATCTTTTCCTTTATGAGCAATATCTGATTATACCCTGTTTGAAAAACCTTGACTATCCCAAATAAATAAATAAATTTACTATATTATCTTTACAAGCTTTGTAGTATTATCTGTCTGGAGTCGATTATGTTTATGGGGCACCTTGAACATTTTTTTTTTCCTGTGAGGTAGAGTTCAAGGTGACTTTTCTTTGTGGTTCTCCCATTAAACTAATAGCATTTGTTGCGGAGGCATATTTTAATTTGAATAAAATTACAGATATATTCATAAAATTTAACAAATTCAGAGCAACATTGATTTGAAATGGAACCATAAACATAGCTGGTATTTGAGAAATTCCTGGCAGCACTAAAGGATATGAGATCAACACAGAAGCAAAGCCGAAGGAAAGATCGGGCATAAACACATTAAACACATTGGAGAGAAGACGGTAGGAAATCAAGGCCAGGGAGGCACAGTCCGCGTCAGTGTGCAGCAGGTGGCCCCGGGCAGCAGGGCTTCCCCAAGGGCTGTGGCTGTGGGCCCTGGAGCTGGAGCCTGATCATTTGCCCAGGTAGCTACAAATTTCAGAAAGAGAGAGAAATGCTCTGCTCAGCATCCATACCAGGTGCACAGCTCCGTCCCCACGGCACCTCGACAATGCAGCGGGGGTCACTGAGAGACACACACATCATCAGCAGACGCTCCAGTCACTTTGTGTGCAAAATGACCAAAGCTCTTCCCACAAAAATTAAAATATGAAAAAATAATACAGTTAATTGTACTATTGAGTTGGCCAAAAAGTCTGTTAATTTTTTTCTGTAAAATAAAAGACACATGTTTCATTTTCACCAATAATTTTGTTAATTTGGATGTTTTGAGTATGTCGGCTGTCTCCTGCTATTGGTTTCTGTTGGGCAGAGGTCACGCGTGCTGCTAAATATCTTCCAATGCATAAGACAGCCCCACAACAAAGAGTTATTTGACCAAAATGTCAATAGAACCAAGAAACTTTATAAACCACTTCTGACACAATCAGTCAGTCACAGCATCTTCTCCATGCACTGCACAAACCATTTTTTGCATTTCAGTTGCATCTTTCTTGAAATAATAAAGCATAATACACTGAAAATCTTACATATTTTTCCATCTTCAATATTAAAATGGTGACACAAAAATTCACCAATTTTGATTTTTTTAAATGCATGCTGATATGACAGCTGTTACAATACAATCTAACGAAATTATTTTGAGTGATGTTAAAGACAACTAAGCACTACTAGAGCCATCATATAGAAAAAAACTAAATGAACTTTTTGGTCAACTCAATATATTATTATATTATAAATTGCATTATACTATGCCGAGGGGAAATTTATAGAATTGTATACATGATAAACTTACATTTAAAAAATTGCATGTTAGGAAATAAAATCAATTAGAACCAATTGGAGATTTTAGTAATTCAAAATCAATGTGTAATAAGTAAGCAAATCAAAGCTTAGTAAATAAAAAGAGAGATACACTTAAAATAGATAAAACAAGGGATTAACGCTAAACAAATGGAACATAGAACATATGAGATAAAAGCTAAGACCCATAAAATGGGTCTGAAGAGTCACATTTCTTCCATAAGGAGTTCAGAGTGTGAGAAAGGAGCATGGATTGAGCAGTGGACTCTTGTAAGGTGTGGAGGGAGGGAGATGGAGCGTTCTTGGAACAGAGCCGGAATACGCCTTCAAACCTCTGCAGATCCACCAAGTTCGGAGCAGGATGAGTGAAAAGACTGGCGACGCTCACACCACAACGGCAGCAACAAAGCGATGCCCCCGGAGAGGTTCTCGGTCCCAAATGTGGGCGAGGACTGCGGTGGAAGAGCTTCCACTCATTGTTGTCAAGAATCCAAACGGCACAATTCAGAAGACAATTTGGTGGTTTCTTTGAAGAAGAAACATAATTCCGGTCAAATAATCCTACATCCACTCCTCTGTTTTCTCAACTCCTTACACGAAGGAGTGGAAAATTTATGTCCTGAGGGTATTCTCTACTTTCGATGGCTCAGGTGATTTGATTGGACCCACTTGGATAATCCAGGATAGTCTCTTTATTTTAAGGTGTATAACTTTAATTACATTGGCAAAATTGCTTTGGCCATGTAATGCATCATAGTCACAGGTTTGAGGGGTTAAGCCCTGGGTGTTTTTAGGGGCCCATCGTTCTGCTAAGTATGGTCTACTCTCAGGCCCCTCAAGTTCCACATTAGTCCCACATACAAATTACATTCATTCTACCTCAAATCTCCTCTAAATATCATCGATTCAAAATTCAAAAACCTCAACATGTAAACCATTGAAATTAGATGTGGATGGGTAATTTTTACAGGTCTTTATTCTGCCTACCGCAGCTCTAATGTCTGTTTTCCCACTCATTAATCTTACGATTCAGGTGGGAAAGCAGACATTAGACCAGTAATTCCAAGGAACAAGTATGCTCAGAAAGATAACAGTTTATTTGGTAGCATAAATTAGAGGGGCCTAATATAATACGAGGAGCCTAAAAAGTGAAGAAGTTTACTTCCTGGATCTGAGACAGAAGAGTAGTAGACACAGCTAAAATGAAGCGGCCAGGTAAAATAGTAATTGATGGGGGGAAAGACAGAACTATAGGGGGTCCAATTAGAAGATTGTTTTAGTAAACAGGTAAGAAGCAGCATTGCCTTGTACTGGATTTGTGCCAGCATAGGTAGGTGTTTAAGACTTGGAACTATATGTTGAACTACATATTGACTCTGCTTTGGGGAGCTAGGCTAAAATTGAATGAGGTCAATAGTAACTTCCAAGGTCCGGTATGAACAACGGGTGACAGAAGTTCCAGTTTAGGGCAAGGGTTCAAGAAATGATGAGATCTAGTCGGGGCACTTTTGAGATTTGAGGCCTCTGTAAGACATGCATGAAGACATGGGAAAGGCAGGTGGGTAGAAAGGTCTGGAGCTTGCTTGCAAGAAGGATCTTGCTGAAGGCTTGTATTTGGGATTAAAGATAGTATAAGTGCAATAAAAACACAAGAAGATGCATAAAACAAGCAAAAAGTAAGAGAAAATGACAGTGACTTCAATGACCCTGAAAGGGGCTTTGGAATAAAAAAATGAGGAAGACAGAGAACAAGTCCCGGAGGAACACTAACACATAGAGACACTGCAGGGGAGGATAAGAAAACTAACAACAATGACTAGGAACTGTGGCAGGATGAAAAACAGGGCTTAAAATCAACACAGAATTTGAGTTGGCATAAAAGAGAATGCCTTCGTGCAGGACCCAGCATGTAGAATTTGGGGCAAGAAGGTTAGGAAGAGCATATTGTCCCATGCCGAAGAGAGTGGGTGCGTCTGGGACACCTACATTCCCTCTTGGTTTCCTCTTTCTCGAAACTGTGCTCACCCAGTTGCTGCCACACGTAGTTCCCAGCTCTCTGCCTGGCTTTTCACCTGGTTCAAATGTTCAGGTTCGACTTGCAGTCTTTCCACATTTGTCTCTTGCTCAACGAAGAGATCACATATTACTTACAATTATCAGCATATTAAAAAAAACAAACTCGATCAAGAGAGAGAAACGCTCTGCTCCCTCAGCTCCGTGCATCCTGCTGCCATCTCCTCTTTCTCCGAAAACTGCTTGTTCCGAACCCTCCTGCTTCCTTGTGTCCCTTCTGTGTGCTAACATGTGTGTGATATACAACTGGGTGCTTTTTTAAAAAGCAGATCTAAAAATATGAATCTTGGAACTGAGGAATTGTATCTATAGCTATTGAAGAGTAAGGGGATGACTTGGAGCAAGAAAGAGCCACGCTATGAGTTATTTCAGGGTTTTTAATAATATGGGTGTTTGGGTGAACGGGTAAATGGAAATGTAGGAGAGCGTGGTGGTGAGAAAACCCCGAGTCTTCCCGTCTCTAAAAACCAGTAAGGGTTGTTTTAAGGTTAGAGCATAAGTAAATGATGTGCAGTGTAGAAACAGAATTCAGAATAAAGAGAGAGTCGTTTTTGGTGGCTGTGGATTTGAAAGACACAATGCAAATTTTAATTATTGAGTAAGCTTAGATTCTGATCATTAAAAAGAAGGCATCTTCCAAGTCAGGGAAATAAAATGGTGATTGCAATCAAGGTGCTCTGAATGAATCAATGGCAGCAGTGGGGGCATGTTAGGAGCTGAAACAAAGATGAATATGAGATAAGAAATAATCCCAAGTTCCGGAGTTTCTATTTGACTTGGTAAATAGACAAAATACATACATACGTAATAATACAATGAAAATTAATATTTATTAAAATTAATTTGACAGGTGCTAGTAAAGATCTACGTAGAATTGTTTATTTCTTTAAGAAAGGAGATGTCTCTATGTATACTTTTCAACAAAAATGATACAGTTAATTTGTCACATCACTGTACGTCGTGACATATAAAAGACTTAGTCTCTATCTCAAGGGTCTTAAATCCAAAAATGACAGTCAAAATTCAATTACCAGATTTTCCGGTGACCTTCTTCATAGCTAAATCAAGTATTGAACATAGAGGTAATTGGAAACCTTTCCTCCTTCCGTTTGAATTGGACTTTTCTACTCTGTATGTTAATGAGCGCAAAGGATAATTGGAAAAGTTCCCCATATAAGAAGAACTTGCGGCCTGCAGCACTGTGGGAATCTGGGTTTCCAGCTATTGCATTTCCTCCTTGAGAGCAGGACAGCACATCTTCCCACGACAGCAATGACAATGTGCTCTGCTAACCGGTCCCTGCCAAGCCTTGCTTTATTTCAAATTCTTCCTGATTACACAGAGTACTTCGCAGGATGAGCCATCTGGCAATTGCTCTGAATTTCTCACTGGGATGATGGCAGAAAATAAAAGCGGAGCCAATTCTCAGACAACACAAAGGAAGCAGCTCTCAATTGCCATGGGAGATTTTGACATCAATGCCAAGAATCTCTGCACAGGTGCCAGGGAGGGTATTACCACTCAAATCTGATTGAAATATTGAGGGACATCTGACTTGGAGCTTACTGATTATACTTTTGTTAATTGAATTTGCAAATCACCATCATCTGAAAAATTTTTAAAATCTCAACCACATATTGATTTGCAAAATCTAAATATTGACATTAACATACATGTCATTAAATTTGTAATGAGTTCATTCTAGGAAATAAAAACATAGGATGACTAATTTCGTCAGTGGAATGTTGCTCCTCCTTGGATGTACCTTCATGTCTTGCTGTTCGGGATTTTATCATACCCGTGTCCCTAAGCCACTCGCTCACGGGGCCTGGGTTGCCCCCAGTGGCCTGGACACTTAGGTGCCTACCCTGCGATGACAGAGGTGTTTGGGAGTGAAGCATCTGGCTCACTTGGGGCCAAGAAGGTGAGGCGGCTGTGGCAGAGACAGCATCCCCGCAGCATTCATGTCCCTAAGCAGGGCACACGGGCCCTGGGTAAGCCTCAGGAAAGCAGTTTGCATTTGTATACAACATATTGCAAATTATCTGGACAATACATTGTCCCAGTTTTTCCAAAACAGACAGAGCCCAGGAAGAAAAAGTTGCAATCACCGAGTAGTTCAGTCCCCGGCTGGGCACTGACAGAGCTGAGAGGCTGGACTCACGGGTTATGAGATGTGATGGGCGGGCGGACACTGTGTAAACCCACTGGATCACAAAAGGAGAGTTCTGCATCAAAAACAACAAAGAGGCCTGTGATCATTGCTCATGAGAGAGAAAACACATTACACACAGTAGTTAGTATGGGCGAAAATAAATCAGGGCTTTGGCAGACTCAGGCAACGCCAGAAAGAATATTGACTCTTATTAGGAATAAAATGTCATATCTCTCAGGATGTTTGGCCTGGCAAAATATGAGCATAAAGGAATTCGTAAAGTAATCTTTAAAGGAAAGGCAATAAACTTGGTTTTTGAAATATTGGTGCTGTTGTGTCATTTAGATATTTAATTGTTTAATCGCTTAACACAATATAGCCATAAAAAATGACAAGGATTTGTAGTATTTCAACGCCAAGTAGCTAGTTTAGACGTGTGTGTTCTAGGTAATGTGAGTGCAAAATTTTCTTTTCATATATGAAAGGAATTTCCCTAAACTCATGCACAGATACATCCACACAAACTTGCTCAATTTTTATTGTATGGTGGATCAGAGATAATATTTTCTCTTAGTTGTTTGGAAAATAGAATACTATCTCATTTACTTTATAAGAAGAAATTTGATGTTAGGCATGACTCCGTTGATTTTACTTCATGTGACTGTAAAAATTGCTAATAACCTATAGAATTGGCCCAAAGCCTATTAAAATCAGCTCTGACTGGTATGATTCAGTCAGTCAGGCATCTTCCCATAGAGTGAAAGGCTACCTGTTTGATGGCTGGTCAGCGCACAGGCCTGGGCTGGGGCCTGGTCTCTGGTTGGGACGCGTGTGAGATCAGTGTTTCTGTCTCATATCCATGTTTCTCTCCTTCTCTTTCTCCCTCTCTTCTCCTTTCTCTAAAAATAAAACAAATAAAATCTTTAAAACATGCATCCATATTTTTAAAACACACATGTATAATTACTGATTTGAGAACCACAGTTTCTTGATACAATAAGGGTTTATTTATTTAAATTTTTAATTCTGCCCTAAGACTTGAGGGATTGGAGTAATTTGTTTATGAAACACTTCACTTTATCTGACTCTCTAAAAAGAGTTTATATTAAGTTAGAAATTAATTAATTCATGCTCTGCCATTTTCTCATTTATTCTTATTCTTCAACTGAAAACTTTGAGAGGTGAGACCCACCAGTGAGTATAAAAGAATAAAAATGAGAACATAAAAAGCAATTGTTTCTTTTATTATAATACCTTAGTTCTTTTCTGTCATGCTGATCTTGCTACTTTAAACTCAATCATTCAAACTGTCACCCCAATAGACCTTTAAAACTATTTCAAATCACGGTCACATGTCTTCCCAGCACTGTCTGCAAGTTCCTAGCAAAGCCCGGTTTACTCCCAGCTGTCTTTCTTATTTCTCTCACCTGCTCCCTGAGCTCAAGACCCCGGCCTCCAGCGATTCTTCCTGTGCCAGGCACATTGCCAGCCTCAGGCCAAGCCCTCTGTCACGCCACACTTCTCTGTCCCCTCACTGCCTTCAGTCATGACTGTGCAGCTGTCCCCTCCTCAGCAAGGGCACAGTTGTGCCCTTCCCTCGTTGTAACAAGGCCTCCTGTTACTTTCCTCTCTAGCCTTTGCCATCATTGTCCTGGCATTTAAGTGACATAATACTGTGAAATTATTGATATATTTACTGTTATCTTTACTTCCAGAGTATAAATCCTATGAAATGATCATTTTTATGTTTAGTCCACACCTACACCCCCAACGCAGGATGACCCTGGGAACACATGACTCAGTAACAGGGAGCAGAAGTGGGGGCGGGGACGTAGAGAGTGTGTTGGTCTGCAGGGCAGCTTGAACAGAACACCACCGACTAGGTAGGTGTCTGAAGTACAGAAATTAGTTCCTCACAGTTCTGGAGGCTGGAAGGGAAGATCAAGGGGCTGGAAACTGTCCCCTGGCCTGTAGGCGGTCCCCTTCCCACTGAGTCCCCACCTGGCCGTCCTCTGTGTGAGCAGAGACAGGTCTCTGTAGTCTCTTCTGCCTTTAAGGTACCAGTTCTCTGGGAATAGGAACCCCCCCCCCTCCAAATCTCATCTGACTTTAATTACTTCCCTAGTGGCTCTGTCTCCAAACGCACTCACAGGAGGGGCAAGTGGGGGGTATTAGGACTTCAACTCATGAATTCAGGGACAATTCAGTCCATAACAGTAGCAAAAACTATTGGAAAGGAAAAGAAAAGGAAACAAGATAAATAAGGACTTTCATTTCATAGTAGGAAGTTGCAGTTTTGCCGTAGGTATTCCTTTACTGTTCAGCATCTCTGTGCTGACTACATCGATTATTAGTCTATTTGACTTTGTCTATACCCAATCTTTTTTCATATTTCTCTTTTGTTATTATTTTTTTAATGTATTTCATAGCTCAAATGACTTTTGCACTGTTGAATTTAAGACACAAAATGTTTTTACATAACTAAGATCATGCAAATTCTAAATCATAACTATTTGAAATGTGTGGCTTAATTTCTTGGGAACAGCTGTGCTCTCCTTGCTGGGCATTGTTTTTGTAGTTAAATGTAATGAGTAAAATGTTGGCTCTGCAGGGAGATGCTTTCAAACTGAGGGCACAAACTTTCAGTAAGAAGATGAATTGGGCCCGAGGATTGGGCGTATGACATGGGGACTGAGGGAGGCAATACTGTCTTGTATAATTTAAGTTTGCAAAAAGAATAAAACTAATATGCTCTCACCAAAAGGAAATGGGTGAGGTGATGGGTGTGTAAATTAACTAGCTGAAGGGACTCTTTTTACAAAGTATACGTGCATCAAATAATTGCGTTGTGCACTTTGAATACCATACAACTGTGTTTGACAATGACACCTCAGTACAGCTGGAAGACATTGAAAAAACATGATAGAAGTAAAATAGCAGAATAAAATGTGGGGTGGTCGGTAATGCATTGTATATACACCAAAGTGAAATATTAAGTCAATGAACACACACAAAAAGGTTGTTCTCAATTCTGTCAGACTGAATGACCATTAGGCCAAAAGAAAATATATACAGAATAAAACTTACCTATATATGTAATTTTAAGAAATTCAATGTAATGCAAAAATTGTAGTTTAATGGAGAAAAGAAGAAAACTAACTTTTAGAAGGACTGTGTTTGCCATGTGCAGGTGCTGGACAAGAGTACACGGGAAGCTATGATGAAGGTCCCCATGCCCTCGCTGCGGAGCATATCACTGAAACCGCAGGAACTATAAACGGGCCCTTATAAAGACATGTTTTACTGGGGAATCAAACAGCAGTTGTGCCATTACACTACTCTTCAAGTGGGGAACACTTCTCAATAAAGTTGTAAGGAAACAAATTACCCTTTCCTCTCAAATGACAGGGTGTTCACATTTGCATCCTTGGAAAGTTCAGAGAGCATTCAATGATGCACAAGCTTCTCCTGTTTATGGGGAAAGCAGTTATTTCTAAGCTCATATCATTATAAAGAGGTGTTTCACATACATGGCATACTCTAATCAAGTACGACACTGGGTGACATTCAACTGCATAGCACCATCCCAGGCCCCACGGGAAGCGCCTGGCCCACACACAGTGTGCGTCAGTGGCACTCCCGAGTCCCTGTCACAGCCTAAAATGCCCTCGACCATTTGCAGTACGTGTTGTGCAGCACGGGATGACCATCTCTCTCCTTCTCAGCAACTAAAAGCTACCGAAAAGCAGTCACTAATGTGGCCAAATGGACTTTTTCCATGAAGCATATCAGTCTTCTAAAAGTTTATTCTAAGTGTCATGGATAATCTATGATTATAATTCTTAAATACATTCATTCCCACTCCTTCATTCACTTAAAAAATGCTAAGCACCTGCTACTCTATTTGTCTGTAGAAATACAAAAAAGGACCCCACCCCTATTAAATTCAAAACCAGTGCTTCTCTTAATTAGGGTTACAATCTAGTTAAGTACAGAGATTTTTGGCCTATAGTGTTAGAAGCTCCCAGTCAACCTGTTTTTACCCATGTTATTGGCTCTCTACCCTACCCTCACACCCCCAACACCGTCATTAAATAAACCTGAGGTGGCAGTAGTTAGAGTACTTTCTAGTTTAATCAGCTACTTTTCAAGGTAGGCCCCCAGGGAAATAAAAGGAGAGACTTTTTAAGTAAGCTCTCTCCAGGTTGGATTTTCAAACAAGGAGACTCACTCACCGAAAGTGTACAGCTCCATGACTTTGGATAAACGCGTGCAGCCAGGCAACTGCCAAAATCAAGACCTGGAATATTCCTCCGCGCATTAATCCAACCCATTAACGCTCCACGTTATGGCCGGGATGTGGTCTTGCTACTTTTCTTAGTTTTTCCGTTTTACTGAGTATGGCGTGTTATAATATTGCGATTTTAATTTGCATTTTCCTGATGACAAATACTGTGAAGAGCCTTTTCTTATGCTTCTCTGACCCACTGGCTATTGGGAAGCACATTGTTAAGTTTCCAAGTACATTGGTATTTTCCAAATATCTGCATTGATCCTGTTACAGTCACAAAATACAATCCATTGGAGGCAGTTGGCAACCGGCCTCCTCCTCCTCCAGAAGCCAGCTGCTGGCCCCCTCTAATCTGTTTTCTCTCGCCTCCACTGAAGTCACGGAAATGCATCGTGCAGAGGGAAGCAGTTTCCTTCTGGCTTCTTTTATTCAGCATTAGTCACTTGCGATTCATTCATGTCGTTGCATTATCAGTAGCTATTCACTTTTATTTCAAGTCATTTCCGAATCATACCTAGAAATGCGATCGTTAGGTGGTGTGGTGGGCATTTTCCTAACTTGCCGAGAAGTTACTGAAGATTTGTCCAAAGTGGCTGTGAGCTTCTGCATCCCACCGGCAGCGTGCGATGCGTCCCACCGCTCCACGTTATGGCCAGGATGTGGTCTTGTTACTTTTCTTAGTTTTTCTGTTTTACTGAGTATGGTGTGTTATAATATTGCAGTTTTAATGTGCGTTTTCCTGATGACAAATGCTGTGAAGAGCCTTTTCTTATGCTTATTGCCACTTACACTTCTACTTTAACGAAATGTCATGAAACAGGTTTTTCCAGTGTTTTCTCTCAGTTTTTGGTCTGACTGTTCATTTTTAAGGAGTGTCTTTCAAAAACAAAAAGATTTTAATTTTGATAAAGCCTAATTTGTCATTTTTTAGGTCTTATGATTTGCGTGTGTGTCCTAATTAAGATGTATTCCCTTATGCTAAAAATCACAGAAATATTCTTTCATGTTTTCCTCTGTAAGGGTTGCAGGTTTGGCTCTTCCATTTAGGTTTATTACCTATTTCGAGTTATTTTTTGCATGGTTTGTGGGAGTAGTCACCACGTGTAAAGTTATAACAAATGTAGTCTGAAAAGAAATGTTTTCCAATCTTGGAAAAACTGTTTCCCATAGGAAATGCCCTCCCCGGCATCGGATCCCTGTCGCTTCCGCTTTTCTAGGTGGGTCCCTGTAGCCCATGACTTCCAAGTCAAACACAGTTTGGCCCTTCACTCGGTGTCTGGATTGAAGGAACCCACAAGCTTTTAAACCAGCTAGTAATTATGGCAACCTTTGATATAATTCCACCTCATGCTCAACTTTTCTGCCGTGAGGCCAACACACCTACAGCCGTGCTGCAGGGACCGAGAGAATCTCCCAGAAATCAGGGCTGCGGGGCGGGAGAGCCCATCAGCAAGCCTGCCCTTCACCAGCCTTTTCCTTGTGAGATTTGAATCCTCTAGGACCCTGAACCTAGGATCGCCAACAGGACACCGGCGCTGCCAACGGAACTGGTCCAGACAGCCCCTGGGCTTGACACTGGGCAGTGCCCTCTGGGGCCACTGGGAACAGACCCTCCCTCTGCCAAGTCCTGCTTCAGAGCCCGGGCTCCGACCTTGATTTCCACAACTTTTGGTCTTTATTATTCTCTTTTTTTCTGCTAGCTGCGGTTTTAATTTGATAGTGTTTTTCTGTCTTCCTAAGGTGCACATTCAGATCATTACGTTCAGAGCTTTCTTCTAGTCTAAAATATTTTCATATAAACTTCACTTCTATTTCAGTTTCCACCTGAGCACTTCTGTGCTATGTTCCACAAAGTTTCACTGCCCAGTTGTCATTTTCATTAACTTCAAAATAGACCCTCGTTTCTCTCGGCTTCTCTTCTCTGACCCACTGGCTATTGGGAAGCACATTGTTAAGTTTCCAAGTACGTTGGTATTTTCCAAATATCTGCGTTGATCCTGTTACAGTCACAAAATACAATCCATTGGATTTTAAATGTTTTAAAGTTGTTGAGGTTCTTGTTCTGATCCAGAATGTGATCCATTTTGGAGAATTTTCACTGTGCAATTTAAAATAACATGTTTTTGGTTCTTTGAAAATAGCAATAAAATTGTCAAAGTGTTAGCAACGCTGACAAAAAAATCAGCAGAGAAGACCCAAATGGCCAATATCAGAAATGAAACAGGGTTTCACCATAGACCCTGCAAACTCCCACAGGATAATAACATAATACTAAGACCATCTCTACACACATATATTTGCCAGCTTATAAAACGGACCAATTATTTAAAAAATACAAATACCACAACTCACCAAATATGAAATAGCAATTTGCATAGCTCTATAACTGTTCAGGAAATGACTTTATAATTTAAAATCTTCCCAAAATGTTAGGTCAGTTTAGCAAGAATCTGCTTTCTTCTTGGTGTCTCCTCTTAGTAATTGTCCACCCACTGACCCCCACTCTGCCCCCTGACCATAAACCCCCACTCGCCAGGGCTGTGTTGAGGCCACTCTCTCTCCTACACTGTAAAACTCATTGCCTTCTCTCTATATCATTATTATTAGGTGTCATTGGATACTTTCTCCTTTAACAATATTTATTCCAAAATAAAAGTAGTAGCTGTTTCTCAGAAAGAACTAAAGGTTTTAAATGTTCTTCTTTATACAGTTCTTGAATTTTCCTAATTTTCTACAATGAACATATGTTAAATTCAAAATTAGAAAAATGTGACTTCTGGTCAAGATGGCATTATAGGCTGACATGGCTCATCTCTTCACACAACCACATCAAAATTACAACTGAATTATAGAATAACTATCACTCAGGAACATCAGAAACTGAGCTGAATGGAAGTCTGACAACTATGGAATTAAAGAAACCACATCCATCCAGGCTAGTAGGAGGGGCACAGATGTGGAGCGGGCTGGCCCCACACCTACATGGATAAAAATCTGAGAAGGACATCTCTGGAGCAAAAAGTCTCAGACCCACACTAGGCGCCTCCCAGCCCAGGATTCCAGTGCCAGGAAGGTAAGTCCCCACAAATTCCAGCTGTATAAACCAACAGGGATCAAATCAGGGGAAGAAACTGCTGGAGTCCCAAGCAGTTCCTCTTAAAGAACCCACACATGGACTCACCCACTTAGAATCACTCCCTCTAAGCTCCAGCACTGGTGTAGCAGCTTGAAAGGCACCACTGGTATACAGGAAGGACCTGAAGTGTCTGGCATCGAGGCAAGCAGAGGCCATTGCCCCTTTACCAAACCCTCCCCCCACAGAGCTGGTCAGCTGGTGCCATATCTGAGCCTCCAATGACCTGGCGAACACTGTTTGACCTGCCTTGAAGATCCCCAGAGCCTCTGGCCCAAGCTGCTTTTCTGTAAGAATGGCTGGTCTTGGCTCCTAAATCCTATCAAACAAGGAACAGCTGACTTCACTGAGCCCCAGTGGCAGCCAGACTAGAGTCACAGCTTGGCTTCACCTGGAAATCTCCAAGCCCGGCACAAGTAGCAGCCATCTAAGGCTACTTTACAGATCAGGCAGGGTGCTCCAGGCAAAACACTGGTGGGGGCTGACTTTAGCCTGCAGCACCTGGGAAATGCCAGGGCCAGAGCACCCAGCGGACAGCTACAGACCACGCCAGAGCACCACCACCCTGCCCCTGCACAGCTGATCCTCCATGGAGGGTGAAGGTTTGTGGTCAGTAGTCACAGCCAGTCTTTGCAGTTGACTGGCCTGGGTAAATCCCTCCCATTGATCTGCCAATAGCAACCAGGGCTCAACTATAAGAGGAGAGTGTACTGAACCCACACAAAGTACTCACCTGAGTACTCAGCTTGGGTGATAGAGCAAGCTGTGAAACTGGGCCCTACAGGACACCTACTGAGTTAGGCCACACTACCAAGCCATGGAGTCAAAGTAGCTCTACCTAATACATAGAAATAGATACAGGTGGGCTGCCAAAGTGAGGAGACAAAGAAACAGGGCCCAAATGACAGAATAGATCAAAACTGCAGAAAAAGAGCTAAATGAAATGGAGACAAGCAATCTATCTGATCTAGAGAACAAAACAGTGCTTATAAGGACACTCAAGGAACTCAGTGAGGCCCTCAGCAGCATTGAAAAGACCCAGTCAGAAATGAAGGACACACTGATTGAAATAAAACACAGTTTACAGGGAAACAACAGTGGAGTGGATGAAGCCAAGAATTACATCAATGATTTGGAACAAAAGGAAGCAAAAAACAACCACACAGAAGAAGAAGAAGAAGAAGAAGAAGAAAGAATCCAAAAAAATGAGAATATTATAAACAACCTCTGGGACAACTTCAAGAGGTCCAACATTTGCATCATAGAATGAGAAGAGAAAGAGCGAGAAATTGAAAATCTATCTGAAAAAAATTGTGAAAGAAAACTTCCCTAATTTGGTGAAGGAAAGAGAGTCTCAGTTATGATGGATGCAAAGAGGCCCACTTCGAGACACATCATAATAAAAAGGCCAAAGTTTAAAGATAAAGAGAGACTCTTAAAAGCAGTAAAAGAAAAGAAATTAGTTACCAGATGGGTGCCAGATGGGAGCAGGTAGGAGAGAATGGGTGAAGAGGAGAGGGGATTAAAAAGTACAAATAGATAGCTACAGAATAGCCTTGGGGATGTAAACCACAGTATAGGAAGTAGAGTAGCCAAGGAACTCAAATGCATGACCCATGGACATGAACAATGGTGGGGGGATCGCCTGAGGGATTAGTGGGCACTGGGTGGAGAGGGGCAAGGGGGGAGGCGGGAGAGAACTCAGGACAACTGTAATATTATAATCAATAAAATCTAATTTAAAAATCAGATAAATGTCTTCTAAATTGAAATAAATAACACTTTAAGAATACAAGTGACCGATTCTTCCCTTTATGAGTAGATTACTTGATGAATTTCAACCGGGGCTAGTGGACACGGGTGTTCTGGTCCCTGATAGCGTTGCCCATTGCTTTCTCCACTTGATCCATCAGCTCCCGAGGAAAGTGTTGAGGTCTCCAGCTTTAGCTTTGGGTGTTTCGCTTTGCTTCTCATTTCAGGTCAGTCAGGTTTTACTGCATGAATCTCACAGCCCTGTGGTTTGACGCTCATGCAGGGCACTCGTGTCTTGCTGCTGAACTCACCCCTCGCTCTTTGGCCCCTTGATCTGACGTCAGTACACCAGCTTCCGCTTTCCATGTCAGGTGTTCGTCTGCCTCTCTACATGTAACTGACCTGTGCTTTTACATGCACTGTCAGTTTCATAAAGACATAATGCAATTTGGTCACATTTTTAATCTTATCTAATAATGTCTACATTGACCGCTTCGGTTTAGTGCAATGGTTGACACGTCCGTACAAACACCTGGTGACTTTCTGTTTCTCCCAAGGGTCCTCTGCTTGATGTTCCGTTCTACTTCCCTTCCTTGGATTATTTTGATTGCTTATTTTATTTCCTTTCACGTCCATTGCTTGCTTATGAGTTAAGCCTCATTATTTTATTCTTGCATATTTCCCACCTTTTCCTCCAGTACTTTGAAAATATCCCTTGTGGATAGTTCCCATCTGTCTGGGCCATGTCTGGGTGTGCTGCAGGCGGCTCTTTCTTCTTTAATCAGTCAGTTGGCTCTTACTGTTTCTTTTGGCTTCTCATAATTTTCAGTGATTTCTGGACGTTAGAGATGGAGACAGTTTTCTTGTCCTGGAATGAGCACAGCTGTCTGTGGGTTTAATCAATGTCATTAGAAGCTGAGCTGGATCCGGTTTCATTGTGGCTTTGGTCGTATTCAGTGACTTCCGGGTTCACGGGCAGCACCGCCTCGACCGTAAGCCTTCAGTGTCCTTTAAACAGTCAGGATAAAATTCAAACCCTTGCTGGGACCTAAGGGCCCCAGAAATCCCTGCCTTCCACCTCTTTAAATTTTTAACCTGCCCTCTTGAAGCTGTAACCAGAATAAGCTCTGCTATGTTTTCAGAGCCTGTGATTCATTTTTGTCTTCTGGTACTGCTCACAATTGGAAATCATGTACTCACTTCTTGCTTAATTTATTATATTTTACTCCTTTACTAAATTGTATTTTCCATGTGTTCTTAGTACAGTCTAACAGACTGTGTGTTCCCAGTTAACATGTATTTTAAAAAATAACAAATAAACTGTAACGAGGAGAAAATATATAAATTAAATTAAGACTAGATCTTAATAAGAAGATATTGGACTCACCTAGAACATGTATACAATGCTGAATAACTTCAGACATAGAAAGTTATTTTACATAGTCATTCCTGCTTTAAAATATTATTGGATTTTATGCGTTTCTTTAAAAGACGCTAAATCAATCAGAATTAAATAGATTTTGCTTTAGAAGTGAACTAGATTTAAAATATGAGCTGATGGCCTCTGGGCCTGTGTACAAATTCAATATTTAATCTAAATGTGTAAACAGAAGCATTCCATTAATTGATCCATGTGGGGTTTATATGAACTACTTTGAAATTTACCTAACCACTCTTTTGACTTTCTGTCACTGAGGTTGTAAAAACAAAAACTAAAAAATAAATGAAAAGGTAAGAGTTTCAACCACTATGATCTTCAAAAACCTTGTATATTTTTTCCTTTATTGCAATTTAGCTTGCTAGCACAATCCTGTTTATCTTTAAGACAAAATAAGAAAATTATAAGCTAATTCTATATATTAAAATAGCAGAAAATGCTATTTTAATTTTAGTATAATGAACTGAAAGAGTTTCCAGTATATTTAGTAAATAAGCATGGGGTTAAGAGGATCCAATCTGCTACAAAATATAAGATTCAATCATAGATTTAAATGATTGTTTGTGTATGTATTCAACTAATTAGCATG